>CM034152.1:656756278-657356278 GCA_019776745.2 Taxus chinensis
GTTGGGTTGAATGTATGGGTCTAATTGGTATAAAGCACAATCGTTTGGCGTATAACATATTGCCAGTTTTGCAGGGGGGAGATCCGCTTTACAGTGTAGGACCTTCCCCTCGTACTCAAATTTTATGCATCGATGTAATGTTGAGGGAACGCATCCCATGGCTCGAATCCAAGGACGACCCAGCAATATATTATATTAGAACCTCTCCTTCAAGGACATTAGAAGAGTTCGGGCAAAGTACGTGGGCCTACGCGAATGTTGAGGATCACGGTGCCTAAGGTAGAAGTAATAGCGTCATTGAATGATCGCAACATGATGGGGTTGGCACACATGCAACTAGAAGGGATGTTCATTTTGTATGGAAGGCTTTGAAGAGATGATGTTTAGGCTAGCACCCCCGTCAATCTAAACCCGACGTACTCGAATGTCTCGGACCGTAAGCGGAAAGGAAACAGGGCACGGTCAGGGGCTTCTTCTGCACCCAAAGTCGATAATTTCATCTTCCGAGAAACTAACCGCAGCGGCTTGTTGTTTTGAGACAGAAGTGGTGGGGGAGATGGATTGTTTGGTGAGAGAGGCAACGTGATTGGGGTGTTAGAATGGAGGCAACGGGCAGGGTTTCGTTGGGTAAAACCTCTATCCCTTGAAGGATCTCAATGAGAGCTTGTCGATGAGATTCAGGAAGTCTGAATGAGATCATATAGTGTCATTTTACGGGCTGATGTGATGAAAGCTGTTTGATCATGGTTCGGTGGGCAACTCCATTAGAGACGGGATAGGCGGGTCCCGCGAATAACCACTTTAGGTGGTGGTGTAATGGGGATGGTTGAACGAGAAAGAGATGCCGCAGTGTGTTTTCTTTCGCTTTCCCATTGTTTTTCTGTCCTCGAGTAGCGACACTAATCATATTAATCTCGTAGATCTGAGATGAGGAAGATGGTTGGGATAATTCATGGTCTTCAAGAGGTGGGGTTTGTAATAATGATAGATCTTGGTGAGGCGGGGATAGATGATATAGTAGAGGGAATCGACGCTATAGGTCCCTCCCTTCGTAGTTTTCTTTCTTAATCTGTCTATCCGGGAGAGGTGACTGATGAAGGAGGGTTTTTTAGAGCTTTGCATCCCTCCCACATCATGTCCTGGTGGCGGTGATAAGCGCAGATTTTAGACTCATCGTAACCCATAGGTCGGGGTTTAGACGGGTCATAAGGTCTAAGTGGAGGTAGGGAAATGGTCGCATTCTCCACCAACCTAGCAAGGATTTTGGCGTAAGATCCTTTGAGTGGGTCCAAATCGGAAGAGGATGAGGGTATTGATTGTGTGGGTTGTGGTAATGTTTGGGCGTGTTTAGTTCATATGGGTGATGGTTTAGCCGAGGGGTGCTGACACATGTTTTTCACTAAACGTGGTTTCTTGGACATAGAGTTTACGTTCAGCTGGTTAGATGATGAGGCTACAGATGGCATGGTAGCGGGAAACAACCACGGAGAAAGGGGAGTGACAGAAAATAATCCTTTGATGATGGGATTGGTTTAGGGTTGATAGGTGGACCGGATACGTGGGGTAAACGATGTTGTGATACCCTTTGATCTCTGTATAGGTGTAGAAGGTGTAGGTCATTTTGCAAAAAACAAAGGAGGTATGATATATTGGTGTAATGTGGAGGGATGAGGTCCCAATATGGAAGGTGGGTGTGACGATGAAGGTTTTAATTGTGATAGAGGCCCGGATTGCGTTTGTCTCCTAGGTGGTGGAACGGATTTATTTTTGGATAGATCGAGTCGCTTAGGCGGGTGTGTCCAGATTGGGCATTGGTGAGGTCCCAAGCGTAGGGAAGATCTGGTTAGTTGATAGAAATGGACGGGGCATTTGGTAGAGGTGAGGGGGGTGAAGGCGAGAACAGGGGCATTTTAAGCTTCTGTAAGCACTTCGGGTAGATGGTGGAGACATCAGGATCAGTCATTGCATTTGAGTAGAAAAAGGGGTACTCAAACGTTCCCATAGGGCCTGTCTATCTTCTGTGGAATGACAGTCTCCAGGTGTGATTTGTAATTTTGGTACGGAAGAAAAGTGAGTTATAATTCCAGTCCATTGCGGGTGTGACACAGGAGGCAGATGAGGCACTGTATCAATAGATGTTAGGAGGTCAACCGGTTGTTGAAAAGATTTAGGCGATGAGGGACTAATAGGTAGAAGGGCGTGTTTGAGGGGATCTGTCATGTTAAAAGAATGTGGTGATGTTAGTGTAAGAGATTTCTCGTCTAAGGATGTCAAAAGGAGTGGTGAGCCTTCCTCTTGTGTAGCAAGAGTGGTAGAAGGGGACGTTTGGGAAATAGATAAATTAGATAGCATCCACTCACAGTCTTGTAGGGATGTGGTGTAAGAAGACTCGTTGATGAGAAGAGAAGTCCTGGGGCAGTTAACTCTTCTATGGGTAAAGGAATAATTTCGCTTTGGCTTGATGGTGGTAAAGGAGGTTCGGGCTCCTGTGTTAGTGAAGAGGCCTGATTCAAAATTTTCCTCGATAGAGGCTTTTGGCTGAGAGTCGAAGACTGCATGGATCTCATGAAACACTCTCCTCAACTAAGATATCTTGGTTCACGTTGCTGCTGGACGAGTGATTCGGGAATGGTTTGTTGAAAATTTTCAGATTTCGGTTAGCAGGGGCATTAGGATTATCGAGTGTTATATCCCCTACGTCAACCATTTCCTGCACTATGTTTTTCAACATCTTGCAGTTTTCATGACTATGTCCTTTTACGCGGTGAAAATTACAAAAGTCATTTTCTTTGTACCAGGAAGGTATTGCACGGGTGGAGTCAAACCCAGAGTGAGGTTTAACAGGGGGCAAGGTGATAGCCCCAGCTTTGAGCAATTTCTCCAATATCACACCATAGGTTTCTCCCAAGGGAGTGTAGCTGATGGGTTCGGCTTTGTATTTATAGGTGGTATTTTGGTGGAGTATTGGACGGTGGTTGGGATTTGACCATCACCGCGTGGGACAGCTCCTTTTGATTTAGAAGAGGTGGACGTGTGAGGAGTAGTGGTATTTGGTTTATTGGTAGAATCAGGAGTTTGGATAGTGGAGTTTCTTGTTGCGCAACCGCAATTTCTCTTCCTCTAAGGCTCGAATTTCTAATTTTCGAGCCATAGTAAAGGCCTCGTCGAATGTATGGAAAGTTTTGAATTTGGAGGGTAGGGGAGATGTGCTTAGCGCAAGCCCGCGTAAATAGTTCGATAAGTTCGGTTTGAGGCAAGGCATACGTAAGTTGGTTGATAAGGCCCCGCCATCGTCCAACGAAATCTGCGATAGATTCGGTCTTCGAATTGGTCGGATGGCATAGAGGTCAGTGATAGATACTTTCTTGGCAATATTAATGGAGAAATGATCCAAGAAAGATTGGGCTAGTTGGTTAAAAGAGAAGATTGAGTTGCTGGGTTAAAGCACTGTACCACTCCAAGGCAGGCCCTGATAAGGACATGGGAAAGGTGTGGAGTAACAAGGCATCATCATGGGCAATCAAATAACAAGCATGTCTAAATGATCGCAAGTGTTGTTGAGGATCCTCTTTATTGTTAAAACGAGTAAACTTTGGCAACTCCCATTGAGGAGGATATGAAATTGAAGGGGGACAGAAGGGTGAATGGGCTCCCGGACAAACTTGCTCGTATGTCAAGGCACTACGACTTCCTGAAACGGAAGCCTCCAGGTTTTGCATTTTGTCCATCATTTGCTTGATGAAATCTGTGGTTGGATGAGATGATGGTGCCACAGAATAGGGATGTCCCATATAAGGTGTTGAGGTTACTGGATACGTTGTATGGGAATGAAAAGGTAGGCGGAGCTTGAGAAGGAAAGCTTGTTTGAATAGGTGGCAGAGAGTAAGTCATGAATGGAAGTGGTCTGAAAGAGAGATGAGATAGGGGCAGTTGGTGGTAGCGATACGTGGGGGTCCAAGGTTAACCAAAGGAAAGCTAATCGGGGTCGTATGAACCTCTGAAGCTGTCGGATTGGGAGACGGGGCTAGTGAAGGCAGGAAGTAAGGTATTGTTATCAAGAGGAGTGGGAGCTAAATGAGCAGCTATACTAATAGGCATGCCCATAAGGAACTGACCATCAGGCGTACGGTCAGGGGTATGAGACAAATAGTATTGTACATCACTGGGATTAACATCCAGAAATTTGGCAAAGTCCTTATCTCCTACAAGAATTTGGGGGTATCTCACTGGTGTCCATAGGGATCCCTATAGAATGTGAAGGGGGTCTGTTTCAGGAAACAGACACAGCAGCAGGCATGTGAAACCATGGCGGCGGCTTGCTTCCGAGTGATGACAACCATAGGCTATAACACACAGGAAAGTTTCAATCTATCAAGAACAAAAATAACCTCTGAATGGTGAATTTGACAAGCTACTAGTTTTGTCAGGGGCTGATGGAGACAGTAACCGATATCGGTTTAGTAACCGGTGTCGGTCACAGATCAAACGACGTCGGTCCCTTAACCGATGGCTGGTGTCAAAAATCTAGGATAAGAAGATATAAAAGGCTGCTGATTTGATTTTAGTAACATTGAGTATGTTTAGCAACTTATTGATCATAGAAGACAAAGTATGACAGAGGAAAACAGGATTTGAAAACAAACGAGAGGCACACGCAAATCTAGAGACTAACCCTAGGGTTAAATTTTAGTTATCGTGGGCTTATGCCTTTAGACATAAGAATGATGTCAGAATCCTAAACAACAAGACCCTAGGGGAAATGTCCAAGTTTGTTTTGGCTTATAAGGTTACCTCAATTGGGCAGAGGAATACCACGGAAAAGGGGGGATGTTTGAGCTGTTGTGTTAATTGTGAAGTGATTCGGTATGTGTTGTGCAGTGAAACTAAGGTTAATTTCCTGTCAATACCGTGGATATCACCCCCACATGTACGACCTGTTACTTAATCTATGTTCACTAGAATTGGAGAACAACAAGCAGGAATGTAATGCACGTGTTTTATATCGAAATCGAAAATTATATTCAATGAAGCAAAGAGAGATGACTTTCACTAATGTGAAACCAGGAAAGCAAGAAAAATTCTTTTACTAAATATATAACAAAAAAAGCAACAGCAAATATGCTTCCTAAAATGAAAATAAGCAAGAGAAAGAAACCCAAAATGGGTCCCACCGGGCGTGCCAAAATGTTTCACTCGGAAAATGCTTCGTTCCTTATAGAAACAGATAAGGTTAGGGTTAGGAGGAATACCTGTAGAATGTCGAGATGATGTGCGCGTACCGTAGAGAAAGATCAGGTTGACTGCAGAGAACTCCTTTTTGTCTGGGAAGGACTACCTGCAAATAAGAACACAAGACCACAAGATTTTGATTAGATAATAAATGAGGGAACTGCCTTGGGCCCAAGAAATATGAAACTTCCTTTCGAAGGTGGTCAGTTCCCCTGCCGATACGTGAGTTAACACAAAATACTGTAAAATATCAATTAAATCACTTCGTTGAAACTAGGTAGGGGAAAGGCTGGTTTCTGGTTGTGAATCACAGTAACCGACACCGGTTACTGATAACCGATACCGGTCAGGGTTTAGGAGTCAGGTTAACTGACACCGGTTACCTGATAACCGATACCGGTTACTGATAACCGATACCGGTTATGGTTCTAGGATCTGTAGGTTGGTTGTTTTGTAGGGTGTTTGTGTTGTTTGGTAACTGTATTAGTTTGTAAGGCTGTATATGGGTGATGGTTAAGAAATAAGGTGATGAGAGGTAGATGGATGGCAGTTAGATGCAATATGCACGCTGGGTAGTGGATTCAGGGATGGATTTATGAGGACTGTGGTTCCAAAGGCATAGAGAAATGTTATAATAGAGAACATGTAAGATGTGACTTACTGGTTTTGACGAAGATGCAAGTTAATCTCCTTGGTTGTAAACACTTCTGGTATTTCCACTCGTCTCTGCTCTGGTCAAATGAAGATCTGGGCTCTGTTCCTCGCTTGCAATGCTCTCGTGTTGATCCAGAAATCCTTCGACTGATCTCCCAAAATGAAATTCCGATCCGTTGTTTTGGTTTGGGAAGCCCATTTACAGGGAACCGATGGCGGTTGCGTAACCGATGGCGGTCGAGTAGGAACCGGGCATCGGTAAGGAAAAAGTAGGCTATTTTTACTAAAATAGCCCACCTTCCCTGCTTTTCTCCCGAGAGATCAGTTGCGGGCTTGGTCAAGTGGCTAGAAGGTCGGCTTTTGGTGCGAGTAAGGGGGCATTAGTTATGGATGTGAGTCTAGACCAAGTCATGGGTCTTAATTAGCTTAGTTTTAGGGTTAGGGCTAGGTCATGATGAGGTGGCAAAGTGAGGTGGCGGTTAAGGTGATGTGGATTTATCAATTACAAGGTAGTTAATAAATTAATTGTGTAAAGTTTAGGTAATGAGGTTAGGTTGCGAAATGGGATGCGGGTCACAAGGGGTCGTGAGACACGAATTTGGTGTCTACAGGACTATCCAACAATGAGCCGATGTGGGGTGTGGCCCCAGGTAAAAATATATGACTATTATCCCTAGTTGAAATTGGAGAACAACATCCCACAGTTCAGCAAGATCAACGATGCCTTCTTCTACAGCATCATCTACCTATTGAGGCCTAATATGACTCACGGTCGGATGACCAAGAGCATAATAACTACAACAGAGAAGTGGGGGGTGTTATTTACGTAATTCCCTACTTTCACCTATCTTAGAGCAGCCAACGTCTTGGGTTATCCCACCAAGTTTCCAAGATATGCAGGCCCTAAGCTGATCCTATTGGAGCTGTCCAAAAAGCTCATCACATATCATGAGAAGTTCCTAAAGAGGAAGAAGGGTGGAACTCCTTTCCCCCTCACAGTGGGTAGGTACATTTGCACTTCTCACACCAAATCCTGGGAAATGTTCATAGAACTGGACCTGCTCAACCTGAAGCACAATTTCCCTGCAAGGCCGACCTTTGATCCATGAAATTTCCTCCCAAAGGAAAGTCTCAATCCAATCCACATTCCACAGATCGAGGACATCTACATCGACCTGTATCATGAGGTCGAACTTAGGAGAAAGGATCACTCCCGTCTGGCCTTGGCAGAAATTATTCAATATGGCGTGGCCATTGTCCTGAAAGGTTTCCAAACGACCGATCAAGAAGTTGATCAGGTATATCTAGATACGGACGGGGAAAACTGGACATTTACCAAGATTGATAGAGCAAGGGAACCTCAGACTATTAAGGAAAGGGTTAAGGGCACTTTGCAACACACAGAACATTACTGCAGGTATAACGGTCTCATCTACCTTGGGGTAGACTTCACCACGTCTCCTTTGGGCAATGCACCTGCCAGGGAGAAGCATTTTCCAAAAGGAAAATGGAAATACAAAGAGGGAGAATCAAGCACTACCCAAGAAGAAGCTCCTGAGAGCCCTCTTTCCGCCGCATAGGAACAGGTTGTAACCCTGGTATCTCCAGAGAAAGAAGCAGCAGAAAGTGTTCCAACGGGAACATCCACTCAGGATGTTGCCACTACTACAACCGTTGAGGTTCCCACCGTCCCTTCTCCTGCTCCTCCTTCCCCTCCTCATGTCACTCAACCAACCATTCCTTTGGTTGTGTCTTCTCCCCCATCTTCTACTGTTCCCCATTCCTCTTCCTCCATCTTCTCTTCCCTCGCAGAGCTGTCCCTCAACATTTCTTCTCTCATCTCTCAGCTCCCTTCCACTCCCGCGACTTCTTCCCTTATAGTGTCTCCTCCTCCCATGATCACTTTGCTGGCCTCTCTCTCAATGCCACCACCAAGTGTCTCGACGCATTTCACCTCACCCATTACAGCTGCTCCTTCCACCTTTGGTCCCACTCCCTTAAGTCTAGCATGGATCTCCCAACACCTGAGTCAGCACAAGAGAAAATTTCCCATTGCACCTATAGACTTCTCTGTCATCCCAACAAAAGGGGCTAAGAAGAAAAATCCAATAACCCGCTTCTCTCAGAGTGCATCAAGTGAGAGAGTAATGGAGATCGCATATCCTGATCCCACAAAAGATAAAAAGGATCTATCTCCTACAGATTATACAGTGACACAGGTCACAATGGGAACGTCCTCCGAGAGCCTACAAGGAGAATCCTTATCTGCAGTGGATTCCCTTTGCAAGAAGCTTCAGGAAGCAAAGGAAGAGAAGAGGCTACTAAAAGAGAAAAATAGACACCTTCTCCAAGCCCTACAAAAAATGGGCAGTGCACCTCCTATAACTGCCACTAAAACTCCTGAGGCCCTTAGTCAAGAAAAGATAAACAAATACGCCAAGATTGGTGAACAAGGCATGGCAGTATCCACCTGGAGAGACCAAAACCTCAAAGATAGTGAGGAAGTAATCGTAAATTTCATGGAACTGTATCAGAATATTGATCAGGCGAACAAGGAAATCCATGCAATTGCAGGGCCTATCTCTGAAGAGTTGGACCACGCCGGGTTATAACATGAGACATTCCAGAAGATGTTCAACTGCTCGGTCGACAAATTAGTTAAATTCAGCATCTTCGATCACCCAAGAGCACCCAACAAAGTTCTTGCTGCTTTGGACTACCGGGTTGATCAGATGGAATTTGTCTTGGAGAAGATAGACAAGGTCAAGGAAGAAGCCTTAGATGCAATGCATCAAATGGAGAAAATTGTCCTAAGGATGTCTCTAGGCTTTCCCACTCCATCATACGCCTTGAGGAAGGTAGATGAAACCATTCATCTCTTCAAAGAGATCATCTTGCAAGGGTTAGGGCCAAAAGTTACTCTTGACACTGAATCTATCAACAACCTTCTGGCTTGCCACGATTTTGTGGGATACCTGATGGAGGCAGGTAATGAATACTTCAAGCTCCCTAAAAAACTCAGAGATGAATGGGAGACTTGTGAAGTCATCGGTGATCACACCAAGGTTCCTGCCCAAGATCAACTCCAGCCGATGATCAGCAAATTCATGGAGTAAGGCTCAATTCCACATTGCCTCTCCTGAGCAGAAGCATGATACTCATTTCCAACCACGAGACGACAATGAATAGCCTTCCTCCTCTTGGTTTTCTTTCTATTTTTGTAATATTTAAAAGTATGTTGACACAAATGATGACATCATCCATGTTGCACCATGGGATGTTGTTATCCTTTAAGTTGCTCCAAAAGTCAACAGTTGACTTTTAGATATTTTGTAATTAGTTGTTGGTTTCTTTTTTCCTTCTTCTTCCTTCATCTTCTATATATACTTGAATATTTGTTGTATTCAAGTGGTGGACATTTTTTAGATGAAAAATAGAAGTGAGAAGAAAAGGCTTTGTACTTTTTGTAACATAAGAAAATATTAATACAAATATTGAGACTTTGTGCTAAATACATGTGTTATGCATCAAACCTTTCTTATGTTAGATCTCTGTGTTTATTCTGTTATATCTATCTCTACTTTTTTGTCATTTTCTCATCAGTATTGCTTTGTTCATTTATGCAAGTAGGTTTGGCTCCTTTTATTACCAATCCCAAAACATAAACCCTCTGATCTTTCTGCTTTGGAATTCATTTCTTTTCTCCCTTCGGATCTATCCTTTCTTCATCCTTCCCTTCATTCCTTTCTTTTCACATTTGGAAATACCCCTACTGGGATGAGATCCCAAACCCTCGAAGGCAGAATATTGTGAGATTTGCACAAATTCCTGCCAGTAGAATAGCAATAAACCAGTTTCGCTTTGCTGTCTCAAAGAGGGGCTACGCCCCACACACTGTTGGCTCATCTATCCATAGATCTACCCTCACGACATATTTTCAGACCAACACACCACAATTGGGTCATAAGGAAATACATCCTCTGGTCCAATTCCTCTTATAGGGGGAGGATCAGGTGGAACAGATGGCTCAAGATTTGGCAAATCTAGAGGCGGAGGTAACACATGTGGTTCTGGATCTAGTGGGCATGGTCCTCATCAACCAAAGAATATTTACATGGAGATGTGACTTCATCTCCTAGAGTATAGGGGAATATAAGATGTTGTTGAGCATGTCCATATATGTGAGATACTATGGCGCATGAAAGGAATTACAGCTTTTGAGTGCAAGGCCAATCAGTTTATAACTACGTTGCAGGGACGCACACACAGTTGGTACAGGAAGTTTGACCCTGATCATACTTGTGTGGATTATATGGCATTACGATATGCTTTCATTAAAGAATTTTATATCGCTGAGTTTGAGTAGAAGAGTATAAGTGTGCTCAAGGATATCAAGCAAGGCACTACTAAGATTTTATGGGTATATGATTCTCATTTCAAAATACTCTTGTCTAAACTATCATATGATATCCATGCAAGTCAACATGCACAGTTGTTTGTCAGAGGTTTGATCACACCTTTTAGGAGTGTGCTCTCACATAAGACTTATACAGACCCACGCGATGCACTTGAAGAAGATTTTTGCACTAAATAAATTGGGAGCATAGAAACTGGAGTGAGCCCATTCTTGGAAGCTCAAATTGTGGCAATGGAAAAATAGTTAGAGAAACTATCAGCCAATACAACACATGAGACATGCACTGAAATTTGGTGCACAAATTCTGAATTAGAGGAGCATACTAAGGATAGTTTTCCTCATATATCAGTGTACTCCTTGTTACTAGAATGTGAGATATGTCATTTAGACCATGATGTAAGCCACTGTCCATTGTTGCAACGCATGATAAGGAAGAACATGTCCTCCTACTATAATATTTTCTGGTCCACAACTCACAATACTAAATATTTTAGGTTGATTGATTGGATCCATGATGCCATTGATATTGGTGTACGAAAGATGAGAGTTTTGAATAACTCTAAGGATAAAAGTGGGCAACATGATCATGATCACACTCAAGGACGCTATGCTCAAAATGAAGGGCACTTTGAGAGAGGTCGTGGTAGAGGTCGAGGATACCATGGTGGACTTAGAGGCCAAGGCCAAGGCCGCGGCAGTGGATGAGGTGATTTCTCTTGTGGAACATGTTATACATGTGGATATCTTGACCATTACAATCATGAATGTCCACAGAACGTTACTTGTTATTTTTACGAAAAGAATCATAACTATGGAGAGTGCATGGACTTATATGAACATCTGAGAAAGAAGTAAAAACATGAGAACAAGGGTGCATGGATGGTTCGAATACAACGTGCCATGGAAAACAAATGGATGCCAAAGTTAGAAACGGATCCTAAGGTAGTACCTGTGAATATTACTACACGCGCTAAGGTTGTGGGTGCTAGAGAAATGTTGCAACAGAATCCTACCATTACTAAGGAGGATATTTTACATGTAAAATACCCAGACCCTACACATCAAAAGGGGGTTTACCAGGAAACCATGGAGGTACTCAGAAATATTTAGGGTGAAATACAATGTTTAAAGGAACAATTGCGGAAGTTGGTATAGAAGAAGGCAGCTGAGACTTTCTATTCAAATGTTGATGATCTAAATGAAGTATGTAAGACGCTGCATTAAGAGAACATTATTCCATTACTAGGGAATTGTTTAAAAATATTATTCCAATCGAGAATTTCCAGTCAGATGTTGATGATCTGAAGGAAGTATGCAAGATGTTGCACTAGATAAATGTTGCAATAAAAGCCTACCATTGCTAAGGATGATTTTTTACATGTAAACTACCCAGACCCTACACATCAGAAGGAGGTTTATTAAAAAAGCATGGAGGTACTCAAAAATATGCAGGGTGAAATACAATGTTTAAAGGAACAGTCATGGAAGTTGGAATAGAAGAAGGTAGTCAAAAATTTCCAGTCGGATGTTGATGATCTTAAGGAAGTATGCAAGATGTTGCATCAGGAGAACATTATTCCATTACTAGGGATTTGGCTAAAAGGAAACACTTCACATGATGGTATTGAGAATGGATGGTAGATTCTACATGCTAATATACCACCTCATAGTTTGGATTATGACAAGGAGATCACTCTAAATGTTGTTGTGGATGGATGGCTTTTGAGCAATATCTTGATTGACATAGGCACAGAAGTGAATGTGCTTACTTTAGATGCATGGGTTCATATTGGTAGACCTCCATTAAATTCATCTTCTAATGTACTATATATGGTAAATAAAACTAAGGCCATGCCAATTAGAGTCTTAAATTATGTATCTATTACTATACATGGGGCCAACTTCACTAGGGACTTTGAGGTCTTAGCACTTGCAGAAGTGGACAACTTCCTAGATCTACTTGGGCACCCTTGGTGCTATGCAAATAATGTTGATCTACGTTTTAACAAGGGATATATAAGTTTTGAGAACAAAGAGTAACGAGTTATTATCCCTTTGACAAATGGTAAATCTACACCTTGTGTTGAGCTTTTAAGTGAAGAATATTTGAAAAAAACTTATGTGCACACCATTCGAGATCCAGAAGTGCCTGAGCCATCTAAGGAAGGAGCCCTCTAGTGGGATGATGCACAATCCATCAGTGGTACTACAAGTACTGTCTATGACAATTGGGCACATGGCACATACGAGATGGCTAGGCACAAGGTAAGAAGTGCATTTGCGCACATAAGCAGGATGCGTTGTGTTAGGTGGTTAGGAAACAACCTTGTACCTTGGTACATGAGAAAAGGAAAGCCTGAGGTATTCCTACAAGCCATGGAAGTCTAATGGAAGGATTAGGTGGACAGAAGGAATATGTTAGTTTATACCCTGCGTGGGACAACAACGTGATGGTGGATGGTTCATAGGTATAATCTAATAGAATGGAGAGAGGTGAGAGTTTCCCTATCAAAAAGTTTTCTCAGAAGTAATGCACCTACTTGAATATGTGAATATCATGGTAATAATCATGTTCAACACCACGTTCAGAAATGTGAGAGACTTTGGAAAAAGGGGCTGGAAGCTCCACCAACTTCATTGAGGGTGGACAAGATTTATTTCACCTTTCGAGGCTGCACATGCGCATGGTATGTTTATGCGGAGTTAAATAGAGAGAGTAGATATT
The DNA here is from genome assembly GCA_019776745.2 of Taxus chinensis. Taxonomy (NCBI): domain Eukaryota; kingdom Viridiplantae; phylum Streptophyta; class Pinopsida; order Cupressales; family Taxaceae; genus Taxus; species Taxus chinensis. The sequence goes on from CM034152.1 coordinate 656,769,304, forward strand.
GACAATACTTGATTGCAGGTATGATATAGACTTTTGACTATTTCTCCACTAAACCTCTAATGAATGAGGCATTATAGGTTATGAAGCGCTTGACTATGAGAGATAGTGTAAAGGCTGAAGAACTCATTTAGGAGTTATTTGGTGAGTCGGGTGAAAGGAATGATAAGAATATTGTTCCAAGCTACGATCTCAAATGATAATAGCACACCACATTAAATTTGTAAAACATAAGAGCTAAAATACCATATATGGAAATCCATCATAATCCATAATGCTCAATACATTACAATATAATGACTTGAATTAATCAATAAAAAATATGTACATATAGGAGGAGGGAAGTTCAACTACTACCTAAATTAGTGGTGAAGAATTCCCACTAATTGATAATGGTAGTTAAGTTAACTCCAAAATACTAGCAAGATAACTCCACATAACTGAGAAGCTAAATCAACACAACTAGTAAGCTAACTCCACACAACTATTACACCTAAGCAAGCTAACCCAACAAGTGTAGGGCTAACAAAAGTGTAAGAATTATCCTCATAAATTAATAAAAGGATAAATAATAACCTACACTAATATCAGGCCTAGAAGCACATTTCAACAAAGTAGATGAGACAAATGCAAAACTGCGTGAGTGTGTTTTCCTAAAGAAGGAGAAAGGAAAGATGGTCTACATGGTGGATGATGAAGAAGTGGAAAATTTGGACATAGATCATTTAAAGGGTACGTGTGAGGTCTTAGATAGTGTGGATGAGAAGTCGCGCACCTACCATGAACCTATGAAGACAAAGAAAGTGAACATGGGCACAAATGCTGAACCTAAAGAGGCCATAATTGGAGATTACTTGTCTGACTCTGAAGTGGCTAAGATAATTGATTTACTATGTGATTTCCAGGACTTGTTTCCTCCAGGATACCATGAGTTGAAAGGAGTGCATGAATATTTGTGTGAGATGAAAATTAAGCTAAAACAATCAGTTAGGAAGAGACCTTACAAGATGAACCGTAACCTGCATATAAAATTTAAAGAAGAAATTGACAAGATGTTGGAATTTGGCATTATTGAGCCCATAGAGGAATCAGAGTGGGTTAGCCCTATGGTAATCAACATAAATAAATATGGAAGAATTATAATTTGTGTGTACTATAGGGAGCTAAATGTTGCACATGTGATTAATCCTTTCCTTACACCATTCATGTTAGTGCAAAATCACAGCACCCCCAAATGAGCTCTAAAAATCTACTTTTCTATGGTAGGGTCATTTGGTGTGATTTGCATAACATTGAACTTTCCCCAAGGTCTGGGCCCTTGTAAAAGTGGGAAATCTCTCCAAAGAAGGCTGGTTCCTCTTCCTAAACTACCTTCCACGAGCTACTCTAGTGCAAGAAAACTAAATCTAACCTAATCTAACCATTCCAAGGAACCAAGGAGAGAGAAAGAGGGAAAAAACAGAGCCTACACTAAAGCGGTGATACACCAGCCAAGGAAGCGAGATATTCTATTGAGGGAGAAAGAAACAAAAAAATGGAAATGAGGAAGGTCAGACATAAGTGACACAGCCCATATCTACAAATCATCCATTAAACTCCATGAAACACAACATCCTGCACCTAGAAATGTGAAATACATGCACAGAAAACCAATACTGAAAGGGAGAGGCACGGAGAAACAACAAAATGATGCAAAGGGTTGAAGAACACCACAAAAACACATTTTTTTATTGCTCTAGAAGGTGCACAGACCATTACATTTCTAGAATAGAGGCATAAATACATTTTCTAGGCATGGGAGAAGGTTCGCTGCTCAAAAATGGCATCAAGAAACAAATTTGACAAAGTTTCTCTATGCCCAGAATGTCTCTCCTTCTCAAACGAGAAGTGTTACAGTATATATAGAAAGAAAAGAGAGAGAAGAGGGAAAAGTCAAATCCTATTTCAACCACCATCGGGATATGCATCGAATCCCACTTTGAAAGTTCAACCACTGAATATCAATGCCTTCTACAAATCCACCCACAATATGTCACTTTTGGTTCCCAACGGATCGAATCGAATAGGATCTGGTAGTTGAAGAGATTGGATTCTGCGTTAATGGCCTAGAAGAATCTTCTTCATTTTTCACCTACCAGGGCCACACGGAAACCTGGCGCTCATTTGGGCTTCCCTTTTGATATGGGACACATGGTAGCTAGATTAGAGTAAAAATCAGGTTTGTGGGTCCGTAATTTACCTTTTCCCCCTTTTCACGAAATGTAAAACTCAGAAAACTCATGTGGCCCCGAAGCTCCGCTTGGACACATGGAACTCTTTGGTTGGTTAGGGAGATGTGCTTCCATCTTTTCCTTTGTGCCCTTTTTGACAAAAGGAAAATTTTCACCTTTTCCTCCGACTCCCCGTTTTGGCTTTGACTCGGGCTCAAACGCTGACCTTTTCCCCTTTTTTTTTTTAATTTTAGAGCCTACCTAAGTCTGTCAAATAGATTTAAGACACGGATTCACATGACAGAGTTGTTTCTTCTCTTTCTTCTCGCACAGGGTCATGGCCAATCCAATATTTTTCCTGGGGGTGAAATATGGATAATAATTCACTGAAGAAATATTGGAAGGCGTTGTAGGGTGCAAAATTTATTATTTTACAAATGGATTCTCTAGGTATCATCAAGTAAGAATTGCTAAAGAAGATAAAGAGAAGACAACTTTCACCACTGAATGGGGAATTTTTTTATATAGAGTGATTCCCTTTGGATTGAAGAATGCGCCTGCAGTATTTTTGCGCATTGTTGTTCAAGCATTCCAAGATTTTATTCACAAATTCTTGTAGGTTTACTTTGATGATTGGACCATGTATGGGATTATCAAGGATCATTGTGACAATTTGAGGTTAATGTTTGAGAGGTGCAGATAGTTAAGCATCTCTTTAAATATCAGGAAGTGTATATTTTCTACACCTTTAGAACTCTACTAGAGCATATCATCTACAAGGAGGGTTTGTTAGTAGATCGAGCTAAAGTTACAGTCATCTTAGGCTTGGAGGAGCCTACTAGTCAAAGTGAGGTGCACGGATTCTTGGGCCACACAGGGTATTACAGGAAGTTTATCAAAGGATATGCTAAGATTTTTGTGCCTTTGGAGGAGCTATTAAATGGTAAAGGAAAGTTCTATTGGGGAGAACCACATTAGTGCACATTCGAAGCACTGAAGGAAAGGCTTACTACGACACCTATTCTGTGTTTTCCTTCATGCAATATACCTTTTCACGTACATGTGGACGCCTCTGGCATGGCCATTAGCACAATTCTAGCTCATCCTAGAGAAGGTATTGTAGATAATCCTATTTGCTTTGCTAGGAGAAAGTTGAATCCTGCAGAACAAAATTATATAACTATGGAGCACGAGGCTTTATCAATGATCTACGCACTGCATAAGTTCTATCAGTACTTGCTAGCAACACCATTTTTTTTCTATACAGATCATATGGAATTAAGATACTTTGTGAACAATCCCTTCTTACAAGGGTGCATATGCCGATGGGTTCTCTTATTCCAGGAGTTTGAATTTATAGTGGTGGTAAACCCAGGTGAAAGAAATTCTGGCCCAGATCACTTATCAAGGATTCAATCAGGAGAGGACATGCAGAGTATTGAAGATATAATGTCGGATGCACAATTATACAGGTTTAATCACGTGCCCTTAGAGTTAGAGGATATTGTTGTCTTGTTTACACACAGGTATGACACCTGAAGGAATGAAGGCATTGGAAAAGAAACAACTTGCAATTCACTATGCACCTTTCATGTTGATCAATGGTGACTTATACAAACTAGGCCAAGAATAATTATTATACCGATGTGTACTAGAGCATGAGTGAATGAAAATCATGGAGGAGGCTCATGGTGTATTGCAGGTGGACACTATGTAGGTGATGCCACCACGTGTAATATTTTACTAGCTGGTTTATGGTGGTAGACCTTGTAAAAGGATTGCAAAGAATATTGCAAGGCGTGTGATCATTTTCAACATATTGGAAAACATGGGAAGAGAGATGAAATGCCTGAGGCCTATTGCTAGCATAGAACCTTTTGAGAAATGGGAAATTGACTTTGTGGGTCCTATTTCCCTAGCCGAATGCAGAACTCGATCACGTTATATCATCACTTGTACATATTATCTTACAAGGTGGGTGGAAGAGGCACCTACAAAGGATTGTACAACAAAAACAACAAAAAGGTTCTTGTGGGAAAATATTCTTACTAGGTATGGATGTCCCTTAAGTTTGACAAGTGATAAAGGCACTCATTTCCTTAATGAGACCATCAAGATTTTATTGGATGAATTTATGGTTACACACCATAAGAGAACACCTTATCATCCTCAGGAAAATGGGACTGTTGAGGCTTTCAACAAGATATTGAGCTAGACTTTGAAAAAAAATTGTGATGTTGGAAGGAAAGATTGAGATGATAAAGTTTCTTTTGTACTTTGGGCGTATAGAACAACCTATAAACTGTTTAATAAGGAAACACCATTTCAGTTGGTGTTTGGTGTAGAAGCAGTTATTCTCATGGAACTCATGTTACCTTCTTTGCTTATTGTGCACGTGTGAGGTCTAGCTTATGAGAAATAATTGGAAGAGAGAATTTACAAGTTGATACAGCTAGATTAGAAGCACGCTAGAGCACGATGGATTCAGAAGTAAGAAAAATCTAGGTAGAAGGCATGGCATGACAGGCACATCAGGGACAAGAAGCTTGAGGTTGGGTAGATGGTACTTCTTTATGATTCAAAGTTTCTGCACCACCTAGGAAAGCTTAGGGTTCATTGGTTGGGACCATATGTTATCACTCATATACTTGAATTAGGTGCTTTCCGCTTAGAGGTGCTTGATGGAGCACAGTTTCCCAGTTACTTCAACAAGAGTAGGATAAATCCCTACTATAAATAAGCATTCTTTGTGTTTTTAGTAAGGTAATATTTTCATTTAGATTATATTTCCCTTACTTTATTTCCCTTAATGTGTTTCCTTCTTCGTCGTTATGATTTGTCAATTTAGTTCAATGTTTTGTGTAATAAGCGCGCTTGCACGCCAGAAGTTGATTGCAATCTGAAGTGTTTTCAAGTGCAGAGGACTACACATACCCTTAGTGTAGGGTGGTTTTCATTCAAATATGGGTATGCATAAGGAAATACTTGTGCACGTGGTTTCTCTTGTTAGAAAGTGTAGATAGTATGGAAAGGTGCTGCTAGAAAGAGAATTGCTCCTAAAGAAGACCATAGTTGGAAAAAATGAATGCACAGTGTAACGTGAGTTAAGTTACGGTCGTAGAAAATACTTAGAGGAAGGCATAGTGGCAAGGTACTTTGGTGCATGGAAGCACATGAAAGGAGGTATGTAGCCAAAAGGTAGAAAGGAACACTAGAAGGTTATGGTTGTAGTGCGCAGGTGTATCACGCGGAAATTTGGTAAATGGTCAACTAATGAGAGGATAGGTGGTAGGTGGAGGAGCAATAAATGTGATAACATTTTCAAAATATATATAAGGACATGATGTGGGTTCATTTTTACCTTTGTGATCATGAGTATTTGAGTGAGCTAATTACGACCGAGCCGAGCAAGATGCGTTGAGGTGTAAATAGTTGTGAAACCAAGCGAGGAGAGTAGATTTGTGCATGAACTTGGCTTGCATCCCCATTGGAGAAGGTTTTAAGCAAAGTAGAGGCATGCGTAGAGGAGAAATAGAGCACCAAGGTTTGAGAAGAAGATAGGGCACATGATTTGAAGCTAGGGCATGTAATTTCAATCTAGGGCACAAGAATTTTCTCGACAGAAGTAAAAAGGCACGACCTTATTTTACCATGGCACCAAGGAGAGCACTAGAGTAGGAAAAAATGGAAAGAAGAAGGTATAAAACCAAGGTGGAGATCGAGGATTCCCCTAAAAGAAATTTTTAGAAATGCAGTACCTAGAGGATGTAATCATGGGACATGACTAGGATCCTCATGTCTGCAAGAGCAAGGTAAGTGACTACAATCATCACAAAACTGACAACAAGGAAGAGTTGGATGTGCTATTAAACAGAAAGACAAACAAGCACGCAATCGATGACATATTTGTCTATGATGATGCTAGAGAGAAGTTGTTGAAGAAGGTAGGGGTATTGCAGCTATATGAACTCCCTTACTTTGGAAAACCTGAGAAACTATATCAATGGATTATGAACAAAGTCCATGAGGAATTATTTTATTTTGCTGGGCTGTGGATGAGGATCACCGCGCTCTTAATTACGAGCCTGAACAGGTTTGAAGGGAACAGGGATAGAGATTAGCAATGACTTAACTGACAAAGTAACTATTTTGGCCACCCGCAAGGAGTTGGGTTACACAAAGGGTCCACGTGGAATGGACATTTACAAGCTAAAAAAGTACCATGTTGTGCAGGTGGCTACACTTACTCACAAGGTTGAATGATCAGGAAAGGTGGTCACAAGTGAAAAACATGTGGCTACACATTACCAAGAAGATGTCACAGGGAGAAATTTACAACTTGGAAGGATCCATAGCAGATACCATCATTTAAGAATCACGCAAAGGTGAGAAGATAAGCTTTGGCACCATTTTTCTATCTCTTTTTTTGTTAAAATTGGAGTGCTCGATGGGCCAAAGAACAAGAATTGGGAGTATCCTACAGAGAAGAAGTCTCTAGCAGAGAGGTTTGAGAAGTATTTATGTGAGGGATCTATGAGTGTCCCATTCAAACAAAGGGAAAATATGTGGTATGATAGACTTTGTGTGGCCTTCGAAAAGGAATGGAGAATTCCTAAGGAGTTGTTATCAGTAGTTGGGAAGTCGGTACAATTTGTTGTGTACCAAAATTTTTGCATTCACATGGTTTGTAATGAAGGATGGGACATGGAGCTGGTGTAAACTCCCTATGCCTTTACAATGTGATTCTTCTAGGTGGCATTTCACAGGTTTGACAATGTGTGAAGGTTAATCTACAATATAGACAAGGTATAATGTGACTACCATACCTTGAGAAACACTTACACATACCTAGGTAGGTCTTCTTATATTGAGAGGTTCATATTAGATGATATAACCATGAGGCCTGTCAGTTTGGCCATTGGCGATACTGGGGCCCCACTGATTTATATCCAGCTTAAGCCTAGGCTTGAAAATGGTAAGTATGTTGAAAATGAATTTATGATACCAGGCCCACCAAAGGGTAAACATATAGTTGGGAGCCTCGAGGCTAAAAATCCCACTTCATCATTAGAATAATAAGAATATGAGCAGGAGGAAAGTGGTGGTTTAGCATGCAGGGGATAGAGGAAACCCTCAGACACTAAGGAAAGTGAGCACGAGATTACTCCTCCCCAGCAGCAATAAGAGGAGGAAGACTTAGAAACATACATACTAGACTTAGATGCAGGCCCAATAAATGAGGAACACCAATTTAAAAGGGTTTTAAGAAGGACAAGGACTCAGTGTGTGGGGCCATCACAAGCTCCACACAGATCACCTCAGATCTCCCCACAAAAATAAGTACCTGAGTAGAAGAGGAGGAGAAAGTTAAAGCTCAAGGAAGATGAAGAGGATGATTCTGGTGAAATCACGCCAGGGACCCCGGTGTAGCCCAAAAATATAGAGGAGCCTCGTGATGAGGAAATGAAAGATGATGAAGAGGGGGTCAAGGAGACAAGAGGAAATGGATGAGCCATCTAGCGTGCCTTGCTCCACACAGGAAGGTGAAGGACCCACTGTAGATTCTAGCACCCAGGTTCCCAAGGGAAAGAAAAGAAAGAAAGGAAAGGCATTTGAGGACTATGTGACTTTGGCTATGGGGTACATAGAGGACTCCAGCAAGATCATTTGTGTCAAGTTCAGTAGCACAGTAGGGACAAAGTATTTATATGGTTGGGAGTTAATGAACCCATAAATGGCCAATGCGTAAACTAGAAAGTAGTTTTCCTGGTCCATGTAGACACACATGGACAAACCAGGTTTTGATGTGTGCGAAAAGTAATGTGTCTCGCTTCGGGTAAAGAAGAAACTGCAGATTAGGCACATGACTATCAAACCTCCTGTAATTTTTGATGAGCAAGTAAGCAATTCCTTGGTCAATGTATCTGCTGAAGTGGCACGGAGGAACATTGATAAGGCATCCACCATTCAAGCGCTACTTAAAGATAACAAGGATAATACTACAGAGATAAAGCGCTTGAAAGTAGAGAAGGAACAAGAAGAGGAAAATAATGAGGCCTTTGTTAGCATGGATAAGGAACTTGGTGATCGTAACCTTAAGGTAAGGCCTCATTTGGAGTCTAAAGTTCCTCAGAATTTTCCCTCTACAATGCATTATTTGTGCACTCTGGTGGATCTAGTTTTTAATAAAGAGCCTGTTGTTATGGTCGCACCAAAAGATCCTACAGAAGAAACAACAAGAGAAAGGGCTACCATTATTAGGAAAATTTCAAGTTTTGAGGCCTTGCTCCAAACATTGAAAGATGAGCTGAAGAAATCGGATCAAGCTTTGAACATGTGTACAACGCCAAACGCCATAATAAGAACCAAAACTATAGTATAGGATAATGAAGTGTTGAAGGAAATGAAGGAAGAAACACTTGGGTGTGTGGAGAGGTTAGCCCTGGTAAAACAAAAGTGTGAGGCCCTTACAGCAGCCGAAGATCCACACAAAGATAGGATCAATGAACTTGGGAAACTCATAGAGCAAAAAATGGACTTCATGGAGGGAATGGTCTTAAGTATGGAAAATGTTGTCTAAGTGTTGTAGAATCAAAAGGAAAAGATCACTCATGATGAAATGGATGCCATAGTGACAGACATTCTGAAAAAGACAGGGAGCATGCTAAGTGACTGACAGACCTTGGAGGATGAACTAAAAAATACATATCCAGAGTTAGTCCTTCCTTAGGAAGAAGGTACTACAGAGTAAACTTCATTCTTTTGTACAATTCCTCATTCATTATTTCATTCCTTATTATTTATTATTGGAGAAATAAGAAGGAATTACCCATTGCTGGGGCGACAATGTAATTTAGTGTGGGGTAATGTTGAGAAGATATCATATTGCTCTAAGGTGAAGGCACATAAAATATGTGTGCGCTAGAGCAAGGTGCATTTAAGGGCATCAAAGAATAGTAGAATAAGCGTGTGTTAGAACACTTTGAATTCAGGAATTAGCCAGTTTTTGGATAAGTGCTATTCTTAGAGATAGTGTGCTAAGCACATAAATACATGAAGACTTGTGGTCCATGCAATGGTATTTTGGGAACAAGCAACAGCTGAGTGTCATGCATAGTTTAGGCTAATAATAGGATTTCTACTTAGAGTTAACTATAGGAAGTCTATTCTTAAGAGCACTTGCATGTTGTGCATCCTTTTATAAAGGCACATGGCTATTATTAGCATGTGACCTATTTTGAGAAGTGCATGGGTGGTGAAGGGAAAGTCCTCACCCCTATATATATATATATATATATATATATATATATATATATATATATATATATATATGATTTGCACAGTTTAGTATGAGTGAATTATTGTAGAGTTATGCTACCAGTTTTGTCACGTGCATGACTCAAGGAGATACTTTATAGTGTATGGAGCTTCTTTGTTTTACAATATTTAATACAATGGTTCATATTGGTTGGATAATGGTGTTGAACATGACCGAATATGGTTCTTGCATGGTAAATCTTGTTATAATCATTGTTTAGTTCATCTTACATATACTCTAAGATTTAGATCTGGTTTATGCATTGTGTTGATTATTATTAGTAATGAATCTGAATACCTATATGCACCATCATGCTAACATTCTATACAAACAACTCTAAAGAGGGACCTGGTGCATTTGTGTGCTTCGGGTGAGTGCTCAGCTCAGTCTGAGTGACGTGCCAGCATGCATGGGTTATTCACGGTGAATTCTAGGCTGCATCAATTAGATATATATGCAAACTAGAAACCAAAACCAAATTGATTTCCGAAATATAATCCTCTTAAACACTACCTCAAATTGAGCAAAGATGAAAGGGAGATAGAAGAAATACATATAACTTACCAAAGAATAACCTCCCTTGATGTTGTAGTTGTGCTCACGATGATTGGATAGAATTATTTTCTTCAGATTTGTGGAAGTAAACGGACAACAATTCCTCTCTGTGTATTGAAGAATGCTTATGGATGCTTGATAAATTTGTAAATGGATATTAGAGAGATTTTTAGGAATTTTAGCAGTACTTTGTTATGATTTCTAAGGATTTCTTCCATGGATGATGGCATGCTAGTTTTTAGTTTTTAGAAGAAGAAATGGAGGAATGGGATATTGCCAAGTAGATGGAAGATCAATGGTTAGTATTGAATGAGAATATAGAAGAGTATAGATGATTATATAATTAGAAAATTCTAGTATTATGGAGAAATATCCATTGAATTTAAAATTAAATGGATAAAAGTATAAAGTTATAGAGGTTTCTAGAATTAGAAGCTTCTCGAAATAAAGGAGGTGGGATTAATTCTAGAATTATGGAGAAATATCCATTGAATTTAAAATTCAATGGAGAAGAGTAGAAAATTAGAGAGGCTTCTAAAATTAGAAGCTTCTAGAAATAGAGGAGGTGGGATTAATTTTAGAATTAGAAGATTCTAGAATTATGGAGAAATATCCATTGAATTTAAAATTCAATGGAGAAGAGTATAAATTTAGAGAGGCTTCTAGAATTAGAAGCTTTTAGAAATAGAGGGGGTGGGATTAATTCTAAAATTAGAAAATTCTAGAATTATGGAGAAATATTTGTTGAATTTAAAATTCAATGGAGAAGAGTAGAAAGTTAGAGAGACTTCTAGAAAGAGAATCCTCTAGAAATAGAGGAGGTGGGATTTGTATGAAGAGAAAAATCACAGTGAATGAAAGATAAACAATAAACAATACAAACCTTCCAGTAACCTTCCAATGCAAACCTAGGTAAGATTGTAGAGACTTTTTCAATGGAACCTTATAAATGAATGTGGGTGCTCTTGAATGTTCTCCAAATCTGACTGCAAATGCTACAAACACAAATACTTTGGAAAGCTTCAAAATGCAAATTGACAGAGTTTATTTGTAAACAATTCAGGAGGATTTGTAAGAGAGTAAACTTGCAATTTATAGAAGAAAAAGTGGTTGGAAGTTGGTTGAACACAGTTGAATGCACATGCTAAAATAACATTGGAGGAAGTTAAAGTAGTGTCAGGGCATTTAGTGGCAGTAATGGATTTAATTGCAGAAGTTACATCTCGGAAGGTGGTTGTACGTGCGATTCAATTTCCCCCACCTTTCTAGGATTCTAGAAGTGCAATTAGCTAGTATGAGGATGTGGAGTCCAAGTGGAGTCCAAGTTGTTAACTGAAATAGGTAGAATTAAATAACTAAATTTAATTGGTATTTAATTGTGAGGAGATAATTAACCATTTAAATAAATAAATGTTTAATTATATTAGCTAGAAGGTGTTAGGAATTAATTTAATTAATTCCAAGAGAATGTTATAATTAAATTAATTAAATTAAATTAATTGTGAGGAGATTAAATAATAAAATGTTTAATTATGTTAGCTAAGAGGATGTTAGGAATTAATTTAATTAATTCAAAAGGCATGTTAGAATTAAATTATATTAATTCCAATGGGTAGGAATATAACTTAGGTAATAGAATTAATTTTAATTAATTCTAAAGGGGAATATTTGAATGATGAAATTAATTTAATTAATTCCAAAGGGGTGTACGCTGGTGAAATAGAATTTATTTAATTAATTCTAATTAGATAGAAGCGGGATAGAATATGTATGTATTTTTAGGGTGTCTACATTTTGCCCCTCTTTAAAGTGCTATTGAAAAGTAATAGTGCTTTTAAAGATAATAGACGCATGCAGATCGACAAACAAAAAATTTTGAAGCTTCAAGATGCCCCAGCAAGCAGAATGGTAGAGGAATTCCCCCTCAAGTGGTGGATGATGCAGTAAGGAAATGGACAACTTACTTGATAGGAAGGAAAAGAAAGGATTGGAACAAGGATGGTAAAAAGGAATGTGTTTGTAGCATGAGTGTTATTTGGAGAGTAATTTTTTAGAGCAACTTGATATTTGTTGTTGCACAATAGAGTTGTCACCATGATTATGAAAGAATCAAGATGGTTAACCCAAATTCGCGTAAACAAACACACACAACAAAGAAAAGATAAAAAGGAAAACAAACCCAATATACAAAGTAGGTGTCAACATCAAGGTTATAAAGGAACAAAGATGTGATCACAGTACTTGTAAGTGGTCCAAAAAGAGTAAACATCAACAATGTAATACAAATTTCAAAAAATAAGACAATCAACTATGCCCCTAATGCGTGCCACAATGATGATTAAGTAGATACAAATGCTCCCAAATGGGAATAGGATCAAACTAGAAGAGCGGAGTTAAAGTGACTCCTTATGAAACTCTTGTTGAATCCGGTGTGCAAATGATCAAAGTTGAAATTACCCTAGGTGAAGTTATATCACAAAGGAAAAACAATTGTGTGACTTGCCCTAAGTAGAGTTAGCATATCATGCAAAGGGAAGAAAGTGATAGTTGTAAGATTGGCACGAGCACTAGAGTAATAGATAAAAGTATGATGTTTATCAAGATTGTATGGAAATGTTGAATGATTTACTTTAAGGGTTTTCAAATTGTATGATTTATGTGCCAAATGAATGTTTGTTTGATTTTTTTATTATTTTATTTTTTGGATTTTTTGAAATATTTGATTTTTTAGATTTTCGCAAGTTTGGAAATACAAATGCAAACAAAAAATGAAGAAATTCCATGGCTTAAATAAACCAGGAGGAAAACACAACACGTGCAAATGACAAAAAGATATAAAATAAGCAATAGAAAGAAACCCAATATGAACATGAAGGAACCACACCAAAGTTATACGTGAACTAGGATGTGAATAAATTTATTGGAATTGGTCCACAGTAAAGATAAACAAAGTAAAACACAATGAAAAACTGAAATAATAAACAACATCATCACAATGTTAACAAACTGTAACAATACAATACAACATGTAAAAATGACATTTAATGACACTCTGAATGTGTTACACATTGAAGAACTATAAATATTTGAATGCCCCCAAGCGATAGCTTAGCACGCAAGATGATTGGATCGGGTTGAAGAGTGGAGTGATACTTAGATACTCCAAAAGATACTCTTGTCAGATCCCATTAAAGTTTGATCTGTATTGGATTAAAATGTAAAATCCAAATGTGCCCTAAGTAAAGTTATATTGCGAAAGGGTAAATGAGTGCCTCGAGCATAGATATACACCATGGGTAAGAAATATGAGTATGATCTGGAACGATCATGAGGAGTTCCATAAAATGGATAAGTTGTTCAACTGTGTTATCCAGTTGCTGAAATTTTGTCATACATTATCTGAATGTTTTGATTATGACAGTTTGAAATTATTTTTGGAGTTGTAGACAATTTTATATTTTTTTGTGTTTTTGAACAACTTTATATTGTTTTTTCTTAAGTTTTATGAGACATTTATGAATTTTTTTTTATATTTTACAACTCGGTAAAAAGGTACACTACTTGAAAGTAGGTGCAAATAATTAAAAGCATTCCATTCCATTGGTAGAAATGTAGATGATAAAATGATAGGGTATTTCACTCCACTCATGGCTCCACGCAACTAGGAAGATGCAAGGGCTCATCACCGAGATCCAAGAAGGACATGAAAATGAGATGAATAGTGATATGAAAGGTGAAGATAATGGATACGAAGACACAAGGTGTAACAATGATCCATGTGAGAAGAAATGCAACTCATCTCCAGTCAAGATTACCTGACCGATTACAAGATGATTCCACTTTTAGGTTTTGACTCGACTTAGATCCATTGATGGCCTAATGATTAGAAAAATCTGATTGAAGGAATTGGTGTCTCTCTTAACATGAGCAACTAAATCACTTCCTAGGATATTTTTGATTAAGCACTTTGATTCAAATTTCATAAAGGCTTTATTGAATGATTATTTATTGATTTTTGTGAATGAAACCCTACATGTTTCCTCATGCCATCAGTAAAAGGCAAGGTCTCAACACCGAAGACAAAATGTAGGTGAGTAAGGGTTTTCTCCATTCCCAGTCTCATACTACCAGTAAGAAGTACGGGTTTATCACCGAAGATTGTGAAGGATGAAAGGTGTATTGATTTTATAATTTCCGTATATTTTAGATTGATTAAATTTTCCTTGTATGTTGATAGTGTGCTTATTGGGAAGGAACATTGTGCTCCCAAGTCTCAGCCTCATGTGACTAGTAGGAAGCAAGGGTTCAACACCGTAGATTGAGATGGGCGGTCAAAAAGGACTGGGTAAAGAAGTTTAGTGATTTCTATTAAAGAGATAGAATATTTGAAAGGAGGTTTTTTCCATCAGTAAGCTTCAAGACAAAACCATAGGTAAAAAGATCTGAAATGGTAGAAACCATAACAAAGATGAGACACACAATGACCAAGAAGAACAAGGTTAACATATTTCGGAATAGGTGAAGAAGGTGAGTATATGATAATGGTATGATTAAGGTATCTACCAATAGATGGAATGCCTAACATTATTTGTACACACTTTACCATTTATGATTGGAAAATAGTGCTCTAATACAAATTTTTAGTATCTTTTTGTGATTTTTGAGTTTTCTAAATTTTGGAGAATGAAGGTTTGAAATGGATTCATCAAGAAAATTTTGTGTTTATTGAATTTGAATGGTCCTGAGATACAAGACTTGTGTAGACAAAATTCAAGTCAAGATGGAGGATCAAAATATTTGATAAGTCCTAAAATACGATACTTTGACAAACATGAGCCAAGTCAAAGGAGGGAAACCAAAGTTTTGATAAGTCCTGTAATATGAGACTTGGGTGGATAGGAACCAAGTACAAATATTGAATCAAATGATTTGATGGGTCCTGAACTACTAGACTTGGGCAGACAAGATCAAATTCAAAGGATGTGTGATTAGATAAGTCTTCGATGAGATCAAAAGACATATGTGATGTTAGAAGAATATTGTCGATGCGTAGAAGATGTTGAGATACATATTCACCCATGAGTGAAAGAGCACGAGGAAAGAAGAGTAAATCTCTAGATGTAGACTCAGGGTTCCTTGTAAGCCGTAGGGAGGAAATAGTCAATGTTTCTCCTTCTAGTTTATGAATTAGTTGATTTGATGAAATATTTTCAATTAAATCTTGAAACGGTTAAATAAGGATATTCCTGGGTATACGTACCTCAAATAATGTACGCATGTAGATACCTTGACAAGTAGGAATCATCACTGATGATATTCCTATAGGATGGATCATGTGAGGTATAATGGACATAGAAGGTTGCGGTGTCACAAGTGTCCAAGATTGTTGTGGTTGTATTTCGACAACAAGACTAGAGATGTTAGGCGTAGGAGTTGGAATAGGAAGAAAGGAATCAAGCTCAATGGGGTTTGATAATGGACCCTCTTCTATCATGTCAGGGGTTATTGGAGAGTCTTGAAGAAAATTTAAGTTACCGTTAGGTGTTAGAAGATTGTCCAAAACATGTTCAATGTCTGTTTGGACTATAGGAAGAAAATATGTAGAAGAAATAGATTGGTTTTAAGGGGGAGATAATTGACCTTCGTCGTGATCTTGTAGAATTTCAGTATGACTAGAAGTGCGAATAACAGTCAACTCTTCATTTAATGGTGTGGAAGTTGACACATCATTGGTTGCAGAGAGCTTTATCGTCAAGATCTACAAAGATCTCTACATCATCAATTAAGTCTTGGACATAGTTCTTAAAACATGTACATTTATCAGTTGAGTGGTCATCAATGTGATGAAAGTCACAATATGCATGAGGTTGGTACCAATATAGCTTAGGTTATCCTACAATCCAAGGTCTTGTAAGGGGATATTTTATCATCCCAGCCACTTTGAGTTGATGAAAGACACTAGAGAGACTTTCACCGTGGGGTGTAAACTTACATTTAACTTTACGCGGCGTAGTGTCTTGGCTAAGTTGTATGATTGGATTTTTGATTAATTGGGCATGTATGTTGGCCATATTGTGATTATTCCTAACACCAGTAGTGATGACATTGCGGTTGTGATTGATGTACCAAGATTCATCGTGAGAAATTCTAGTATGGTGATTATTGCGAGTGAGGTTTTCGAAAAAATGTTTGGCAAACTTCCTGAGAGGTCCACAAAGGTGGTAATAGATTCCTTTGAAAGGTGTAAGAACCAATCAAAATATTCTCCTCTTAGATTTCTAGGAAAAAGGCACAAGAGAAAGCTATCGTTATATGCCACTTCATGACATGCTATGGAAAATTATTTGATATGTTATCTTGGATCAATTTTCCCTTGTATTTATAAAATTTGGGTGTCTCAAAAGATTGTGGGAAGGGTATGCATAATATGTTCATATTAAAAGGGTATGGACACAATTCATCAAAATTGAATTGTTTGCGTTGTTTTTTCATACCCGCAACGGTGTCTTTAATCATTTGTGGTTTTGTTGTGTGTGTTTGTTTGTACTCCTTTGACAACCTGTAGTTAGTAGTTTTTTAGTGTTTTATCCACCTTTTTTAAGAGTGGGTCCTACAATAAAGGATTAGAAAGTTCACCTAAGGTAGGTAGAGGATAAACCAAAAGAAGCAAGTTCATGCTTTTGATTTCCAAGATCACTTAAAAAGCGCGAGGAAAGAGCATACACGTAAAACAAGCTTTGATTTTTTTAAAAATGTTAATTCCCAAAACAAACAGAAACCATCATGTTTCTAATTTCTGAGATCACTTTTAAAGTGCAAGGAAAGAGCATACGCATGAGGTTGTTACGTTAAAAAAATGAATTAAAGTTAAAAAAACTACAATTTTTTTATTTTTTTGAAAAAAATACAAGTGTTAGAAGAAATGAAACCATAATTTTTCTATAAATCTAAATCAGAAAATTATTTTTCCATTGCATATATCTTTTCAATACCTTTTCGTAAAAAAATGAAGTCATTCCCAGTTCGGGAGAAAACGTTATGGCTTCCGGAAGATGGGCTACGGTAGTGCTCTCAATGAAAAATTTGAATGTGAGAAAAACGCCCCGACAACTGGTTTTTTAATTTTTTGACTTATGTACTTCACCTGAGAAGCTAAAATTTTGACATCAAGGTTAAAAAATAACAATAAACATAAAGAAAGAGTTAGATCACAAAATGACTAACTAAAATGAAAGAAAGAAAATGTGGAGAGTCCCACCGGGTGTGCCAAAATGTATGCAGAGAAAAATCACAGTGAATGAAAGATAAACAATAAACAATGCAAACCTTCTAGTAACCTTCCAATGCAAAAATCAGTAAGATTGTAGAGACTTTGTATGTGGAACCTTGTAAATGAATGTCGGTTCTCTTGAATGTTCTTCAAATTTAACTACAAATGCTATAAACACAAATACTTTGGAAAGCTTCATAATGCAAATTGACAGAGTTTATTTGCAAACAATTCAAGAGGATTTGTAAGAGAGTAAGCTTGCAATTTATAAAAGCAAAAGTGGTTGGAAGTTGGTTGAACACAATTGAATGCACATGCTAAAAATAACATTGGAGGAAGTTACATTAGTGATAAGGCATTTAGGGGCAGTAATGGATTTAATTGCAAAAGTTGCATCCGGGAAGGTGGTTGTATGTGCAATTCAATTTCCCCCACCTTTCTAGGATTCTAGAAGTGTAGTTAGCTAATATGAGGATGTGGAGTCCAAGTGGTTGTTGACTAAAATAGGTGGAATCAAATAACTAAATTTAATTAGTATTTAATTGTGAGGAGATAATTAACCATTTAAATAAATAAATGTTTAATTATATTAGCTAGAAGGTGTTAGGAATTAATTTAATTAATTCCAAATATTTATAAATTACTTAATTGGATTCATTTACCCATTTCCATTCAAAATCATATATTATACACCATGGAAAGGCTAGTTTTGGACCCCTAGAAAAATTTACTTTATCGTTCTATTTCTTCATTGAGGTGGTGTCATCATTTAAGTGAGTGTACCATTCTCCCATTGGATGTGCATTTTTTACCCCCCTCAAGCATATCACTAATGTTAACACATCCCATTTCTACTTATGTGCACCTCTCTCATTAATGGAGGGATAAAATTTAAGCGAAGTGCAAAATATGATGTATGGAGCCTCCCAAACCTCCTCAAGTTCCCTCTTCCTATTGGTGATGCATTTTTGGTCTTACGCATGCATGATTGCACTCCCTTGGTCTTTCAAAAACATGATTTCACACCCCTCGTCTTGTACAAACATGCTTATGAACCCCTAGTCTTTCACAAACATGTTTGCACACCCCTTAGTACTCCATTGCAAGTTTGGTGTTTCCCTTACTCCCTGCTTTCATTTGCACATACATTTCAAATTTAAACTTCCCTCAAAAAACACAAACCCAAAAATAGGTGAAGTGAAACATATGAAACCACCAAAAATTATTGTTTTTCCACCTCTCATGTCCACCAAAACCACTTTTGTTCCCTATCTTGCTCAAACATTAGTTTGCTCATATCTCTTGATTCTTTGTTCGAATCACTCTCAAATTTTGGAGCACATCTTCCTCTTGAAAACACCTTCAAGATTATATGAATAACATGTAATATTTTGGAGTGGATTATTTTACACGATAGCTTAAAAATTCATAAGTTAAAACCCTATTTTGCAAAACCACTCAAACTTGATTTGATCGTTGCTTAAAAACCACATGACAGAAACTTTACAAACGATATGTCCTTGAAAAAAACTTCATTTTGAGCTATTAATCATGTGATAATATTAATAAATTCATGATTTATAATCAAAACCATTTTTTCCTCCAAAATCACCTCCATGCCCTAGATTTGTAATACTTGTTTTGCTCATATTTTTGAGCTCCTGCAATTATGTGGGAGCATCATTTACAAGCATGGAAATCATAGATAGGTGTTTTGTGGTTATCAGAGTGTCATATGAGTGATTTTATCTCCATTTTTTCATTTTTCAAATTCAAAATTGTTTTTAAAACCAGTATGGTAAGAGTGAATATGCTTGTAATGAGTTGTTAATAGTTAAGTTTGACTAAGGGTGGTTATAGGCTAAACAAGGTCATGAAGACAAAGTAAGTAGATGGGAGTTGTTGTACACAATCTTATGAGTTATTTTGGGATGATGTTTATTATGTTTTCATGATTATCATGTTTTTGAGTCAAAATAGGTATAGTTGAGAAATGCTAGGAGTTAGTAAATGAGGTCTAAGTTGGTAAAATCCATCTTTGGAGGATGAATTCAAATGAAAACCAATGTAATTTGATATTGTTACATGAATAATACATGAGTAGGTAGTTTGAAAAAGAAATCATAGTTTTAATTTTGAAATTTAAACTGTTTCTTTGCATTTTCCATATAACCCGAAGACAGGACAGTGAGCAGAGATATTACAGTCAACCTTAGAGAGTATATCTCTTCCTACTATCATTTTGAACATGTGAAAGAGATCATTACAAGCCCATTAAAATTTATTTAGGGTCTTGATAGTTCATTTTGAGGTTTTCATAGCTAATTGAAGGTTCACGGGCCCAAACTAGGGAAAGACATAAAAAAAATATTACTGGTGGAATTTTCTCAAATTTTCAAGATATCTTTGTGTTGGAAGTCACAAGCACTGAGTGGGAGGGGTGAATCAGTTCCAATCAAAAACTTTTAGAATGATCCAATTTCAATGTTCCTTGATTATTAGAAAGAGTTGTAGCATGGACATTATTAATCAAACACATGCAAGAAGATAAAAACTCACAACACAAAATTTATACTGGGAAACCCATAAAGGGAGAAAACCTAAATTGAAACCAAGGTTTTATCAAAAACACCAATTCCAAATCTTACAATGATCTTGGTTTTTTTAAGCACCCACTCAACTAGTTTATCAAGCTCTGATTTGCATGGAGCACCCACCCCCTATAATATAAGAACCCACTTTGAAATATATTACAAAACAATTTGATCATGTAGATTCTATATTCATTATACAATAGATTATGATCACTTTTATCTTGCAATTATTACCCACTCTTTGAGCTCAAATATTTAGCATTCTTCTTACTTCCCTTTTTCAACTCTCCATGCATTCATTGGATCTAGTTTTTTTATTCTTCAAAGCTCTATCATCACCCTCTTTCAAGTAATATCTCTTCATTTGATAGCACTATCTCCTCACAATCTCTACAATAGTTCCTTTACCATATCTCTTTACTCTTTCTCATCAATCTCTTATGATTCATAATTCAACTTAAATAGATCAGCATAATTGTTTTTCTTGACTCGTGATTTTTCTATTTTAACAACCTTCTAAATTTTCCTTCAGTTACCATAAATTACCTTCAGTTATTCCTTCAAATATTAATTTTTCTATTCCACAGTGCCACAGAGGATGAAATTACCTTTCCAAAAAGTCAAAAATTACCAAATTTGGACAATTGGAGCGAAACATATTGAAATGCAGGTTTCTGACATAGCTCTATTGTCCTCACTTCTCTTCTCTATGGGTTTTTTGTTGGCCATTACTACCTTACTCCTCTGTGGAATTTGGGAACATCTTTGCTTTGGGTTTTTGGCCCCTCACTACTTCATAGTAGTGACACATCTCATTTCTGCATTACTCCTCAATTTTTCCCTTTTTTGCGGGCTTTTGGAGTTGCTTTACTTAGATTTTTGCTTGGCCATTACTTCATACTTGTGTCACATATCTTTCTCGCATAAATCCTTTTCTTTTCCATTTTCTATGGGTTTTCACAACTGCTTTTCTTGGGTTTTTCTTTGAACATTACTTCAAAGTTTTCCTTCATCGTATCTCTGCATTGCACTCTTCTTTGTTTCTTCATGGGTTTGGTGAGCACCTTTTCTTTTCTCGAGTTTACAAAGTACCATTACTCTACAATTTTCCCAAGTTATTTTTTTGTCTTACTCTTCTTCCATCACCTTTTTTTTTGGGTTCTCAGTAACTGCTTTACTTCGGGCTTACGAACCTCCATTACTTACAGTTATAGCATATCGAAACTCTAGATTACTCATTTTTCTCCAAATTTTTCTAAGTACTGCTAGAATTTTTTCTTTCTCCATACAAATCTTATGAATAATTAGAAAATTTTTAAATGAATTTTAGACCTATAACACCTCATATACCCGATTCACATATGCTTGACTCTTTCTGCACACCACCTTGGAAGGACTCACCACACACCTTGTTTTCTTGAGAGGACTCTAACTGAGATTCACTTCACCATTCTCACCTTTTGCCATCAATGTCATTTGACATCAATGACGACACCAATGACCAAGGTTCAACAAACTCCCCCTTTTTCATTAATGGAAACATACTCAAAACATAGAAACTTTGATGGCGAAAAACACTTTCAAACTAGTTTCTAACTACACTCTCTCCCCATTTCACATATATGAAAAAGGGACAAACACTCAACACCATGATCAATAAGTAAATAAGCATGATAAACCATAATCTTACCTTTGATGGTGTTGCATAATCCTTTGTCACACCTTTTTCCTTTGACAAGCAACTTAGCTATTTCATCTTTGTCCACAAGCTCCCCCTAGGATTGTATTCCATCGTTTCTAACTCAACTCATCAACAAATCTGATCCATTTAACTTGATATGAGCTTCAACATAGGCTCCCTTTGAGCTGATACACTCCATAATGGTCTTCAATCTTGTCATACATCTTTTTTTTATGCCAAATCCATGCTCACGTTATTAGAACTACTTCTTGTGACACAAACCATTTCAACTAGATGTAACTATTGAAATTTGTGCATATTGAGACCATACTTACAACACTTTTTGATCCAAGGATAGTGAAGAACAACATGAACAACACAGAATAAAATTCCAAACAAAGATAGTAACATGGACTAGTAGACTATTTCCCCCTCACATGAAGATATCTTTGCACTTTGTAGGAGCTGATATTGCATGAAGATGCTCCCTTAAGTTATCTCTTCTTACCTAGTTGTTAGTGGGATCAGGAATGACCCCCAATTCATTTCTCAAGTGCTCAAATGTTTCTTTAAGTAGTGGCTTAGTCATTATATCAGAAATCTCTTCTTTTGTACTTAAATATTCTAGGTGGATATTCTTATCATTCACTTGTTCCCTCAAAAAGTGAAACTTGATTGGGATGTGTTTGGTCTTTGAGTGGAACATAGGGTTCTTGGATAAACTAATAGCACTAGTACTATCACAAATAAAAGGAATTGGACCATCAAATGTTACCTTGTAGTCCTCCAATGTCTGTCTCATCCAAATAACTTGAGTACAACACATGGCACCTGCTATATACTTTGTCTCATATGTTGAAAGTACTACTGAAGATTGTTTCTTGCTCAACCAAGATACCATATAATTACCAAAGAATAACACACAACCACTTGTACTCTTCATATCATCACTGTCTCATATCCAATCAACATCGATGCATGTTTTTATGTTGAAATAATTACTTTTAGGGTACCAAAATTCATATTCAAGTGTTCCCATAAGGTATCTCAGTATCTTTTTGACTTCCTTAAAGTGTGTTTCCCTTAGATCTTCTTGAAATATCCCAAAAAGACCCACATCTTGAATGATATTAAGTTTTGATGCAGTAGAGTAGAGAAAACTGCCTATCATAGACCTATACAAAGTTTTGTCTACCTTTTGTGATTTTTCCTCTCTACTTAGCTTACATCCCACCTCCATTGGTGTACTTATAGATCTGAACTCTTCCATCCTAAACTTTTGAGCATATCCTTGATGTATTTGGTTTGAGATATAAAGATGCCTTGATCTGATTGATTAATTTGTAAGCCTAGGAAGAATGAAAGATCCCCAAGCATAGACATTTCAAACTCTTCTCTCATCACATCAGTAAATTCATTATTCATCTTTTCATGATCCCCTCAAAATATTATGTCATCCACATATACAATAAAAATCACCAAATGATCTCCTTCTTCTTTTTTGTAGATGTTATTATCAGCCACTCCTTTTCTAAAACCTTTCTCAATGAGATATGTATCCAGCCTACTGTACCAAACTCTAGGGGCTTGTTTGAGTCCATAAAAGAAATTTTTCAACCTACACACATAGTATTTATCTTCAATTAGATAGAATCCATCAGGTTTCTCAATATATACTTCCTCACTTAGATGGCCATTTAGAAAAGAAGACTTGACATCCATGTGGAAAATTTTGATTTTCTTATAAGTAGAATATGCCAAGGAACAGTCCAATTTCTTCCATCCTTTCCACAAGTTCAAATTTTTTATCAAAATCTATTCCCTCCATTTTTGCATAACCTTTACATACCATTATTTCCTTTATTTCTTTTCATTTCACCTTTCTCATTCAACTTAATACTGAATGCCCATGTTTTGTACCTATTACATTCTTGTCTTTTGACCTTGGTAGAATCTCATAGGTTTCATTCTTTTCAATTTGGTTAAGCTCTTCATTCATGGCATCCACCCAATGTCTGGTACTTGCTAGCTTTTGCCACATTCTTAGGTTCCATCATGGATAAGAGTGTTATGTCTTCATGGTTTTGTTGATATTCTTAACTTCCTTCTTTTGATAAAAACCTCCTTCTCTGTTTCCAATGATCTGAATTGTCTGGATGATGCTCACTTAACTTTTCTTCCATGCGTCTTGGTGTCTTGCCTTTCTTCCTGCTTCTTCACACTGTACATTCCACTGTCTTCATTCATACTTCTTTATCTTCATGGTTGTCCTTAGGTCCTAAGTGATGGAATTTGAAGGATAAGACTCATTAACCTTCACATTTGTGTTTCTCTTATACCACCTTATGTAGCCTCTTATTCTAGCATCAATAGGCATCATTGACTGGTAAATATCCAAGAAATATGCCCTCATCACACCTAGAGTCAAATTTTCCTAATTTTTCTTCATCCCTCTTAATATAACATTTTATTCCAAAGACTCTTATGTGTTTCACATTGGTTTGTTTTCCTCTCCAAAGTTCATAAGGTGGCTTGTTTTTGTTCACTCTTAATTGAGCTCTGTTTAGAATATAAATAGTTGTATAGACTACCTCACTCTAATATCCATTAGGAAGTTAGATTTCATTCAACAACATTCTTGACATTTCTAGTATAGTCTTGTTCTTTCTTTCAACAACCCCATTTTGTTGAGGTGTCCTAGTCAGTTGAGAAATGTCTTCGAATCCCATGTTCTTCACTAAATTCATAAAATTCATTTGACCAAACATTATCCACCTCTGTTTGATCTCAGAAATTTGATTTTGGTGTTTTTCTCATTCTCCACGAGTTCTTTGAAGGATTTGAATCTATCTAAAGCTTCTGGTTTGTGCTTTAAACAATCTACCCATGTCATCCTAGTGAAGTCATTTATCAGCAGTATGAAATACACATCTCCTTGTATACTCTTCAATTGTCATAGGCCCACAACGATCTGTATGGATCAGCTCCAAAGGTCTAGTTGTAGAATACTCCTTGGACTTGAATGACCTTCGTCTTTGTTTTCCATGATAGATAGATCCTTGAAAAGAGAGTCTACTGGTTTTAAAAAAAAATTGGCATGTGTCTAATACCATATTTTAGCACTTAACTTCACAAGATTTTCAAATCTTATAGATCCCAATCTCCTGTGCCACAACCAGTTGTCATCAATTTTACTTGTAAATAATTTCTTTTTGTTTAGTTCTTTAAGAACATACATATTCTTCTTGGTCCTTTTTTATTTTTCTACTTTCTTTCATGTCTTACAATTAACAATTTCACACCCTTTATCATGAAATATCATATTGTAGCACTAGTCTTTCTCACACATTTGACTCGCACTTAAAATACTGTGCTTGATACCTTCAACACATAGGACATTTTTAGTGATTGATTTTCCCGTTATCAAGAGTTTAGAGTTCCTTTTCCCATAATGTTTGTCCTGAATTATTGTCACCAAACCTAACAGACTCCTGATGCATTGTTTGATAAAAAGATAAACTTTGTTTTTTCATCTTATCATTTGACTAGAGGAGTCACTGTATCTAAATATCAGGTCCTTGTCTTCATCTTGTACATGAAAATGAAGTTGTGTACTAATCATACCAGATTATTTCCCTTTTGTTGAGATTCTTCCTTCACAACATACATCAATTTATCTTTGTTTATGATGTTCTTAATTACACATGGCATAGATATATTACCAGTACTTGTGGCATTTGTATATGTTATGTTTGTGGAAACTATTTTCATGTTAGAGTGTGGTACACCTTCTATGTGTTACACTCGTGTATTTGTAAGCAGGAGGAATGTAAGTTGTATAGTGATAGTCAGAGTGCTATACCCCTAGCTAAGAACTTTTCTTTACACTCCAAGATGAAGCATATATAGTTGAGATATCAATTCATCAGGACATGCTTTGGAGGAAGTTATGTTGAAGTTGGAGAAGATTCATACCAATCAGAATCCTGCAGACATGATTACCAAGGTGGTCACAAGGGATAAACTAAAGCTATGTCCATCTGTGGTTGGCACTTCATGGATGAAAGTGAAGGGTTTACGAATCTTTCTCAGTGAAAATAAATCTCCAAGTGGGAGATTGTTATGTTTGGGGGCGAAGTGGAGCATATTTTCATGGGTAGAGTTTATTACACCTTCTATGTGGTACACTCGGGTATTTTTACGGCGGTCCCGCTCGCTAGTGAGCAGGTCAGGGGGGTTGGGGGGTGAAGCCCCCAATGAAAATTTTCATGGGTGGTTTAGTAACCCATGGGTAATTTGTAAAAACCGCCTCTATCGGCTGTTTTTGGGCCCATAGGTTTATTCGGTACCCATTGTTTTGATACCCAGGGTTTTTTGCCCATTGTTTTGATACCCACGGTTTTGTATCAAACTACATAAGCAGTTGTCTATTTATATGGTCTTATGCATATGATAGATAGACAAGAAAATGTATTGTAGATGTGATTTGAATTCAGGTGTGAATTCTATAGAGTTTGTTGAGCATAGCTCCAAATGGATCTAGGTATTGTATTGAGAGATTGGAGGCTTGTAATAAAATCTAGGCAAGTGATTCTTAGTGGACGTAGCCCAAATTTGGTGAACCACATTAAATACTTGTCTCTCTGTGTTGTCTTATTTATTCTACACATTTATTTGAGATCTGTAATATTTTCTGCATATTAGTTTCTACTGTTGCGATTTTGTAAGGGATTATTCTACATATTTTATCTCTTATTTTCTAACAGTAGCAAACAACCTTGCTGATTCATTCTTGTGCTTTGTAAATTATATTTTCTTCTATTTCCCATAGCATTTCTTCTACATTTAGCATCTTTGTGTCCAAACATGTTGCATGAATAGAAATAACCATAATAAGAGTGTGAGTACATCATAACATAGGTGATTCTAGGAGCATTTGTCTTATTCTTGGTACATTTTGATGGATTATTTATTTGTAGCATGAGAGGTTCTTGGTGTAGACTTTTCCTCTTCCTTTTTGTTCAAATTATTTTTTTCTTCCTTGAAACCTATTCCATATTTTTTATTTGTATCCCTTTGTTTTCTCAGTATACCAGTCAAGACATTTGATCTCTTCTCCATCTTCTCATACACCTTGAGTTTTTAGTCATTTGTTCTAATGTATTCATTAGACACTCTAACTCAAACTTTAGGTTCAAGCATTCATCTTCCTTTTCCTTGTAGGATTGAGATATCTTCTCAAGCTAAATTTCAATTTCTTTTGACTCATTTGCATCTTCTTATTCCTTTTGAATTCATATTTTCTCAAAGATTTGAATTTGTTCTTCATAATCTTTCAGGGTGCATCTCAATTTTTGGTTCTTTTTTCTACACAATTGTAATTATTCAAGGACACATACAAGTTTATCTTCTAGGTTCACACTTTCCTCTTCTTCATTAGAATATTCATAATCAACTACATTCTTTCCTTTGATGTTGTATTCCTTAGAGATATCCAAAGCCATAAACAAGATTAAAGAATCAATTTCATTTTCATGAGCTTCTTGAGTCACTTGATTCATATTCACTTGAATTCTCTTTTGAGTAGATTTTTTTCTTATTCTTGTAAAACTTCTTCTTGCCATCTTTCTTCTTGTAATTCATATTTTTCTTGTTAGGTTTATTACCTTCTTCAGGCATGTTTAGATTGAGATTCATTTTTCTTGTTTGGGAATTTAGCAACAAAATGGTCTACTTGTCCACAATTAAAACACTTGAATGGGAGCTTACCTCTTTATTTTCCTGGGGATCTACTTAGTCTCCTCACAAACATTGCCTCGATCTTCTCATCATCTACTTCATCCTCCAAATATGATTTTCCTTTTTATTTGCTTGGATTGAGATTCTTTGTTGGTTTTGAATGTAACTTCTTTCTTATTAGATTTAGCTCCAACTATCCTCATCTCATATGTCGATAGGATACTTTGCAGTTCATCCAATGTCAAGGTTTTCATGTCTTTTGCTTCCTCAATAGCTGATACCTTTACATCATACTTAGGAGTTAGAGATCTTAGAACCTTTTGTACTATAATGGACTCTTCTAGATTCTCACATAGACATCTGATCATATTAATCACTTCATCTACTCTCTGCATGTAGGATGCAATGCTTTCATCCTCTTTAATATTTAGGCTCACAAATTGGGCTTTGCAGGTTTTCAATTTGGCTAGCTTGACCTTTTCATCCCCTTCATAAATTATTTCAAGTTGTGTCCAAATAGCTTTGGCTATATAGTATATTACCTTCACAAATTCAATTTTATTCATCCCATATAGGATGACACTCATTACCCTTGAATTTCTTTCATAAGCTGCCTTTTCTATTGTAGAAGTAATTTGAGTGGTTGGAGGAGTGTATCCTTTTTCAACCATTTCCCATATGTCAAAACCAAATGACATGAGATAGGTCTTCATCCTTATACTCTAGAAGGCATAGTTTTTACTATTGAAAAGAGGTGATCTTGACATTGATAATCCACTTTGTGCTTGATTGGTTTCCATTCTTGTGAAGAATGAGGATCTCCTTGAATATGTTAAGCTTCCACCAGAAGGACTCACTCTAATACCAATTTTTAGAAATCAAAAGCACTGAGAAGAGGGGTGAATCAATGTTAATCAAAACTTTTAGAGCAACACAATTTCAATGTTCCTTGATTATGAGAAAGAGTTGTAACATGAAAAATTAATCAAACACATGCAAGAAGATAAAAACTCACAACACAAAATTTATAGTGGGAAACCCATAAAGGGAGAAAACCCACATTGAAACCAAGGCTTTATTAGGAACACCAATTCCAAATCTTACAATGATCTTGGTTTTTTTTAGCACTCACTCAACCTATGAAGCACCCACTTCAAAATCTTCAAGCACCCACTTGAAGAAATCTAAGCACCCAATAAACTAGTTTAGCAACTTGAAACTTGCATAGAGCACCCACCCCCTATAATCTAAGCACCCACTTATAAAGATATTACAAAACAATTTGATCATGTAGATTCTATATTGATTATACAATAGATTATGATCACTTTTATCTTGTAATCATTACCAACTCTTCGATCTCATATATTTAGCATTCTTCTTACTTCCCTTTTTCAAATCTCCACACATTCATTGGATCTAGCTATTTGTTTTTCTTCAGATCTCTATCATCACCCTCTCTTTCAAGCAATAGTTCTTTATTTGATAGCACTATCTCCTCATAATCTCTACAATAGTTCATTTAGCATATCTCTCTACTCTTTCTCATCAAACTCTTATGATTCGAAATTCAACTTAAATAAATCAGCATATATTTTTTTCTTGACTCATGATTTTCTATTTTAACAGCCTTCTAAAAGTTCCTTCAGTTACCATAGCTAACATTCAGTTATTCCTTCAAATTTGGAGTTTTCTATTTCATGGCCTACAAGATGAAATCACCTTTCCAAAAAGTCTAAAATTACTAAATTTGGACAACTGGAGCGAAATATATTGTAATGTGGGTTTCCAACATAGCTTTACTATCCTACTTTGTTGCAAGGTTCCTAGGTGCCATTGTTGCCTCACTTATGTTATTTTTACTACTTTAGTTATTTACATAATTTGGGAACTACTTTTCTTTGGGTTTTTGACCCCTCACTGCTTTGTAGTAGTGACACATTGCATTTCTACATTACTCCTCAACTTCACCCTTTATTGTGGGTTTTTGAATTTATTTTACTCGGATTTACGCTTGTCTATTATTTTGTAGTTTTTCCACATCACATTCCCACATAACTCCTTTTCTTTGCCCTTTTCTGCAAGATTTCATAACTACTTTGCTCGGGTTTTTCTTTGAGAATTACTTCAAATTTTTCCCACATCATATCTCCACATTGCACTCTCCTTTGTATCTTCATGAGTTTTTGGGGTAGATTTTCTTTTCTTGGGTTTACGAAGTTTCATTACTCTGTAGTTTCCCCGAGTCTTTTTTTGGCTTACTCTCCCTCCATCACCTTTTTTTTGGTTTCTCATAACTACTTTACTTCATCCTTACGAACCTCCATTAATCCACAGTTGTGGCATATTGAAACTCATGATTACTCATTTTTATCCAAATTTTTCTAAGTACTACTGGAATTATTTCTTTCTCCATACAAATCTTATGAGCACTTAGAACATGTGTAAATGAATTTTAGACCTATAACACCTCATATACTTGATTCACATATGTTTAACCCTATCTACACACCACCTTGGAAGGACTCACCACACATCTTGCTTACTTGAGAGGACCCTGACTAAGCTTCACTTCACCATTCTCAAATTTTTCCATCAGCATCATTTGACATTAATGACAACACCAATGACCATGGTTGAACACTTTGCCCCTAAAAAAGGAACAAGTCTATAAACTCTTAGCTCTTGATTGCATGTTTGGAAGACGTTATCGATGACAGTTTCTGGAAGATTTTAGAAGGAAGAAAATAGTGAGCAGAGCAAGGAACCTGTTGATCTTTAAATCTTACTTTGAAATGAAGATGTTAAAGTCAACTTAAAAATTTTCTTCTGAGATTCAATGCCTAAAAGTGTTTAAGAATTTGATCAAGGAATTCCAAACTCCGAAATTCTAAAAATCTAAAATTTCAGACCTTCAAACTTTCAGGATTCGGAGGTTTTCCTGTTCGGGGATTAAAATGCTAGAATCAAAATTTTGATTTCAAAGTTCCGAACTTTGAAAGCCCAAAAGTCTAAAATTTTGGAACTTTTGGGCTTTTAGAATTTCAGAATTTGGAGGTCTCTTTTGGTAAATTGTGATTTTTTAACTTGGAGTTCCAAAGTTTGAAACTCTGAAGTTCTGAGAATTTTGGAACTTCAAACCTTCGAGTTTCATAAGTTCATGTTGATATTTTGAGAAAATTCTTCCCGGAGTTCCGAAGTCTGAAACTCCAAAGTTCTGAAATTTTGGAACTTTGGACTTTCAGGTTTCGGAATTCTCCCATATATTTTCGATATTTTTCTCTTTCAGACTTCTGAAGTCCGAAACTCTAAAGTTCTGAAATTTCAAAACTTTTTGAGGTCTTAGAGTCTTCCGTTACCTTTTCAAAAATTTGTCTCTCAAGTTCCGAAAGTCTGAAACTTCAGACTTTTGGGGTTTCAGACTTCAAGGTTTTATGAGCATTTAATTCTCACCAACCTTTACACGTGTCAAATTCTGAGCATTAATTTTAGGTTTTTCTATATAAACTCAAGATTTTACCTGTCATTTTCACCTGATTTTTTCTCTGACAATCTGATTTTTACTACGTTCTTTGTACTTTTAAGGCGTCATTTTCAAGGTAATTTCATTTTAGGTTGTTTATTTTTGGTTTATGATCTTTTCAGTTTTTTACTTCCTTGTTTATTTTTCTTTGTTCTTCTTTATTTTATTTTGAAATGGAACCCTTGGCATCCACCATGCCTTCCTTGAAGGTTTTTACTGATCTCCATAGTTTCAAAATCAAACATGTGTAGGAATTCAGGCTTAGATTTCATCATAGTTTTTGAGGTCCTACCAAGTATTTTTCTTTCTTTTCATGCATTCGGTGAAGTTTGCAGTTTAACATTCTTCTTTCATAGTTTCAAAAGTTCTTATTTTGGAAGTTCTTGTTTCATAATTCCTATTTTTAGAGGTGGGTGTTTTCAGAGTTCAAAGGTTTTTTATTTTGAAGTTTCAGAAGTCTGTGGTCTGCTCTTTTAGAGGTTTTTGCTTTCATAGTTCAGAGATTATTTCTTTTGGAGTTCGGAGGTTGTTGTTGTTGGAGTTTCAAAGGTTTCATTTTTGAGATTTTAGAGATTCCTTTTTTCAGACTTTTGGACATCTGTTGTTTCGGGTTTTTGGAGGTTTCACACTTCAGAGTTAGAGTATTTTCAAACTTTCAGACTTCGGCATTTGGGGACTTTTTTTCAATATTTGTTACAAATTTCCAAAGGCTTTTTCAGATTCTAAAACCTGAATTTAATGTCAACTTCTTCAACAAAGGGAAAAGAGAAAATGAATTATACATTCGTAGGAGTTTCTCCTCACTCTTCTTTATCTTTAGACCTAGGAAATATAGGAGATACTGATCTCGAAAAGGTTGATTTTCTTGATTTCAAGGCAAGGGTAAAGGATCTTAACAAGAAATCTTGGATAAAAGCTATCTATTATAGTGGGATTTTTCTTGTTGTCAGTTTCCCTGTATCAATGCATTTCCCCAAATTCATCTTGGTTGAAGCAGCCCACTTTGATGAAGACTCTAGGTCAGTAAAGGATGTTGATGGCAAGGTGGTAATTTGATTAGACGTTGATTTCTTTGAAGACTTGTTCAAACTCCCAGATGTTAGAAAACTAGGATAAAGAAACTAAGTTATGTACAAGGGTCATAATGAATAGCTACTTGGCCAAGAGTGTCACCAAGTTTCCAAAGACCCTGTATCGATCATACTTCATCCATGAAGTGAATGATATTATCGTGTTATTGAGTATAGTTTCAGGCCTCACCTCTGTGAAATAATTTCAGGAATAGATGTTCTTATATATTACCATAATTAAGAAAAATAAGGAATTCATACGATGGGGGGAGCATATCAGCAGCTCCATTTGTTTCCAGTTAGGCAAGGTTTTTTCTTCGAAGAAATTTTACATGACCTCTTTCTTGGTCTATGTTGCAGCTGTTATGGGAGACTTCACTAGGTTGAACACTAAAGGTGTTAGGAGTGCTTCACAAATTTATGATTTTTATCCTCAGCTTACAATGGATGAGGGTAGTAGACACTTTCGCATGATCAATGATGCCTTCTTCGTTGTTATCCTTTATCGTCTTGATAAGGATTTATATAACCGAAGGATTTCAGACGAATCTTTCAAGGAAGTACGTGAGTGGGGAGCTATTTACTTGTAGTTTCCTACATTCACATACATCTAGATCCCTTATTTTGTAGGTGCTCCTAGTAAGCTTCCAAAATGCCTTACAAACAAATGGGTTTTGTTGGAGTTGGTTGGACAATTGTTGGACTACCATAAAATCCAGAACAAATTACACAAGGCGGGAGTCCAGTTTCGCCATTTCAATTGGCAGATCTACTTGTGCAAGTATTTAACAAGGCAAAGAATGTAGATGTAGAAATGCCAGAAGTGACCTTGCGACCATTTGATCCTTGAACCAATTTTGATTACTGGGGAAATTTTAGTGAAACAGGTTTATCTAGTTCTCATGTCCCCTCAGTAAGAAGACATTTCGATTCATTTTCAAGATGAGTTCATTATTTCGAAATAGGAATATGAAAGGTTAACCCTGGATGAGGTTCGACAGTTTGGGATCGCAGATATTCTAAAGGAAATGGAAGATGAAGAGGAAGTATTGGATGTAGTTTACAAGGATAAAAATGTCACCAATGAACCATCTACCATGGATTGATTGGTATGTAGAAGAATGTTGTAATAATAAGGAGAGGGTGGGGCCCATTTTATCAGAGGACATATAATTGGTTGGATAACTTGGGAATTTCATCTAAAGGGTTAGATCAACCTATAGGAACATAAGCCCAATAAACAATGAGTCTTCTAACACCTAATAAAGGGAAAAGTCTATCCAAAGGGCCCATATAGTCCCCAAGAATATTTCATTCGTTGTTGGAAGTTCCTCTCTCTTCAAGGCTCATGCTTCTAAGGATATGTCTCTAGTAGTATCAGCATCAGAAATAGTTGAAGTCACTAATTCCCCAAGCTTACCACAGAATATGCCATCCTCTCCTTCCTTACCATCATCACTTCCTTCCACTTCTACACTCATTTCTTCTTTTCCATCTCCATCCATTTCCCATGTCTTTTCTTCTCTTCCTATTATTTTAGTGGGGGAGATGATTGGGTCTCCATTTTCCACTTCACTTCCTCTACAACTTTAATTTCCTCCCATCTCATCTTCTAGCCTCTTTTTATCCACCCCTGAGGCTATTTTCACTTCCACTCCTATTATTACCACCTCCATTCTAGTGCCAACTAATGTTACCAGTGCCATTATATTATCTAGTGCTCCAGGTACTGAATCAATTGTTCCACTTCCATCAACATTTGTTATACCATAATGGTTGTTTTGCCGGACTTTGAAACAGAAGAATAAAGTACCTCTTGTGGATGTTATAGATCTAAGTGTGTTAGAACCTACTCCAAGGAGACAAACCAAGCATCCAAAGATTGTCTCCATCCTACCAGTGAACCAATCAAGAGAAAGGGTTTTGGAGATTGTTACTCCCGTTGAGGGAAAACCCAAAGAAACTATCACAGCGGTTGACTACCAAATTTCTATATTTTCACTAAGGAAAATCAATGCACGAAGGATCCAAACAAGATGTATAGACGGTTGTCATAATTTTTTTGGAAAATTATGAAAAAGATAAGGCTTCTAAGGATGAGCTCAAAGCGAAATTTGAGCAGCTCACTTCCCTGTTGAGAAAGGTAACACAGCCTACTCCATCCATTGATATTTCAACTACTACTACTCTTACAATTTCTTCCACTCTAGATGATATTTCCTATCATGAGATTGAGAAGATAAGATAGAAGGGAAGATTGGTGAATGGATGGATAGATTGCATACTTCAAGAAGCAAATCCTTTGATTAAATAGGTTGTTGAGATATATAATGATTTACAGACTGAAAGAGCATCTATTCGTAAAATGGATGAAGCCTTCTCTGAAGATAATAATAACTTGAATTTGAATTTGACCACATGGAGTGAAATCAAAGAAGAGGATCCAGATCTACTTCTTCAAGAAAACGTAATCAATGATGTTTCCAAGTTTTTTGAATATCAAAAGGCTATGGAATTCAGGTCCCAAGTATTACATGATTTAATAAATAAATTGGATGAAAAGCATGTGGAAATCATGGATGCTCTGAATGACATCTCAGAAGAGTTTGATAATGTTAACTGCAAGTTCTTCAATGAAAACATTGATGCTCTTCGAGAAGATCAAATTAAGTCAAGGATTTGGTGAAAAGGGATGACGAGGTGACTAGAAATTTCAACAGTGACTCCATTTACAGGTTGGTTTCATGCCAAAATTTCACAGGTCGATTGAAGAAAGTGGTAGGTAAACTTAAAATAATTCCATCCAAGGTAGCAAGAGAGATTGAGATAGCATATGTGGTAAACCATTACACGTGTGGGCTAGAGGAAGGAGAGATATAATGAATTATCAAGTGTTTCATCGAATACAAGCATTGGATAGTTGCATAGGAGAAATGATAAGACAAAACTGAAGAAGAAGAAGGTGTTGCAGGGCCAAGCTGAAGTTAGGTGACCATGGTAGGACAGTTCCAAGATCTAGATTGGTCCAAGTTGCAGAGGTTGACTGAGTCAAACCCTTGCAACCACCTTGCTATTTTTATGGAAGAATGTTTCCTTGAACTTAATAATAATCTATTTTTATTAATTTGTTGGTTAAGGTCCAATTGTAATGGCTCAGCCTAAAAACTTAGAAATAGTTAAGTGTAATAAGGTTATAGGGAGATAGATTTTTGGGAAGTTACTCTTCAAGCTTAGAAGAGTAATTTGAATATTTTGAAGCCTTTCAATTACATTCAGAGTGATATTTTTCTGTGAAGAATCTAATTTATTGTGTCAATGGTTGATCAATGTATGCTTTTTGGATGAATAATTCCTTAGTGTAAGTGTTTAACTTGCCTTCATTTCAGGATACTTTATTTCATTGTGTGGGAAAGTGATATTATTTTTTTATATATCAGTCGTGGAGAGATTTTTTTTCCTTATGTTATAAAATTTGTATTATCGTTAACTGTCATAAGTGAAAGAGATGTTTTACATGTGCATATTTTATATCATCGTAGTGGTTGATTGTGTTTTCAATCAGATTTGATCTATTTATTATGTATACTATTATGTTTTTGGAGCCTATTTTCATGTTACAGTGTGGTACACCTTCTATGTGTTACACCTCGGGTATTTTTACGGTGGTCCCACTCGCCAGTGAGCGGGTCAAGGGGGTTCGGGGGCGAAGCCCCTGAAGCAAATTTTCATGGGTGGTTTATTAACCTATGGGTAATGGGTAACCGTTATGGGCTGTTTTTGGGCCCATGTTTTTTCGGTACCCATTGTTTTGTAAAACCACCTCTTCAGTTACCCATAGGCTTATGGGATACTTTTGTTTTTCCCCATTGTTTTGATACCCACAGTTTTGTAAAACTACTTAAGCAGTTGTCTATTTATATGGTCTTATGTATATGATAGATAAACAAGCAAATGTATTACAGATGTGTTTTGAATTCGGGGTGTGAATTCTGTAGAGTTTGTTGAGCATAGCTCCAAACAGATATGGGTATTGTATTGAGAGAGTGGAGGCTTGTAATAAAATCTGAGCAAGTGATTCTTGGTGGACTTAGCCTAAATTGGGTGAACCGCGTTAAATACTGTCTCTTTGTGTTGTGTTATTTTATTCTGTAATTTTATTTGAGATCTGTAATAATTTATGCATATTATCTACTATTGTGATTCTGTGAGGGATTATTCCGCATATTTTATCCCTTATTTCCTAACATATAGTTGGGGTCTTACAAGGAGATGCATACTATTTTGGTTGCGGCTTATTATTTACCCTATCCAAATAGTACTAGGTGAGTTAGATTGTCGATGATTTTTTTATCCTTTCTGAGTTACCCCTTTCAGGTGTAAATATCATCTAATTATCCAGTTTTACTCTTGGTGTATCAGTGCATGTTTCTTTATTTTTTATTTCTAACCCCTGAACCTTGTAAAGTGAGTAGATTAGAACCCTCTAAAGTGTTTTATCCTTGCACATCGATCTTAAATCAGGTGTAAACAAGTTCCAAAGGAATTTTTCCTTATCCTAAGGTTCATCCCAAGGCGACAAGGTCTCATAGCTTGGGGATTTTCCCATGTTGCACCGGATCTTTTCATAGGTTAACGGGTGCACAATCTGCATGACAACAATTTTTGGCATGCCCGATGGGACAAAGTTGGTACTTATCTTTGCACTTTCATGAATCAAAGTACCTAACTCCATTTCTCTAGATTTCAAGTCTTAGTGAAATCACTTATGCGAAGAATTCAGACACAAGCTTTCTTCCAAGCAAGGAAAATATCAGCATACATAATTATATTAGTCTCCACCAAGGAGAAAAAGAAGCGAAGGTTCAACATCATCCCGTAGAGGTCATTCAACTCCCCCTGACAGAAGGTTTCCTCCACCAAGGAAAAATCACCCCTTGATCACCATGGCAACCCAATGCTTGTCCTCCTTTCAACAATATTAGCCACTTGCTATTCAAGATGAGATCAACGTTATTTCTCCTAAATTACTTGATGAATCTTATCAATTGGAACTTAAGGTGGAAGAGAAGCTTTCAAGGTAGAAAACTTCATATACAAGATGAAGGGGCATAAATTTTAGAGGTAGAGTTTAGCAAGGAAATAGGAGGCAACTACAGTCATATCAAGAAGAAGCTATCATCTCACAAAGCTTGAGAAGAGGCTATGCACCAAGAGGAAGGAGACCTTACCAAAGAGGAAGAGGAAGATTCATGGGAAAACCTTTTATATGAAATAGATATGCAGATCATAGGTCTTGTGATTGTCCTGAAGATCCTTCAGCCATTCAAGAAAGAGTTTTTCATGTGGATCAAGGTGAAGAGGAGGAAGAAATGGAATAATCATAGGTTCATGAAGACTTACAAGAGATTGGTGAATCACTCTTGATGAAGAGTATATTACTCAAACCAAACAAATAACTCATAGAACCACCTCACAGAACAAAAAATTGGAATACATGTAAGAACAAAGGAAAAATTTGCAAAGTCATCATAGGTAGTGGGATTACAAAATATCTTGTCTCAACAGAGATGACAGAGAAACTAGGCTGGGAAAAGGTAATGCATCTTACTCCCTACAAAGTGTCATGGTTACAAAAAGGACATCTGCTCTTGGTTAATGAACAATGAAAGGTGCATTTTCAAATAGGAACCTACAAAGATCAAATAATGTGTTATTTTATTCCCATGGATGCTTACCACATTCTACTTGGGAGACCATGGCAATATGACAGGAAGGTAGTGCATGATGGAAGGCATAATACCTACACCTTTGAGAAATATGGAAATAAACATGTTATTACACCATTGAAAGGAGAGCATTCTACTCTTGAATTAAGTTCTATATTACTATTAATGAGTCATAAGGAGTTCATACATCAAATGAAGAAGGAAGAGGTAAATTTTTCTTTACTAAGTAAGCCTAAAAGTGTTGTTACTAATACAAAGTTGATTGATTTTCCACAAGAAATACAAGATATGTTGAATGAGTATGTGGATATTGTATTAGACAATATTACTAATGAATTACCTCCAATTATAAGAATCATCCATCATATAGACTTGATTCCAGGTGTTAACCCTCCAAACAAAACTGCTTACAGGATGACTCAAAAGGAAAATGAAGAGATCAAGAAGAAGGTACAAGAATTGTTGTAAAAAGGGATGATAAAGGATAGTTTAAGTCCTTGTGTTGTTCCTACATTTTTGAGTCCTAAGAAGGATGGAGGATGGAGAATGTGAATAAATTCTAGAGAAATCAACAAAATCACTATCAGGTATAGATTCCCATTGCCAAGAATTGATGATTTGTTGGATTGTCTAAGTGGAGCTAAGTATTTTTATAAGATAGATTTGAAGAGTGGTTATCATAATATTAGGATTGGAGAGGGTGATGAATGGAAAACATAGTTTAAGACAAATGATGGGCTTTATGAATGGCTAGTTATGTCATTGGGCTTGATAAATGCTCTTAGCGCCTTTATGAGACTTATTAATGAAGTGCTTAGATTTTTCATAGGTAAATTTTTCATAGTCTATTTAGATGACATGTTGGTATATAGTTATTCAAGAGAAGATCATCTTAAGCATTTAAAATTGGCCCTTGAAAAGTAGCATGAAGAGAAACTACTAATCAATATTAAAAAGTGTACTTTCTTGAAGACAGAGCTAATATACTTGGGGTTTGTGATCTCACAAGAAGGATTGAAGATGGATAAGGACAAGATAAAGGAAATAATTGAATGGAAAAATCCTAAAATTGTCTTTGAGGTAAGAATATATCATGGTTTGGCTAGCTTTTATAGAAAATTTATAAGAAATTTCAGTGGGGATTTTTCTCCAATAGTGGATACAATTAGAGGAGATAAGAAATCATTTCAATGGAATGAGGTTGTTGACAAGAGTTTTCATTTGCTTAAGAAGAAGATAACAGAAGAACCAATCTTTTCCTTACCTAATTTCACTAAGCTTTTCTAAGCTGAATGTGATGCTAGTGAGAATGTTATTGGTGTTGTTTTAAGCCAAAAAGGGAAGCCTAATTATTACTTTAGTGAAAAACTTAATGATGAAAAGAAAATTTATTCTACATATGATCAAGAATTCTATGCTATCATACAGGCCTTGAAGAAATGGAGACATTATCTCATGCCTAAAGATTTTGTTTTATTTACTGATAATCATGCTTTGTAATTTTTGACTAGTCAACATAAATTAAGTCAAAGCCATGTCAAATGGATTGAATTTTTGCAAATTTTTACTTTTTTTATCAAGCATAAAATTGGTAAATATAAAAAAATTGCAGATGCTTTAAGTAGAAGGATCTTGGTCATGCAGAAATATCAAGTGAGCATATTGAGATTTGATGATCTAAAAGAGTGTACAAAGAAGATGATGATTTCAAAGAAGCTTATAAAGAATTCATGGATCCTCGTAGAATATATATAAGTCCTTAGATGGATTTCATGGTACAAGAATATTTTTTGTTCAAAGGTAATCATTTATGCATACCAAGAAGCTCAATGAGAGAGAACTTGTTGAAGGAAAAACATAGTGGCAGTTTAGCAGGGCATTTTGGACAAAACAAGAAACTAGCTCAACTAATTTCTCATTATTATTGGCCAGGTATGAGTCGTGATATTAATAAGTTTGTGGAGAGGTGTAAATTATGTCAACATGTCAAAGGAAGCAGTCAAAATGCAAGTTTGTATCAGCCATTTCCAATTCCCAACAGACCATGAGATTCAGTAAGTATGGATTTTGTACTTGGTTTTCCAAGAAGCAAAAAAGGGAATGATTCAATATTTTTTGTAGTTGATAGGTTCTCTAATATGGCTCATTTTATTCCATGTACCAATAAAATTGATCCTGCTAACATTACAAAAAAAAATTTTAAGGAGATAGTCAGGTTACATGGACTTCCTACGAGCATTGTTTCTGACAGGGACACAAAGTTTGTTGGTCACTTTTGGATGACTCCATGGAAGAAATTTGGAATAAATTTAAATTTCATCTCATCCTACCATCCATAGATAGTTTTTTAGAATGAGGTAGTGAACATGAGCCTTAGGAACATCTTGAGAAGCTTGGTAAACATGAATCCAAAATAGTGTGATCTGGTACTAGCTCAAGCTAAATTTTCATATAATGACTCACCAAAGAGAAGTACATGTCTGATTCCTTTCCAAATCATGTATGGTATGAACCCTAGATGATTATATGAGCTGAGAAATCTATGGAAAATGGAGGTTAGGAATGTTGATGGTGAATAATTTGCTAATACAATGCCATATTTTCATGAACAAGTTAATAAGACACTTGAAGAGAACGCTATCAAGTACAAAAGAAGGGCACATCAAAAGAGGAGAGAGGTTGGTTTTAGTTTTGGAGACCTTTTTATTTCTCATATCATAAATAATATGTTTCCTAAGTGTGAGTATAATAATCTTAAGCCAAATAAGATAGGTCCTTTTAGAATTATAAGAAGGTTTTCAAGAAATGCATATGAAATTGAGATTTGAATAGGAATTGGAATCTCTCCTATATTTAATGTTTCAGATCTATATCCCTAAAAAGGTGAAGAAATAGTAGTACAAGTTCCTGAACTAGATGAAGAGTAGGTCATTATATGGGAACAACAGTTTCCCAAGGAGACACCAAAGCAACCTGGGGACATTTTGCACAAGAAAGCGATCAAGAAGACAAGGGATGAAGAGTACTATCAGTACCTCATCAATTGTACGTAAAAAATAGTTGAAGACTCAACATGGATGACTGAAAATGAACGTATCAAGTAGGCTACAAGTGTGGACAAGTTGATGCATGGTGAAAATTGATGAATACTTATTTATTTACTTAGTAGTATGATGCAAGAGAATCATTTGCAAGCATGGAAATCATAGATAGGTGTTTTTTGGTCATCAGAGTGTCATAGGAGTGATTTTCCATCTTTTTTTCATTGTTAAAATTCAAACTTGTATGTAAACTACTATGGTAAGAGTGAATATGCTTGTAATGAGTTGTTAATAGTCAAGTTTGACCAAGTAAGGGTGGTTATAGGCTAAATAAGGTCATGAAGACTAAGTAAGTGGATGGGATTTGTTGTACATGAGCTTATGATTTGTTTTGGGGTGATATTTATCATGTTTTCATGATTAGCATGTTGTTGAGTCAAAATAGGTATGGTTAA
This sequence comes from Taxus chinensis, assembly GCA_019776745.2. Taxonomy (NCBI): domain Eukaryota; kingdom Viridiplantae; phylum Streptophyta; class Pinopsida; order Cupressales; family Taxaceae; genus Taxus; species Taxus chinensis. The sequence continues at coordinate 656,810,483 of CM034152.1, forward strand.
GAAATGCTAGGAGTTAGTTTAGGAGGTCTACGTTGGGAAAATCCATCTTTGGAGGAGGAATTCGAATGAAAACCAATGTAATTTGATATTTTTAGATGAATAATACATGAGAAGGTGGTTTGAAAAAGAAAATACAATGTTGATTTTAAAATTTGGAGTTTTTATTTACATTTGCCATCTAACCCTACAACAAGGAAGTGAGTGGAAAGATTACAGTTAACCTTAGAGAGTATATTTCTTCCTATTTTCCTTTTAAACATGCAAAGGAAATCATTACAATCCCACTAAAATTTATTTGGGGTCTTGACAGTTGATTTTGAGGTTTTTATAGCTAATTGAAGGTTCATGGGCATAAACTTGGGAAAGACATAAAAAAAATTCTAACTAGTGGAATTTTCTCAAATTTTCAATATATATCTACCCCTAACCGAGGAAAATTTTTGAAAACTCTTAGCTTATGACCACACGTGTGGAGGAAGTTATCGATGACAGTTTTTGGCTGATTTGAGTAGGAAGAAAATAGTGGACAAAGCAAGGAACCAAAGATGAAAACTTGGTAAAATCCATGTTTTTAAGATATAGAATTAATCGATATCAATCTTAAGACATTTAGAAGGTGGTGGTATTGAATTTAAGGTGAATTAAACTCCCTTTATCTATATTGTTACTAAATAGTTCAAAGTTAGTCCTAAAAAGGTTTCCCTTACCATGTTTTCTCAAATTTTGAACAAAAAAAGCCCTAGTTAAAACTTACTCATACAAAGGAAATTATGATAGAAAGAATTTTTATGGATACCTAGTAGCTTGTAGGCCACGGATACTAAAACTAGGTGAAGATAAAGTTAACCAAAATCTCTGAGAAAACTTGACATCACATGGTCGAAACTTCTTGAAATTTTTCCCACCTCTTCCTCTCCAGAACGCCTTTTTTTATATATCACTTGGTATATATGATCACATGGTTTATTTTTTATTAAAGGAATAATTCTTAAGCCAAATAACTCCATTAAAACCCACCATAATAGCTGAAAATTGTTTTGCATTTTCTCGGTGTCGTAGCAAGCCATATTTCCTAAAATTTGGAGAAAATGTTACTCTTAAAATAATATTTCATTTGATCTATCTATTACATGATTATGTGGATTATTTATAGAGATATTGAGGACTGGTTTTTTCCTCATTATTCTACCCACTTCTTTAAATTTTGCACTTTATTGTTGATCTGGATGAGAGAATTGTCTAAAAGTTGGAGCATCACTTCCTATTGGCAATATATGTCAGATGAATCCATCCTCAAGTGATTTAGATGAGTTATTCATATGTAACGACCACATAACTATTGCAACCAAAATAATCATTGAAGACCATTGAAGACACCTCGATAATAAGTAAAATTCATTTGCTAACTTGATTTAGCATACACATGAGGATTATTGAGCATAAAACATCTAGTTGAATCAATTGAAGGATTTCATGATGGGAACCATGGCCTTGGTGTATTCTCAATATCCTCACCATTATCCATTCAAGATATGTAACAAGGAGTACTCATATTCTTTAGGAATACATTATCCATTCATTTATTGCTTGGTTTCATCTCATAAAGAGGAGGTGTTTCCATTCAAAGAGTTGTTATGTTGTCGTTGAGGATTCTCAGGAATATTAGATACTTTAAAATCCAATAGATCTCATGGTTACCAAGTTTGGGGCATGCATGTTGTGAGTGCATTCTACATAATTATTGTAAGATGAGTTTCATGTTCATGACAACAATTTGATTTATGCATCCTATCATTTCTCATAGAGATAAAGAGTTGAAAGAGAGTTTCCCAAGCATGACTGAAGATGATCAATCGAGATAAGATGTGGAGCATCATTTCCAATTCCAATAAAATACATGCTCTAGTCATAGAAGCAGCCAAGGAAGATCTTATCCAATTGTAAAATTCACCTCCACAATGAAGGAGAACAAAACTTCATCCTGCAACATCTTCTTCTGATCACACTTTCTCTCTCTCTCTTTTTCTCTCTCTAGCATTCTATTTCTCTGTTGAGGAGAAACTTTTGTATAAGTGACTTCATTCGCTTAAATTTTATATTTCTTTATTGAGATTGCACTTTAAGTTGAAAGGTCACATGGGAATGTGAAGACTCACTAGATTTGGATATAAATTGTAAGGCTCTCTCCATTCCAAAGGATTAGTTTTTGATCCTCCTATAGAAATTTATATTTCTTCTACTTTTTTCCTTATGTATTCTTCCCTTTCTCAACTCCTACTCTAATAGATCATTGTAATCATGTACAACTAGGGAATGATTGAATATTTTGAGAAATATAATGCATTTAAAATTTATGTTGATTGTGTTTTTCATGTTGTTTTGCTTAATGGTGTCTTCTCATTAAATCTAAAAATACTTCTAGTTTTTTGGTTAGTAAACTTGACATTCTATTTATTACCTAAAACCTCCTCTCCAGTTCTCTTCTCCTACTCATACCTCACATTTTTTTCCCTCCATATATTTTTTCCACATGTTCAATGGAGTGTTCATGTGTGATCCTTAGTATTTGACCACCCTGAGAATATAATTAGTGTACATTATTTATAGATTTCAATAAATGGGAGCCTCCCCATTCTAGAGAGGAGGGACTTAATCACAAAGAATTGGAGAAAACCCCATGTTTTTTCCTATGACATAAAAAATCCAACAGTTCTTGGTGCCCATTTCGTTATCCTACACATTATATTGATCCACAAATTATATATTCCAAAATCATATAAAAGTTAAAATTCCAAAAAACCCAAAAAAAAATGAAAAACTTTTTATGCTTATATTTGAGTATATCATATCCCTTGGCCAATCTTAAAACCTATTTTTTCACTTGAGTGATTCATATTTTTGAGTAAATTGAAATATTAAATGAACATAAAAAGTGACCAAGAAAGTGGCATTCTAGTATTTCATAATATTGCATTGAGTTGCAAGAACAAGACAATTTCATACTTGCTCCCATACCATATTCCAAGACAATCTCCTAAATGTCCATTTGATAATTTTGCCTCCTAGTTTAGTTATCTCCCTACTCTCTCCATAGCAATTGAATAATCTTCCTCCAAATATGGTGGCACCTATGCCTTGGGGATGAAACACTTGTCCAGTGGATTTAACTCCTTCACTTCACAAACTACCCAAAGGATCGAGAAATAATTTTCCCAAATTTTATAGAGATGGAAATTAACATTCAGATGAGCATATTATAACAGTTCTCACATACTGTGGCATTCTTGGAGTATAACATGAATATTTTGTTGTTCATTTATTCATGGAGTCATTACAAGATGTCACTATAGAAGGGTTCTACTATTTACCATCTCGCTCAATCACTGATTAGGAAGATATGAAAACTAGATTTGAAGAAAGGTTCAAGTCATCGAAATATGTTCATGATATTCTTGCTCAATTGGCTCAAATGAAGAAGGAACCATATGAAACCATGAGAGAAAGTGTGCCCAAATTCAACAATTTAATTAATAAGATTCCTACTAGTGCCCTTCCTATGAAAAATCATCAAAAGAGATTCTTCATAAATGCTTAGTTTCCTGAAGTTGGGTTCATATTATAGAGAAATTAACAAAATACATTGGATTATGATCAAAAAAAATTATTGAAGTGGAAAATGATCTTATCATGTAAAGAAATATCGAGAACCATTCAACGAAAAAAAATTCCAAAGTTACCAGTATGAAGGCACTGATTCGTTTCTACAAAAGGTTGGTCAACAATTTGACTACAATAAAGAAGAAAAAGGATCATCATGTCCCATATCAAAACTAGAACTGGAATTAGATTGCTGGAACACCCCAAAGGATTTACTTTGAAGCTCTTCCTATTAATGCAACACATGGAACTAGAAAAGATGAAGAAGATGAAATTGTTGGATCAGAACCTAAAAGAGAAGAAGAATTTAGATATGAAAATATTGGGTATTTTTAATATTCATCTGATAAATATTTCAAGGATTCCATGACTAATATGAATAATTACGCTTGTGCATTGTTCATTCGTTCACACACATAAAAAGAGGCCTCTTCCTCTTCTACCCAAGTGAAGCACTTGAATCCTAAAAAGGTGGCCCTACAAAAAACAACAAAGAGAGGATCACCACTACCCACTTCCATGGAGTCAACCAATAAGAATCCTAAGAAAACCTCAGCCAAAGCCACGTCTCTTTATCTAGGTAACTATATTTCCTTTCCCCTAGTCAAATCATTTTATGCTTCTACTTTTAAGAATGCAATTCCTACACTTGTCAATGATGTCATTTTTCCCCAAGTATCCACATCTTCATCCTTTGACATCATTGACAATGTTAATAAGCCAAAAGTCCAAATTTCTAAGTCTGAGTATTTGAGAACTTGTCCCAAGAAATTTTATAAACTTGTCCAGTTTATCAAAGGAAGTTGTTTAAATTTCGGTTCCATCAATTCCACTACCAAAGAACCACTTCCCACTCCTAATATCACACATTATAATCTTCTTGCTTCAACATCCTCCACTTCTAAGAAATTAGAACCCTTTTATCTTTCTTTATTGATCAATGGGTATAAATTGAGTAATTGTGGTCATTAACTCTTGCCTTTGAAAATGTCATGCCTGCCAAATTTTCCAAGGCCCTTGGTCTCACTCTCACTCCTACTGTTGGCCATTATTACTCCATGGAAACCAAAGAAGTTCCCCTCATTGGTCATGTTAAATATACTCAAGTAGAATGTGTAGATTTTCCTGACAAGAAAGTTAAGTTGACGATACTTGTGGTAGACATTACAGCTTCATATGGGATTTTTTTTAGCCATATATTCTGTCAAGATGTTGGCCGAGATATAAAAATGGATTCATCATATGCCACCATACCAATCAAGGGTAAAATTAAGAAGCTCCTTCTTATAAGAAAGATGAGATACATGTTTCAAAGGGAGGATGACCTAAGGACAGACATTTTGTACCAAGATTTGAGATATGGAAACTATTTCATAACTTCAAAGGAAGATGTTGACATACCCATATTGATGGAGTACCTAGGCGTGATTGATCCAGTTGAGAAAAAACATGATGATTTTATGGACCCCAAATTTAACAGTGTTTACTTCCCATTAAATAAAGATATAGATTCTCTACATGGTGATGATGAAGATCACAGATATCTTGACATATCACAAAACAACCTTGATATGATAAGTAATGCAGATCATGAAGACAAATTGATATACAATAAGTTATTTGCATGTGAGCCCCAGGTTTAAAATCATCTTCTCAACATCCAACTTGAGAACTTACCCCATGTGTATGATTATGAATATGAAGCTTTCTCTTTTCCATTTTGAAAATATGTCCTTCTCAATGATGAATGTATAGATAAGAAGGTTTTTGAGTATCTCAAGGATGATTCCACTCAAGAAGAAGATATGTCTATTGTAGCTCAAAATGTTCATGATGAGGAAAGTGAAAGTATCCATATTTCATCCCCAACCTTATGTTCATTCTCTTTTCAAGAGGACGAAACACCATGTGAGTCATACCATAGCAAGAAACAGATTGAGAATGAGCTAGTGTGTGTGAAGGATAGCCATCTAGAACAATTGGGAAACATACAGTAGCAAGAAGTTTATGATAGTGTTGAAAGTCTCAAAATCTATACCTACGAACCAACTCATAAAAATAATATTCATAAGGAGCCTGAAAAGAAAGAAGGAAATGCCCATCTAAGAACACAAGCCTATTTGTGAACATGGCAGAGCCTGGTATGATCAAGAATCAATCTTGTAGTAGTGTAAAAGTGAAAAATAGGAAATCAAAAGAATGGATGAATATGAGAAATGGATTGGTCAGCTAGAAATGGAATTTCAGAACAAACAAAGGACAATGAGTTGTCTAAGTGGATCCTCACTTACAAGAGGAGTCATACAAACTTTCTCAAGAAGAAACACACAACTTTATCTTTCTCGGTTATATGGAGATCTCTTCATAGAAGATGGCTTTCCCAATTAGGTGAGAAATTTATGTTACTTAATTGAACCATTCAATGGGTTTTTTAGAGAAAATTTATTTGGTGCTACCCATACATAGGTAACATCCAGAGAAGAACAAGTAATACAGTGAAACATAGGTTGTCCTCTGCACCTATACATAGGTGAGATAGGTTTGTTATGTTTTTCCCCAATTTGTTCCCTTTTGTTTTTCCCCTCCTATGGTGTGTTATTTTTTTTTTGTGTGTTTGTGTGTGGTGTTCAATAAATATTCCACAAGAAGGTGTTTCCCTTTGACTCTATTTCCCATTGGATAAGACATTGTTTTTACTAAAGGTTTTGAGATTCTTGTGTTTAATCTTTCCTTGTTTGTGTTTCATCTAAACCAAGTCAAATCCCTAAGTATAAGCCAGATTTTTGGCATGTAAAATTTCGCCACATTTCACTTGATAACCCTATGGAATTTTTTGTCACTTTTTGGTCAACTGGCCAAAATTGCCAAATTATCCCTTTTCAAAAATAGACTTCTATGAAAGGTTTTAGGAGCCTCAAATGGTTTCAAAATCCCATATTATAATAAATAGAAAGGTATCAGATATTTCTCCATGAAATTATGGTTTAGAATATATTTTTGCATGCTTCAGAATGGTCTTAGGAAAGCTTCCTCCCCAGGCGCTTCTTAAGGAAAATGAGTATGTGAGAACTATAGAAGGGTCAACTTTTGGAAAAGGTTTCAGGGACTTTTGGTAGTGTTAGGAACTCAAATCATAGTCATTGGAGATATTACAAGGTCTACTACATAATGGAATATGTAAGATAAGGTTCTAGGAAAATAGAAAGCAAAAACCTTCCTAACACTAAAGCACAGTGGCATTTTCGAACAAGGAAACTTGCACTGAATGTTTTGGGCACCTCAAAAGGATCTAAGATCCTAACCAATGGCCAAATTGAATCACATTGAACCCCCTCCATGAAGAAAGTGTTACTTTGGTTCATACTTATCTCAAACTTGTATAGCAGTTTAGATCACTAATGCACCTTCCTTGAAAAAAGTGGTAAGATGAATGAAAATTAATGAATAAATCATTTATAAGGTTTATAAATGCTTTAATTGGATTTTTTTGGCCAATTTCTAGTCAAAATCATACATTATGTTCCTTGGAAAGGTTAATTTTGGACCCCATGGAAAAAAATTTACTTTATTGTTATATTTATTTGTTGAGGTGATGCCATCACTTAAGTGATTATGCCCTTCTCCCATTGGCTGCACATTTTTGAGTCCTTTCAAGAATATCACTCATGTTCAAACATCCCATTTCTCCTCATGCATGTCTCTACCATTGGTGGAGGGAGAAAAGTTAAGTGAAGTGTAAAATATGATGCATGGAGCCTCACAAACCTCTTCGAGTTCCCTCTTCCTATTCGTTGCACATTTTTTGGCCTTACACATGCATGCTTACACACCCCTGGTCTTGTAAAAACGTGATTTCACACCCCTATTTCTTTCACAAACATGTTTTTACACCCCTGGTCTTACACAAACATGTTTGTGCACCTCTTGATCCTCCATTGTAAGTTTGGTGTTTCCCTTACATAATAACACTCTAAATTGAAACACACCCTCTAATGATAATTCTTGATGGAAAACATAAAGAGGTTGTGTTTCAATTTAGAGGGTTGTTATGTTTTTGTCGAGAATTATCACGAATCTATGATACTATCAAATCCAAGAGATCTCATGGTTACCAATTCTGGGGCATTCGTGGTATGAGTCCATTATTCATGATGATTGTAAGATGAGTGTTTGCTAATGTGTGAGACAAGATATTATGTTCATGATAATGATTTGATTTGTGCATCCTACCATTTCTCACATTGATGAAGAGTTAAAAGAGATATTCCCAAGCATCATCGAAGATGATCAGTCAGAATAATATGTGAAGCATCATTTCCATGTTTGATTAAATACATGTTGTAGATCAATAATTTCCGCGCTTGTTACCTGTCCAAGTTAATGTACCAAACTAAACACAAAAATGTTGAAAAAATCAAATGAAATTGATACTTGATAGATAAGACAAGATGTGAAGATGTAGATGGAAAAGAAGGCCAATGTAGACAAGACAGGTGCACATGAGTGATCTTGTAAGGTAGATCTGAGAAACCTGCGAGACACAGATACTTGACAGAAAAAGACAACATTAAAAGTTATTTGGGTGGACTGCCCGAAAAATGGGTCCAGGAAGCGATAAGCTCCCTCGGTGGATGTCAGTCCACGTTTAAAATTAAAGGAAGAAGCATACATGATAAGAGAATGTAAATAAATGTCTAGATTTTTTTTATCAAAAGCGACAGATAGAACGTAAACAGCAGACAAAAAGCAACAGAAAACAGGAAACTATGAAAACAATGCTGGATTTGTGTTACCTGAATTCTTTTACCCGTCCACAGTCCGATCGGTGTCGATTAGTAAAATCGGCGTCAACTGAGATAGGTCAGCGTCAACTAGGGAAAATCGACGTCGACTGGGACCAGTCGGCGTCGACTAGGGGAAAATTGCAGGAAGATTGAGAAATGGACAATGAAAGCTAGATTTTCAATGTCCACTAGATCTGCAGGAGCCTTTGGGATGCTGACAAAGCTCCACTTTCACTAGTCGCAGGAGCAGAGTCACCAAGAGATTAATGGAGGCTTGTGATGTCGATGTGGTAGGAACAGAGTAACGATACTCCTCTCAGGGATAGATTTGGATGGAATTAGCTTTCGCTTGATAGATAATGCTCAGGATTGATGTCCAGAACTCTATGTTGTTCTTTCTGTCTAACCAGAACTGAATTCTGGCCCTGTATTTGTAATCAACACCGACTGGTGTATAGTCAACGCCCTTCCAAAAAATTGGCATTGACCGACTACCATTCAGCGCCAATCAGGGAACCGACTCCTGAAATGGCTAAAAAGAACCTTTTTGGAAGGATGCAAGTGATCCCTCCGACTCAAATATGGGAAATATCCCACTGCATGGTTTGGGGGAGGAGAAATAGGGGGGATAGATGGATAGAATTGATATGGGAGGTTAGGAATTGATATGGGGTAGATAAGCGGTTTAAAAAGTGTAGTTAAATAGTTAATATTTAATTATCTATGGGTAAAACATAATGGGGTGAAATAAATTTAGGATAGACGTTTAAATAAAATATTTAAATAATACCCTAATGGGGAAGTGGTGATATAAACGTGCCCCAGGTTACCCGAAAAGGTAAACGAACGTGGGGGACACTAAATTGGGTAACCAATTTTAGGTGTCTAGATTTTGCCCCTTTTTGTCGAGTAACTTGCGATAAGCAAAGTTGCAAGACAAAAACAAGGAGTTGGGAGAAAGGAAGAAAAAGTGATGATGTGTTCCCCCTCAAACTAGGGATGGGATGGGTCCCGAAAGAACAACTGATCCCAAGTTTGAAAAAGGTAGATGAAAACGTAGGATGCCCCAGCTAGATGCCTAGAGTAGATCTGATCATTAATGACGTACAAAAATAATAAAAAAGGTAGCAACCTAAGGAACTCACATTGGTAGGTTAGATTAGACGGTCTTCACATGAGACGACGTTAAAACCTACAGACCCGTGAGTGTAAAGAGGGTTGAAAAATAGTAGCACTTAAAGAATGACATAGTGGTAGGGACAACCAGACAGTCTGCAAAGCAGATGACGTTAATGCCTACAGACCCGTTATCTTTAAGCTACCACAAATGTGAGTGCCCCATGTATAGGGAACGGACTCAAAATGGGTGATAATACCAAAAGTATGTGCCAAAAGGCAATGCTCAGGTCATAATAATAACCAGATAAATAAGCCAAGCATCAACACTATGGTAAAAAGAGTAGGAGATGGAAGAAAGTGATGTGGAGAAGCAAAATTGCAACCAATCGGCAACGATGGGCCTAAATCGGAGATGACTAAACCAGTCGGTGCCAACCATAAAAATCGGCACCGACCGTACCAAAAACATATAAATATGAGAAAGGAAACCGTGAACGATTTATTTAGACCACGACAATTGATTTAGAGAGAGTCAAAAATTGATTTTGAGCAACATGGAAGCCTCTGGGAGCAATCAGAAGTGGAAGAGGACATGACCTGGGGTAAGTGGATCTACCCGAACTTTCTATATAGTTTTATCATGAAATAGCATATTAGGATGCTAGTTTTTAGGAGAAAAAAACTAGATAAATGAAAGGCCAGAGCATTTTTGGGCATTTGGCCTTTCAATCGGCGTCAATTGGAAAAATCGACGCCGATTGCTTTCAATCATCGTCGACTAAAGCAAATCGATGTCGATTTGATGCAATCAACATTGATTAGAGTGTTTAGACTAATGTGTTTTTTTATTTTTGGATTTGGATAAATAAGTAGCTAACACTGTCCATGATGTCATGTGATGCATGCACAAGAGGCTTTACATATGCGATATGTTATTCCCGAGATTCTAGAGACCATTCTCCCCAATGTGACTGACGCGGATTGGCATCACCTAGAGCTAGCCGGGCTCGGTGGCTTCCAGTACTACCGATGGATGCCTCAAGATGTAGAGTTGTTATGAGTACTAGTACGGCGATGAGATAGTAGGACATGCACTTTCTGGTTCAGGACGGGTGAGATGACCATCACCCACGAGGATATATATAGGATCCTGAGGATGCCGATCACCGGGGACCCGATTAAGATTACTCCATGAGAGCAGCAGTAGGGGACCCTAGGATGATTGTATGGAGATAGGGAAGACAATTCAGAGATAATGTCTAGGGTGGTGAGGATAGCCTCACATTATAGACAGGATGATGCCAGGAGCCGACGGATAGCACTGATTAGGATGACAATCTCCTATTTTGCTCTACCAGATTTAGAAGGTGGGAGATTTCCATTGCTATTACTAGACTGTGTTTGTGACATCCTGTAGTTCAGATAGGTGTTTGCATTTTCTGAAGCCCTGATAGCTCAGATATACTATGAGTTATGGATGTACACCACCGATAGGCGGACAGGTATCGATGTTAGCTTTGTGCTCCATTACTGGACATATGAGCACACAGCAGTGATCAGGCCATCCGGGCTTCCATGGATGCCAGTAGCAGAGGGGGCCCTTGATTATGGATTTCGGTGATGGTGGGCCAACATGGCCCCGAGAGATACAGGGAGATATGTGCAGTGGTATGTTGAGCACTTCAGGACGCTGACACCAGAGTAGATCATTTGGAGACCATATCAGGTCTACCTAACATGGGCTGGTCAGGAGGCTCACCATTGTCTGTGATGAGTTTGTGTGGGACACCAAATCGATACATGATGTGTTGATAGACAAAATCAACAATGGGCTTAGCTTTAGTCGATGAAATAGGAATATATTCTACCCACTTAGTGAAGTATTCTATGGCAGTAATGATAGAATGATGACGCTGTGAAGAGCGAGGATTGATGAGACCAATGAGATCAAGACCCCATTATGAAAAAGGCCACAAATCCACTGTAGGTTGCAAAACCTTACTAGGGATATGTGTAAGATTGGAATGTTGCTGACACTTGAAAAATTTCTTAGTGTATTCGCAACAGTCTCAATTAAGAGAAGGCCAATAATAACCTAAACGTAAGATGCGTCTAGCTATGGCCAAGCCACTAAAATGTCCACCACAGATACCGTCATGGATCTCCTGGATAGCTTTAGATGATTCAGGGGTTTTGAGGAACTGAAACAAAATTCCATCAAAACCACATTTGTAGAGGATTCTGCCTAGAATAGTATAGCGATTAGCGCGTAGGATAAAATATCTTCTGCCATTGGACATCAAATCAGGAGGGAGCACTGAATGAGATAGATAATAAAAAATATGTCGATACCACTCATCTTGAGTGTTGGTTGTGACGGCGTTGATTGAATTCAATTGCCTGAGATGAGAGGGTTGGTCTAAATGTTGCACAACTACAGAAAATCATGAGTCTTCAGTAAAAGGTGGAATAAGCAAGGCTAAAGAAGCCATTGTATCTGTGAATCAGTTCGTAGTGCGAGCTATAGCTTGGATAGTAAATTTATCAAAAGCTTGAAGTTGAAAGAGAACGATATCGCGATATTTTTGAAGAATATCATTTTTGCATTGATAGACACCCGTGACTTGATTAATGATGAGATCAAAATCACCATAGATGTCGATATGGAAAGTGCCAAGATTAATGGCATTCTGAAGACCTAAAACAAGAGCTTCATATTCGGCCATATTATTGGTACACTCAAAGTTAAGTTTGTGTGTGACAGGGATAGGTGCACCCCAAGGAGGAATCATGAGAAAACCTGCACCTCCCCCTTGCTAACATCTGGACCTGTCAAATAAGAGTTTCATTTTAAACGAAGAAATACCGAAATCAATTTGTTGAATGTATTCATCTGGGAATTGAGCCAAGGGAATTTGAGCATCTGGAAGAGGAGTATCAGCTAATTGATCCGCAATGACCTGAACCTTGATATATTTTGTGAGATGAACTCAAGATCAAACTCTGTCATAAGCATGAGCCAACGAGTGATACGATCATTGTGATACGGTTTCGCATGCATTGTTTTGAGTGGGTTGATACTTGTAAGAATATAAGCCTTGTGATTAAGGAGGTAGTGACAAAACTTAGCAATTGCGAAGAAGAGAGCACAACACAATTTTTTAGTTTCAGAATAGCGTGTTTCATACTCATGAAGAGTGCAACTGATGTAACATACAGATTGTTCTTTACCGTTAGCATCCTAATGTGAGATCATGGCTCCCAGAGCATGGTCCATCACAGAAATATAAAGATAAATTGGATCCCCCTCGTGTGGAGGTGTAAGCACAAGTGGAGAAAGAAGATAAGCTTTGAGATCATCAAATGCCTTTTGGCAATGCTCATCCCATAAAAAATGCACATTCTTACGGAGGAGATGATGAAAAGGTTGACAACGGTCTAATAGTTGTGAGATAAAATATTGTACTGATTAAAGACGTCCTTGAAGACCACGGAGCTGTTTTAAGTTATAAGGGGGAGGCATCTCAAGGATAGCCTTTATTTTTGTGGGATTGACTTCAATGCCCCTAATAGAAATGATAAAACCTAAGAGTTTACCAGTGAGAATGCCAAACACGCATTTAGATGGATTTAGGTGAAGACAAAAATGAATGAGCTTCTCGAAGAGAGGTGCAAGAATGAAAAGATGATCCTGACGACATTTGGATTTACCGAGGAGATCATCGACATAATCTTGCACAATTTTGTGTAAGAGATCATGGAATTTGTAGGTCATTGCTCGTTGGTAGGTTACTCCTACATTCTTAAGACCGAAAGACATGACACGATAAAAAAAAGTCCCCCAAGGGGTTATGAAATAATTCTTATGTTGTTCCTTTGGTGTGATGAGAATTTGATTATATCCAGAGAAGCCATCCATAAGAGAAAGCATCTCGTGACCTATGGTTAAATCCACAAGTTGATCGATATTAGGTAGAGGGAAATCGTCTTTTGGACAAGCGAGATTAAGATCTTGGAAGTCGGTACAAATTTGAATTTTCCCAATAGCTTTAGTTACTGGTACTACATTCAAAACCCATTGTGGATAATTAATGGGTTGGATGAAGTTAGCAGAAAGCGAGCGCTGCAACTCTTCTTTCACAAGAAGGGCTATACGAGGGTGCATTTTATGCAATTTCTGTTTAACCAGTTTGATGTCTGGAAGAGTAACGATATTGTGGACCACAATATCAGGATCCAATCCTAGCATATCTTCATATGACCAAGCAGAAGCTTGGTGATGGTTGGAAATAAATGTGGTAAAGTCTCCCAACTCCTGTGGATTAAGAGATTGGCCGACCTAAATGATGCGAGGGTATTCAAAATTCCCTATATTAAGGTCGACAGTGGCTTCGTTGAGAAGCATAGACGTATCAGAAGGAATGGTTTTAGGAAGATAGGAATACTCTACCCCTAGATAGGTGAGGATCGAGTCATCATCTGCACAGTAGATAGTGTTGATAGTAGGAGAGTTGTCTCCAACTATTTCAGGGAAGACTAATGGTATGGAAGTGGATTCGTCATTAGCTTTATAGGTCAATGGAACTTTGGAAATGGTATTGACTAAAAAAAAATTTAGGCGGGATGGAAATGGCGTCATCCACATCAGTTGATGCTTCTGACCTGGTGGGAGAAGATGGTTCTTCAATGGAGAGAGGCTCATCGAGAATGGTGATAGTGGCTTTTGAGAGAGGTTTAAATCCTAAACCAAATTTTTGATGTGGTTTAAGAGTTGGAATGGACACGAGGTCATGTATACCATGTTCATATTTTCCCAGGCCAAAGCCCTTCCACGCGCATCGATATAAATAAGTTTTTTTGAATGTGGGGTTCTGTAAACAATCAAACCCTACTGAATAGGGTTTGGCCCTTGGGGGAGAATCTGAGCGATAGTGAGGTGTATCAAGACCACCGTAAATGAAGTTATTATGTTGATTGGGTAGACCAATGGTGACGATGCGACCAAGACCTGGCTGGTATTCAAGTTGTTTGTCTAGTCTACCATACTCATTAGGTTTAAGATTTGCATCAAAAGAAAGAAAAGGAAGCTCTCCTAGCAAAAAACACTGCAATGTTTCTTCCATATTTTTTAAATCTGGTAGTTTCGTTGCAGGTATGGAAGAAGACGAAGCCTCATTAGGAGAATCAGCATTCTCCTTTAGAGGGGTAGATCTTGTGGTCATGTCACACTGTGCAGAAGGAAAAGGATCTCCTGGATGAGTATAGATTTTGCCCTAATGCTGATATTTTAAGCATAAATGGAGGGTTGATGGGACACAATACATTGTATGAATCCAGGAATGTCTGAGGATCATGTTGTAGTCGAATTTTCCTTCAACAATGTAAAAAATCTCGTGAAGCAGTTTCTTACCCACCCGAATGGGCAGGACCACAGTTCTTAAATTCACCGCCAGCTGATCGTTAAATGATCAAAGGGAAAAAGGCGGTGGTGACACTACATTCTTTGGTAACTTAAGTTGCTTGAAGGTGTGAGAGGAAATGACATTGAGTGCAGCACCACTGTCGATCATAGTTTGCTTTAACGTAGTATTGTTGATTTGAACTGTGATGAAGAGGGGAGCCTCTAAATCCTCAGAAGAAAGGGGAGGAATTTCATAATCCTCAAAGGAAATGGAGGTTGAAATTCTATTCAACCCAACAACCATGTCAAAAGGCACCTTCTTAGTGGATAAATCCAATCTTCTATGAGGCATGGAGAGAGATTTCTGAGGAAAAGCACCAAGAGTTTTAATAGTCTGAAATATTGGTTTTCCTTTTTCGGGTATGGTGAAAACTTCAACCACATAAGGTGATTATAACCTTTTTAGGGGAAGGAGATGGTGCGGTACTGATGATACCACGTTAGACTTTAGTTGTCTTGGTTTAAGTTCAGGAACCAAAAGTGTAGGTTTCGGAATAATTTCTTTAGATTTTTCTGTAATGGTCAAGGCAGCGTCAGTGATGGAAGAAGTGGATGATGAAGAAGTGCTTCCCTATGAGGGAGATACTTCTGGTACAGTAGTTATAGGTGTAACTACTATAGGAAAGGAAACGGGAAGAGTCAGAATAGAATATGCTTCCATTGGTAGAGAAGTTGGTACGACTATAGGTATATTTACCAATGGCATAGTTGCGGCGAAAATGGGAGAAACAGAAGTAGATGTATTTGTTGTGGAAATTTGAAGGGATGTAAATGTTTCCAGCATCAAAAGAATGTATGACGATGAGACAGACGAGGATGACATTGTCTCCGGCATAGATGGTAGATCAGATAAAGAGGTAGGGAGAGATGAATCCATCTCTAATAATGGAGAAATACTCAAAGACAAATTGTCTGAAGATGGCAGAATTTCAGCATTTAACAGAGTGGGAGGAAGTTCCGATTCGGTCAACGTCTTCGTAGATAGCTTAGTTATAGAGGAAGATGCTTTAGTAGAGATGAAGCTGATAGTATGAGTGTTTGGTTTTTGAGACCCTGAAATGTCATTGTTTGGGGAATGATTGGGAAAAGGTTGTTTAAAGACATCAAGTTCCTAACTTGGGGGAGCATTTGGGTTATACAAAATGAGCTCACCTTTATCAATGAATTTTTGGACAATATTTTTGAAGGTCTGACATCGTTCGATGTCATGGCATTTGGTTCTATGATAATGACAAAAGTCATTTTTCCTATACCAGAATGGACGTTCTTGGCTCTCATCAAAATTTCTAATAGGGGGAAGTTCGATCATGTGAACTTCCAATATTTTTTATAAGATGGATGCATATGATTCTCCCAACGAAGTAAAACATCGAGATGACGAAGGTCCTTTTCTAGACGATGAAAAGTCTCTCCGTGGTGTTTTTAATATGATAACATTGGTGAATCCCTAATTTTGTCTTTGTTAGAAGCGGAAGGGTTTGATTTTGTAAACCGAGAAAAATCTGGTTTAGATTTAGAGTAAAGTTTTAACTTCCCTTGTTCAAGGGACTCAAGTTTGCGTGCCATCATGAAGGCTTCTTCAAATGTGTGAAGTTTTGGATCTTTAAAGTGGAAGAAATATGATTAACACAAGATCAAGTAAACAAATTGATCTATTGAGATTAAGGGAGGGAAAAATACAATTGATTTATTATACCTCTCCACCGAGTGAAAAAGTCTGCAATAGACTCATCATCAAATTGATGAATGTTATAAAGATCTGTAATCAAGATCTTATGTGCGATATTTATTGAAAAGTTTTCAAAAAACATCTGAGCTAACTGAGATAAAGAAAATAGGGAGTGTTGAGGAATGTTATTGTACCAGTCTAAAGTAGGCCCTACTAGAGACATAGGGAAAGTGCAGAGCATAAGCTCTTGATCTTGGACTATAAGGTAGCAAGTGTGTTTGAATGCTCGCAGGTGCTGTTGAGGATCCTCCCGACTATGAAATTTTGAGAACTTAGGAAGATCCCATTGGGGAGGATAGGGATTAAAAGCCACTGACGGATGAATTGGTTCATTACACACTTCTTCAAAAGAGTATGAAGGGCGATCCCCTTTGGTGGAGGCTTCTAGGTCTTCGATTTTCTTGAAAATAATTTGGATGACATCAGATTGAGGGGGAAGCATGTTGGTATGTCTTGCATAAGAAGCAAGTGGTATTTTTTTTTGAGGTGTTAATAGGGGATTTATTTGCTGATTAACAAGATGATAAGAGGAATAACCAGGTGTTCTAGGTGACGCCTGGTGAGGCACTTGTTTTGAAGGAGCATGCGTATGAGTAGGCTGTGAGATGACAAGTTGTTGAGAGAAAGGTGGCTAAATGAAAGATGGATCCTGTGGTTGGTGGGCTCCTACACTTGTTGACTAAATCGGAATGGATTGAGGAGCATGGGTGTTGATTTGATTGGACATGGTGGGGAACAAAGTCTGAATGAGGCTCTTGACTACCAGATTAGTTATTAAGGGTGCCGATGCCAGAGGATGGGTAAAGGTCATTGTTGTTGGAGCATTGGAAGAAAGACCAACTAGAGGATGAGAAGAGGAGGTTGATTCATAAAGAGGTACTGACCCTGAGACGCAATGGACAGCATAGAAGAATTAACAGCAATCCATGAGAGCGCGGATGCACCCATCATAGCTAAAAAAGAGGACCTCTCAAAAATACGTTGCGAGGTAGTTGAGGTAGCCGTGGCACCAGGGATAGGTAGAACCATTTGGGAACCAGTCAACATGGTTGGTGGTAGAGAAAAAGGAGGCATAGATGTGCCACCCTCTTTCGTGGTTCGAGGTGAGAAAAATTATGCTAACTATTCTATAAAAGCCTGAGATGGTTCATGAGAATAGTCGTAAACTTGCTGGATTTGTGGTCCCTGATCAGATATTCAAACAGAATTATGCACTAGATAGTCCATAAGCACTACCAGTTGCGATCAAGGAGTTTCTAAAATTCAGGATCTCCATTAGGGACATACTCTATATCAGAAGTAGATGATACCTCTAAAGGACTGGGGGAAGTTGGACGTGATGGCATCGATTAGGATGATAGAAAGGATTATATGACCAAGATGGGGAACCAACAGTGGTCCCGAGGAAGACCCGAGGGGTGCCGAAACATCCACATTAGTGGTGGTCTCAGATGAAGAAGGGGTCATTTGAGCCATTTTTCTAGACTGTAACCGGGTGATGACCGTCATAAACAAACAGAAATATAGAAAAAAGGAGATTTTCCTAACAAATGCACAGACAATTCAAGCATCGTAGGTGATTATCTCTTTTAAGTTTTCATGCTTTTAAGAAAGAAAATATTAGGGAAGGCTTTTTAGAACAGGAACTACTCAGATAGTCAAACTAAGTATGGTTTGAGGAATGTTTGGGTGAGGAGTCCCGAAGGCACTTCAGTAAAAGAATGGTACATGGCTTGATATAGGGGCCTACCCCCGCACTTCACACACCACTGTGATAAGGGAGTTGGGTGCTTTCCCAAAATATACCAGAACTTTCGTGAATTTATAGTGTGGCCCGAGTACCGCGTAGGCTCTTCCTCTTGGATGTCACTTCCAAGTAGGCGAGGCCAGGGAAGAAATTTTTATTTAAATGCTTAATACCTAGTGATTTTGGCTTTGTGTGCAAGGGTGAAAAATAAAAATCAAATAATGTCACTACTGATTTTGATCAATTTTCTAGCCTATTTAGAAAACTAGAAGAATATACAGTAGAAATGACAAAGAAAAAGTTCTTTTTAAGCACTAAAGATGAAGTGTTTGACATCGATGAAGACAAGTCAAACAAGTTCTTTCCCAAATAGGATTAAATTCTTTTTAAGCACCAAAATTGAAATGTTTGAATGTGATAGATAACAAACAAACAAGTTCTTTTTAAGTTCCTGAAAAGGAGAAAATACATCAAAACAGGAATACCTGTAGATTTAGCTCTCCAAGGTGTGTGGACTTCAAAAAGCACATTGTTGATCTCTTCCACTCGAAAAATTGGCATCGGCATCGACATCAGGAAAATTGGCGTCGACTAGGATCGGTCGGTGTTGACTAGGGGAAAATTGCAAGAAGATCTCCCCCAAGGAAATATGTCGGAGAAGTCAATATGTCAGAACCCGACACAAAGGAAAATATGTCGGAGAAGTCAAGAAACCCCCGACACAAAGGAAAATATGTTGGAGAGGAGAGGTCAAAAACCCGACACAAAGGAAAATATGTCGGAGAGGTCAAGAAACCCGACACAAAGGAAAATATGTCGGAGAGGTCAAAAAACCCGACACAAAGGAAAATATGTCGGAGAGGTCAAGAAACCTGACACAAAGGAAAATATGTCGGAGAGGTCAAGAAACCCGACACAAAGGAAATTCGGGTTTCGGGTTTCGGGAAACATGAGACATGAAGCATGAAAATCGCAAGGCATGTCCCGATGCTTGAGAGTTCCAAAAACCCAAAACACTACCTAGGCAAATCAGGTTTTGGAGTCGGGAAAGCATGGGGCAAAAACATGTTAAGGCACCCTCCAAACCCGATGCAGATGCAAAGGAGAAACCCGAACCCGACTGGAAACAGACCCTAACTTGGGGAATATTCAAATGGCCATAACTTTTCACAGGGAGCTCGGATTCTCGCAAGGTTGGACTTTTCAGAAAGCTCTCGGCATCCTCTACCCAACTATGACTGGATATATTTATTTGGGTGAGAAAAATTTCTTCAAAAATGCAAAATACAGTTCGCCACTTTTTGGGTTTGCTAGGGTTCTTACCTACCGCCATAATGAGATGAGTTAAGTGCATTCTGGAGGTGGTTGGGGCAGATTTCAAATTCCTCTCTTCTCCCTCTCTTTTTCCTCCTATAAATTGTAAGGAGGGGCTTCTTTTAAAAGGTTGGACATTTTTGTTTTGCCCCTCCCTTCTTCTCTTTGGCAGGTGAACTTGTGGAGTTAAAAACCTCCCATTTGAAACTGTAATGCAACTTTGCCTCTTGGCATTTTGCAGTGTGTTGTATCAATCTTTGGAGAAAATTAATGCATGTCTGTGGATGATTCTCAACCCTCTCTATGTTCATTTGCATCCTCCTGATCTTTCACTGTGAATCTGGTTATCTGTGCATGATCTTGCATTGCATTTTTATGGTTTGTGTTTATTGGCAAGACAGGTGTTCTTCATTCCTCGGTGCATCACCTTTGTAGTTTAGGTTTTATTTTATGCATTTTCTTACCCTGTCTCCTTGGCAAGTTAGATTAGGTTTTTTAGTAAACCCTCTGCATTTTATACGTGTGCATCTGAACAGAGGAATAGGAACCGGCCTTCATCCGGAGAGCTTTTCCGATTTCGCAAGGTCCCACACTTGGGAAAAGCTCCATGTTATGCAATCGTACTGAGAGTCTTAACCCATCGTGTTGCAGACATTCAGGGGTGCTGCGATTCGACACCAATAGTTTTGGCATGCCCGGTGGGACCAAGAGGTCATTCCACAAGATTTGAAGGAGTTTTCATGAAATTCGGACTAAAAAATTGCAGTTTTTACAATTTCAGATTTTGCACCTTCCAGGCTGAACTCCGAAATCAATTTTCAAGGGCTTAAATTGCTCAAAACAAGTCAAAATTTCACCAGTTGGTAGATCTGAGGGTAATCTTCAAAAGGGTATCCTTAGTTTTTTGAGATTTTGACTTTCAAAATTTCATGGTTTTTTGGGTTTCGGGTTTTCGAGGTCTGAGAACATCAAAGAAGACCCAACAGTCATATCGGGTTTTGGGGGATGCATTGCATGGTCCTATTCCCGACAACAGTCATTTCAGGTTTTCAAGCATGGGTAGTCATTTCAGGTTTTCTGGGGTGTCGGGCATGTCCCAAGTTCCGACACATGGCAATTCAGGTTTTGTAAGTTGCATTGCATGACCTGAGTTCCGCCTGTACCTTTCGGGGATCCACAGCTGCACAACAAGGCCCGAATTCCGGATTGAAGATTGTCTCCTCTGGGTCCTTCGAAGTTTAAATGATATTTTTAATATTGTCAAGTTTGGTGTGTAACTTGGCAAAATCTAGTCTTTTGAGGCTCGTTCTCTAACACATCTGGCGACTCCGAAGGGATAGAATTCAGCGGTGTAGCAGCACAAGTTTCCCAGGCACATGAGAAGAATTCGAACCAGGTCTAATACTCGAGAAGAGGGGCTATTTTTCCACTTGCAACTATCACCAGGCAGAGGGAGGAGAGGAAGGAGACCACAAAGATCACCATCTCCACCTAACAGGACTTTGTCTACACCTCCACCTGGTAGACCTTTTCTCGCATCAACCAGGGTTCTTAGGCCAATCATAATGGCACATCTACCACCAAATCCCTTTGTCAATTTCACGGGTAGTAGTCCACTTTCCCTAAATGCTCAGAATCAAATTCCAGTTGCAGTGCTAAAGAATATCCCCTATTTTACAGGAGAAAATCATACTACTCCTATTGATCACATCCAGGATATTGCTAATGCATGTGCAATCCACGAAATAAATGAAATGGATGTTGCAGTTAAGTTATTGGCTTCATCTTTCAAAGGTAAGGCCTTACAATGGTTTAGGAGCCTAGCAGCAGGGTCTATTACGAATTGGAACCAACTTTGTTCAGCTCTTTGCAACCAATTCGGGGAGAGGGCGGACAATTTATCTTTATTGGAACAGCTGACAACAATCAAAAGGGCTCCTAACGAAAAAATGACAGATTTCAACTTCAGATTCCAACGGACATGGGACAGGATTCCAATAGCTGTTAGACCAACCGCCGAAGGAGCATTCCTTTATTTCTTAAAGGCTATAAATTCAGACATAGCCATGATGATCCAATCAATGGGAGGAACAACGCTGCCAGGGGCCTACGACACAGCTATCAGAGCAGAGAACTATTTGATCCAAGCTGGCAAGCTTGCACCAAGGCCACCAATGCCTCTCTATCCAGATATGGGAAATCCTACAACCAGTCAAGCACCAGAGTTGAATCCCATTCCAACTCCTAGAAATCAAAGCAATAATGAGGCATCGACTTCTTCAAATACTTCAAAGGAATTGCAGGAGGTCATGAAACAACTACAGAACCTTGGAAATGAGCTTGTGACTATCAAAAGACAGCAAGCTCAAAGTGCTAGATCGTATCAGCCTCAAGCACAGTACCAGGCTAGGCCCCCATACCAACAAAATAGACCATCACCTCAGGCTGCAAATCAAAACCAAAACCAAGGACAACCTCAAGCTGCCAGGCCATTTCGACCGTATGATCCAAATACAATGACATCCTCAAGAGCCTTGGTTCCAATGCAAAACAACATGGCACAGGAGTACGACTGGTGTTACCCTTGCAATCTACCTCACAATCAGTCAACGTGTTTCAATGGTGCACTAAATCAAGCCCTGATGGTACAAACCATTGGTGTGCCTCAAGAACCAAGCCAAGAAGGGAATCAATAGCAAGAAATGCAACAAGAAGGACCTCCAACAGAAACCACATTGGCCAATTGGCAAACGGAAGACTTCTGTGGAATTAACCAACAGCCTTTTCAAGGCGTGGCGGCCAACACACGGTCAAAGAAGAGAAACATAGAAGAGGGACAACCGTCTAATCCAGTTGTTTATCAGCCCACTTCCACACAACAAGGGGTCAGTAGACCAAACACAACTCCAAATGTGCAAAATCAGCCTAAGGTACCTGTTGTAGCAACACACGCACCTGTTCAAGCTCCAGAAAAGGCTGTGCCAAACAAGGGACAACAAAAGGACAATTCATCCCCTTTCAACATCATCGATCAAATGAAGAAGACACATGTGAACATTTCCATGTGGGAATCACTTGCGATCCCAGGGCAACGAGATTTATTGCAAGCTGCAATGGCTAATTGGTCTGCCTCAAATGTATCAAATCGGGGACATGAGAAAGTTCTCACTAATGCAGTGCAACATGATGGGGGCCAGACAAGCAAGAATTTGAAGCCTCCACCATTCTATGTGTCATTGGTTGTTGGAAACCACTTGGTACACAACTGCATGATAGATTCAGGGGCAAGTAGTTCAGTGATGCCGAAGCAAATAGCGGATCAACTGGGTTTGAAGTATGAGCCAGTGCTGAAAGGAGTAGTACAGCTAGATGGAACGGCAGTGGGAACAGTTGGGGTCATCAAGGGGTTAAGCCTAACACTACATTCATGTCCTAATGTTACAGTTCTGCAAGATGTGTCTGTGATTGACCTTCCGCCACTCTTTGCGTTGTGTCTATCAAGGGACTTCACTGCAAAAATCGGTGGATATTTATCTGCAGATTGGTCACACATGATTTTCAGGACAAGGTATGGGGCCAAAGCAACAATCAGGTCAGAACCAATTGCCAATTTCCATATTGAGCCTCATGTACCAGGTCCTATCAATGCAAATTGCTCAGCTTTTGATCAGGAGGAGTGTTCAAGTGATCTAGAAGCAGGTACTAAGGTCGAGGGAATTCCTGATTTAACTTTGGATGAATGGGCAAACAAGAGTCATGAATTTGACCCATACAAGGAAATTGAAGAATCTGAATTAGGCGTGTATTGTGTACATGAAGAAAATTCACCCATTCCTGACATCATTCAGCCTGAACAAAAGGATGAAAACAAAGTTTGGAAATTATTTTTCGATGGTTCGAGAAGCAGACAAGGTGCTGGAGGTGGTGCAATGTTGATTTCACCACAAGACATCAAATATTTTTCAGCTTTTCGTTTCCAGTTTTCCTGTTCAAACAACACGGCTGAATACGAGGCATTGATTCATGGACTTCATTGGGCCAGGAAAAGGGGCATAAAGAACTTGCAGGTGTTTGGAGATAGCGAGTTAATCGTCAACCAAGTTAGGGGACAACATGCTACAAAGAATGACCTGCTGAAGAGCTATAAGAACAGGGTATGGGACCTCATTGAGGATTTCGAAGCTTTCAACATTGTGTCCATACCCAGGAAGAAAAATGAAGCCGCAGATAGGCTCGCAGCAGTTGGAGCAACGTTTGATGTGGTTGAAAACATCAGAAGGGAAAAAACACAACCACATATCCATGTGATTGTGAGGCCAGCAGTTCCAGATAATAACATAAGCTGGCAGGTGTTTGAGAACGATCAACAGATCGTCAATTTTTTACAAGAAGAGGCTGAATTCTCAGCTAGAAATCAGGACAGACTAGAGCAGCAGTATGGGGATCAAGTAGTGCAGCTGCGGACAAACAAGCTTCCCAAGGGTTTAGTAACGTTGGAGTCTATCTTCAACCCTAACGACCAGTTCTGTAAGGAAAAGGCTAACATACAGGTCAAGAGAGAAGATTCAGGGCCAATTCTGGTTGGGGAAGGCAAAACACTTCAAATTGGTAAAGTGGCCACTGAGCAGGAGAAATCAGATTTCACACAGCTTTGCCAAGAATTTCCAGATGTCTTCGCTTGGAGCTATGAAGACTTGAGAGGATTCAATCCGAAGTTGGCACAACATACCATAGAATTGGATCCAGATGCTAAGCCCATCAGGCAGAAGCAGAGACCTGTTAACCCTCACATTGAGCCTCTAATGAAGAAAGAGTTAAACAAGCTAATAGAGGCAAACATTATATTCCCGATCAAGCACTCAAGCTGGGTTGCAAACTTGGTTCCGGTCAGGAAGAAGAGTGGAGAAATCAGGTTATGTGTGGACTTTCGAGACCTCAATAGGGCATCTCTCAAAGACCATTACCCACTCCCTTCAATGGAACAAATATTGCAAGTAGTATCTGGTTCAGAGAGATTCTCTCTCCTAGATGGCTACTCAGGGTATAATCAGGTGATGGTGAAAGAAGATGACCAATTCAAGATGGCTTTCACCACCAAATGGGGGACCTATGCCTACAAGAAGATGCCATTTGGGCTATCAAATGCTGGAGCCACCTTCCAAAGGGCAATGGATATGGCATTTAAGGGGTTGATCAATAAAATAGTTCTGATATATCTTGACGACATCACTGTATTCTCAAAAAATGCAGCGGATCACCTCTTACATTTGAGGCAAGTATTTCAGAGATGTAGAAGATTTGGGGTATCATTGAATCCCAAAAAATGCATATTTTTGGCTCACGAGGGAAAACTTCTAGGCCATATTGTTTCAAAGGAAGGGTTGACGATTGACCCAGAAAGAGTTGAAGCAATTTGAGCATTGCCATTGCCAAGTCACAAGAAGGCTCTTCAAAGCTTCTTGGGAAGGATCAATTTTGTCCGCAGATTTGTTCCAAACTTTGCTAGCTCTTGTAAAGCCAATAACACTGATGTTGAAGAAGAGCATGGTATTTAAGTGGACATCTGAAGGCAAGGAAAGTTTTGAGGCAATAAAAGAGGCTATATCTCAAGCTCCAACTCTCGTCAATCCAGACTTCTCCAAGGGCTTCATGCTATATGCCTTTGGTGGTGGAGACACAATTTCTGCAATCTTGGTACAACAAAACAAAGAAGGATTAGAACAACCAGTTGCTTTCTTCAGTCAAGGCTTGGAGGAATATGAAACTAGGTACTCTTTCATTGAAAAGCATGTCCTTGCAGTAATCAGGAGCTTAAAGAAATTCAAGCACCTAGTCTCAAACAACAAGATCCAATTATTGGTCTCTCATGCGGGAGTCAAGGACTTCCTTCTAAACAAGGATCTGAATGAGAAGCGTGCAGGGTGGATCACTCGTGTCATGGAATATGACATCGAGATCAAGGTCACCAAACTAGTACGTGGAAAGGGACTATGTGAGCAGCTAGCCTTGAGTCAACAAGTTGAAGCAGGTGATGAAAAAGAGACTACCTTGGTATTGCAGGATGGTCAAGAACAAGAAAATGATGATGTAGCCACTCCTTGTTGGACTCAGAAGATGATACACTTCCTACAAGACAGGCCTATGCCCTCCAGAAATGAGCAAAGCAAAGAGGAGATACTTTAGATTACAAGCCATTCCATATGTGCTTGTTGATGGTGTTCTGTTCAAGAAAGACATCAATGGGGTTCTATTGAGGTGCATTGGGACTAGGTCAAATTGAGAGGGTGTTACGAGATTTTCACGATGGAGATTCTGGAGGACATTTCACCCCACGAGTAACAGCTCTCAAGATAATGAAGGCAGGGTATTATTGGCCCACAGTGTTCAGTGACTGTTATACATGGATAAGAAAGTGCAAGAAATGTGCACTCTTCACGGGAAAAGAAAGACTAGCAGCACTTCCATTGCACCCAATTTTGGTTGACCAACCATTTCTGCAATGGGGATTGGACTTCATCGGGGTCATCAACCCAAACTCAAGCCAAGGCCACAAGTGGATTCTCACGGCGACAGACTATTTCACCAAGTGGACTGAAGCAGTAGCGCTCAAAGAGGCAAGTGAGTCTAACATACTAGACTTTTATGAAGGAATAATGACCAGGTTCGGTGTGCCGGCCACTATCATATCAGACAATGCATTGGCATTCATAGGTTCCAAGATTACAGAATGGGCTGTCAAGAATGGAATCTATTTGAGCACCTCTTCAAATTATTACCCACAGGGTAATGGACAGGCAGAGTCCACGAACAAAAATTTGCTAAGAATCATCAGGAGGACTCTGGATGAAAACCAAAGAACATGGCATACCAAGCTAAAATCAGCATTATGGGCTGACAGAATAACACCAAAGAGGTCTACAGGTAATTCCCCTTACAAGTTGGTCTATGGAAAAGAGGCAGTATTGCCTATATCATTAGAACTGCCTGCATTGGAGTTCATGAAGCAGTTGGAGTTGGCTGAGTTCGAACCAATGGAGGCCAGGTATGCAGAGTTGATGGAATTGGAAGAAATTAGAGAACATGCAATTCAAACAATTGAGAAAGATCAGGCCTTAGTAAAAAGATGGTTTGATAAGAAAGCAAGAGCAAGGACCTTCCAGGAAGGGGACCTAGTTCTGAAATGGGATGCAGATCGAGCAAAACCAGGAAGGCATTCCAAGTTTGATGCCATTTGGAGTGGCCCCTACATGGTCACAGGGATGTAAGGATAGTAATGCCTTCCAATTGTCTACATTGGATGGAGAAGAACTCCCGATTCTGGTTAACGGAATCTATCTTAAACATTGCTACTGAAAATAAAAGGTTTACCCTTGTAAATATTAGCCTAGATTTCAATTCCTCTAAGTGCGTATGCACATTGTCTTGTTGTAGTTAGGTTTCAGTTTCCCTAAGTGCTTTGGCACAGGTTTTGTTGCTCCTAGGTTGGATTTCTACAGTTCAGCGTGCTCTCAGAGAAGGAGTTGCGGTATCAGGCTCGGGATCAGATATCAGGTTGGTTTCAGGTTATTGCTTATGACTCCATGCCCAATGGATCGCTAAAAGGCCACTGATCTTCTACCTAGCAGGCAGGTGATCCCGTTGAGTCGCCAAATTGTTGTATATATCTCCCCCAAGGTAAATATAGAAACCCAACACAAAGGAAAAATATGTCAGAGAAGGTCAAGAAACCCGACACAAAGGAAAATATGTTGGAGAGGTCAAGATCAAAAACCTGACACAAAGGAAAATGTCGGAGGAAAATATGTCGGAGAGGTCAAGAAACCCGACACAAAGGAAAATATGTCAGAGAGGTCAAGAAACCCGACACAAAGGAAATATGTCGGAGAGGTCAAGAAACCCGACACAAAGGAAATTTCGGGTTTCAGGTTTCGGGAAACATGAGACATGAAGCATGAAAATCGCAAGGCATGTCCCGATGCTTGAGAGTTCCACAAACCCAAAACACTACCTAGGAAAATCAGGTTTTGGAGTCGGGAAAGCATGGGGCAAAAACATGTTAAGGCACCCTCCAAACCCGATGCAGATGCAAAGGAGAAACCCGAACCCGACTGGAAACAGACCCTAACTTGGGGAATATTCAAATGGCCATAACTTTTCACAGGGAGCTCGGATTCTCGCAAGGTTGGACTTTTCGGAAATCTCTTAGCATCCTCTACCCAACTATGACTGGATATATTTATTTGGGTGAGAAAAATTCTTCAAAAATGTAAAATACAGTTCGCCATTTTTTGGGTTTGCTAGGGTTCTTACCTACCGCCATAATGAGATGAGTTAAGTGCAGTCTGGAGGTGGTTGGGGAAGATTTCAAATTCCTCTCTTCTCCCTCTCTTTTTCCTCCTATAAATTGTAAGGAGGGGCTTCTTTTAAAAGGTTGGACATTTTTTTTTTGCCCCTCCCTTCTTCTCTTTGGCAGGTGAACTTGTGGAGTAAAAACCTCCCATTTGAAACTGTAATGCAACTTTGCCTCTTGGCATTTTGCAGTGTGTTGTATCAATCTTTGGAGAAAATTAATGCATGTCTGTGGATGATTCTCAACCCTCTCTGTGTTCATTTGCATCCTCCTGATCTTTCACTGTGAATTTGGTTATCTGTGCATGATCTTGCATTGCATTTTTTATGGTTTGTGTTTATTGGCAAGATAGGTGTTCTTCATTCCTCGGTGCATCACCTTTGTAGTTTAGGTTTTATTTTATGCATTTTCTTACCCTGTCTCCTTGGCAAGTTAGATTAGGGTTTTTAGTAAACCCTCTGCATTTTTACGTGTGCATCTGAACAGAGGAATAGGAACCGGCCTTCATCCGGTATGTAATCACACTGAGAATCTCAACTCATCAAGTTGCAGACTTTCAAGGGTGTTATGATTCGCCACCAACAGGTACTCCTCTCAGGGATTGATTTGGATGGAATTGGCTTTCACTTGATAGATAATGCTCAGGCTTGATGTCCAGAACTCTCTGTCATTCTTTCTGTCTAACCAGAACTAAATTCTGGCCCTGTATTTGTAATCAACACCAACTGGTGTATAGTTGGCACCCTTCCAAAAAATCGGCGTTGACCAAGTACCATTTAGTGCCAATTAGGGAACCGACTCCCGAAATGGCTAAAAAGAACCTTTTTGGAAGGATGTAAGTGATCCCTCCGACTCAAATATGGGAAATATCCCGCTGCATGGTTTGGGGGAGGAGAAATAAGGGGGATAGATGGATAGAATTGATATGGGAGGTTAGGAATTGATATGGGGTAGATAAACGGTTAAAAAAGTGTAATTAAATAGTTAATATTTAATTATCTATGGGGAAAGACATAATGGGGGTGAAATAAATTTAGGATAGACGTTTAAATAAAATATTTAAATAATACCCTAAGGGGGAAGTGGTGATAAAAACATGCCCCATGGTACCCGAGAAGGTAAACGAATGTGGGGGACACTAAATTGGGTAACCAATTTTAGGTGTCTACATTTTCCCCCTTTTTTTTGAGTAACTTGCGATAAGAAAAGTTGCAAGACAGAAACAAGGAGTTGGGAGAAAGGAGAAAAAGTTATGATGTGATCCCCCTGAAACTAGGAGGGATGGGATGGTTCCCGAAGAACAACTGATCCCAAGGTTGAAAAAGGTATATACATGCAGATCCCCCCAGCTAATGCCTAGAGTAGATCTAACATTAATGAGGCAAAAAAATAATAAAAAGCAACAACCTAAGAACTCACATTGTGAGGGGCAGATTAGAACGGTCTCACACATTATACGACGTTATACCTACAGCCCCATGAGTGTAAAGATGGCTAAAAATAGAGCCCTAAAGAATGACCCATGGTATGGGACAACTAGTATGGTCCGGCAAAGCGGACACGTAGTGCCTACAGACAGACCCATTATCTTTAAGCTCCACAACTGCGAGGCCCCATGTATAGGAAAAAACTAATAGGTGATAATACAAAGTATGTTGCCAAAAGGCATACGCATGTCCATAAATAATGACCAGATAAATAAGCCCACGCATCAAGATCAAGACTATGACAAAAAGAGTAGAGATGTAAGAAAATGTGTGGAAAGCAAAATTGCCACCAATCAGTAACGATGGGCCTAATCGGCGTCGACTAACCCATCAACCGACCATAAAAAGTCAGCACCGACCGTACCAACACATCTAAATATGAGAAATGAAAGGGAATGATTTATTTAGACCACGACGATTGATTTGAGGAGTCCAAAAATTGGATTTTGAGCAACTGGAAAGCCTCTGGGAGCCAGTCAAAACGTAAGATGACACGACCTGATGTAATTGGATCTAACCCAAACTTGCTATAATAGTTTTTATCATGAGTACGTATTAGGAAAGGCTAGTTTTTAAAGGAACTAAAAACTAGATAAATGAGAGGCCAAGAGTAGTTTGGGGCATTTGTCCTTTTAATATCGGTGTCCGATTGGAAAAAATCGACACTGATTGAATCAATGGCTTCGATTGGTTTGCAATGTCCTTGAACTAAGCAGAGCAATGTTGATTTGGCACCATCGACACCGATTGAGTGTTTCGACTTAAGAAATGATAAAATGAATTGTTTTTTTTGATGTTTGGATTTGGATACTAATGCTACACCACCATGATGGTGTGTATGTAGGCACGAGAGGCTTTTACATAGCGGGCATGCTTTCCCAAGCTGCTAGAGAACATTCCTCCCGGATGTGACTGGAACTCGGATTAGCGTCACCTAGAGCTAGTTGGGCTCAAGTGCTCTGGTACTACCGACCGGGTGCCTCAAGATGTATATTTTGTTCAAGCACAGTACGGTGTGGGATAGAAGAACATCACTTTCGGTTCATAGACGGGTGAGATGACCATCAACCCACGAGGATATATAAGGATCCCTGAGGTTACGATCACCCACCGGGACCCGATTGAGATTACGCCACGAGAGCAGCCAGTAGAGGGCCCTAGGATGATTGTATGGATACATGGCCGACGATTCAGATAGTGTCTAGGGTTGTGAGGATAAGCCTCACATTAAGAATAGGATGATGCCATGAGCCACGGATAGCACTTATTAGGATGGAGATCTCCTCTTTTGATCTGTCCAATATTTAAAAAAAAAAAAAACAAACAAAAAAAATGTAAAATACAGTAGTTCGCCATTTTTGGGTTTGTTAGGTTTTTTTTCCTTACCTACCGCCATTATGAGAGAGTTAAGTGTAGTCTGGGGTTGGGGCAGATTTTGAATCTTCTTCCCTTTGTTTCCTCCTATATAATTTTAAGGAGGGCTCTTTCAAAAGGTTGGACATTTTTTTTTTGACCCTCCATTCTTTTGAGGTGAACTTGTGGGTAAAAACCCCCCATTGACTGTAATGCAATGTGCCCTTGTTTTGCAGTGTTTTTTTGTATCAATCTTTGGAGAAAATTAATGTATGTCTGTGGATGATTTTCAACCCTCTCTGTGTTCATTTGCATCCTTCCTGATCTTTCACTGTGAATCTTCTAGTATCTTGTGTGGTAGATCTTGCATGCATTTTTTCTGGTTTGTGTTTATTGGCACGACAGGTTTGTTCTTCATTCTCGATGAATCACTACCTTTGTAGTTTTAGTTTAGGACGTTTTAGATTTTCCCCATGCATTTCTTATTCCCGGTCTCCTGGCCTCCAGTTATAGATTAGGTTTGTTAGGAAACCCTCTGCAAATGTTACGTGTGCATCTGAATCGAGGAATATGAAACAGCCTTTCATCCGGAGAGCTTTTTTTCGATTTCGCAAAGGTCCAACACTTGGGAAAAGCTCCATGTTAGCAATCGCACTAAGATTCTCACCCATCGAGTTGCCAAAAAATCCAGGGGTGCTGTGATTCGCCACCAAACAGGTACTCATCCAGGGATTGATTTGGATGGATTGCTTTCATGATAGCTAAGCTCAGGGCTGATTCCAGAACTCTCTGTCATTCTTTCTGTCTAACCAGAACTAAATTCTGGCCCTGTATTTGTAATCAACCAACTGGTGTAGAGTTGGCACCATTCCAAAAATCGGCGTGGACCAAGTTACCATTTAGTGCCAATTAGGGAAACCGACTCCGAAAGGGACAAAAAGGAACATTTTTTTTTTTGGAAGGATTTTGTTTTAGACAGTGAATCCTCCGACTCCTCAAATATGGGAAAAAAAGATCCCGAATTTGACATGGTTTGGGGGAGGAGAGAAAATAAGCGGGAAGATAGATGGATAGAATTATCTGGGAGGTTCGGATTGATATTGGGGGTTAGATAAACGGTTTAAAAAAGTGTATTAAATAGTTAATATTTCATTATCTATGGGTAACATAATGGGGTGAAATAATTAACGATAACGTTTCTCCCTAAACTATTGCAATCATACCCTACGGGGGAAGGTGGTGAGAAAAACTTCCCATGGTACCGCGATAGTTAAACGAATGGGGGACACTAAATTGGGTAACCCTTTTTAAGGTGTCTCATTTTCCCCCTTTTTTTTATAACTTGCGATAAGAAAAGTTTGCAAGACATCAACAAGGAGTTGGAAACGAAAAAAAGTTTGATTTATCCCCCCTGAACGAGGGATGGGATGTTCCCGAAAGAACAACTGATCCCAAGTTTGGAAAAGTAGATGAAAATTCAGGTTCCCCAGCTAGATGCCTAGAGTGATCTAATCATTAATGAGGCCAAAAAAATTAATCCAAAGGCACCACCTAAGGAACTCACATGGTAGGAGCAGATTAGAACGGTCTTCATGGACGACGTTAATACCCTGACCCAATGAGTGTACAGGGCTAACAATAAGTAGCACCTAAGACTGACACATGGTAGGGACAACTAGATGAATCGCAAAGCAACGACGTATGTGCCACAGACCCCTATCTTTAAGCTACCACAATGCGAGTGCCCCTTTATAGGGCCAAAACTCAAAATAGGGTGAAATACCAAAGTATGTGCAAAAGGCAATACGCATGTCATAATAGCTAATGACCAGCTAAATACCAAGCTCAAGACTAATGACAAAAAGAGTAGGATATGAGAGAAATCGATGTGGAGAAGGCAAAATTGTCAACCAATCATACGATGGCCTCATCGCGTCCTACCCCATCAACACTGACCATAAAATCAACACCCCGTACCAAACACTATAAATAGAGAAAAGGAAAACTGAATGATTTATTTAGACCCACGACGATTGATTAGAGATAGTCAAAATTGATTTGAGAAACTGCAGCCTCTTCGGGAAGCAGTCAAAAGCGGAAGAGGACACGACTAGTAGTGGATCTACCCAAACTTGCTATATATTTGTGTATCATGAAATACGTATTAGGATGCAGTTTTAGGAATAACATAGATAAATGAAGCAGAGTATTTTTTGGGCAGTTGCCTTGTAATCGGTGTCGATTGAAAAATCGACACTGATTGAATCAATGGCTTCGATTGGTTTGCAATGTCCTTGAACTAAGCAGAGCAATGTTGATTTGGCACCATCGACACCGATTGAGTGTTTCGACTTAAGAAATGATAAAATGAATTGTTTTTTTTGATGTTTGGATTTGGATACTAATGCTACACCACCATGATGGTGTGTATGTAGGCACGAGAGGCTTTACATAGCGGGCATGCTTTCCCAAGCTGCTAGAGAACATTCCTCCCGGATGTGACTGGAACTCGGATTAGCGTCACCTAGAGCTAGTTGGGCTCAAGTGCTCTGGTACTACCGACCGGGTGCCTCAAGATGTATATTTTGTTCAAGCACAGTACGGTGTGGGATAGAAGAACATCACTTTCGGTTCATAGACGGGTGAGATGACCATCAACCCACGAGGATATATAAGGATCCCTGAGGTTACGATCACCCACCGGGACCCGATTGAGATTACGCCACGAGAGCAGCCAGTAGAGGGCCCTAGGATGATTGTATGGATACATGGCCGACGATTCAGATAGTGTCTAGGGTTGTGAGGATAAGCCTCACATTAAGAATAGGATGATGCCATGAGCCACGGATAGCACTTATTAGGATGGAGATCTCCTCTTTTGATCTGTCCAATATTTAAGATGGTGTTAATTTCCATTGTTTGTTTACTTTAGACTGTGTTTGTGAGATCTTGCAGTTCAGACGGGTGTTTGCATTAACCGATGCCCTGATAGCTCAGATATACTATGAGTTATGGATTGTACACCACGGTAGGCGGACAGGTATCGATTGCTTGTGCTCCATGCTGGCAGAGAGCACCATAAGTTGTGATCAGGGCATCCAGCTTCCATGGATGCCACAGTAGAGGGCCATTGATTAGGGGTTCCGGTGATGGTGGGCTGGACATGGCCCGGGGAGGCAAGGGGGAGATTGCGGAGAGTGCTATGTGCGCACTTCAGGACACTAACACCAGAGGAGGTCAGGGAGGACCATAGGGTCTACCCGAAATGGGCCAGTTCAGGAGGCTCACCTGGGGAGCTGAGATGGAGCAGGTGGTTAGAGGCCGTAGGCAGTTATGGGGAGTGCATCATAATTTATATGGGCACTGACGTAGTTCCGCTGTACAAACATTCGACTGCTACAGGCCAATAGCAAGATAGCAGAGAGACAATCTGTCGATTATCACGGGAGGTCCAAGAGGGAGGCCCCACTTCCATAGATAGTGAGAGTGATTGATAGGATAGATGATGGCAGATGGTATGGTATTCCTATATGGCTCTACGGCAGATCTATAGAAATGCAGATGAGGAGGACATAGTTGCACTACTAGAGAGGCTAGAGGGAGAGCATGCTACCCTGATGCAGACACACTAGGCTGCCCTCGAGGAGATTAGAGCTCTGATGGAGGAGAAGGATGCATTAATACTAGACAGAGACACAACTTATCAGGAGAAAGATACAAAGATCCAGCAGAGGGATTGCTACCATCAACACAGAGAGGCCCTCAGGGCCAAATACAATGATACAGGCACTATTTAAGAGTCCAGGTCACAGGGTGCAATAGTAGGAGGGGCCACCACCAGCAGTAGCAGTGCCATACGAGCACTTAGTATGGTGAGTCTAAGCACTTATCAAGCTCTCCGTGGATGTGAGGTGAGATTAATATGAGGATGCCCGAGGCACAACCATGACCCTGATGTGCGCGTACGTGCGAGGAGGAGATCAGCGATAGTTGAAGCTAGTGGTGCATCAGAGGGAGGGAGACTGGGCGGACATCGAGGGGTGGGCGGAAGCCCCCAGTAGTGGTGTTCTAGGGTTATAGGCGGTGGCCAGGAGGAGAACAACATGACCAGAGGAGGGTGGAGGGAGATAGGTGTTTCACCTATCGGATTTTACGAATAGATATGTTATTTTTTTTGTATCGATATATGATGTAGCCTCGATTTGAAGCATTTTTGATGTATGAATTAGATGGCTTGATTGAAGCCATCCATCTTTGTGTTATAGGACCACAGGGATATAGATAAGATTCATCATTTTCGTGTTATGGATTGGTACTCATGCATTAATTTATTTTTTTTGATGGATATGGATAGATGTAAGCGTAATTGTGATGGAGATAGACATATGCTGTGAAGAGGATAAATAGATGTGATTGATGGATATAGACTATGAGGTAGATAGAGTGATAGATCTGATGTGATTATTAGATGATATGTTAAGATGTTACTTAATTTGATTGAAAATAGATATAGATAGATGTGTATTTAGACAAATAGATAAGATGAGAATAAATAGATGATAGACTTTAACTAAATTAACATGTTCAGTGGAAATGCTCTTTGTGACAACAAAGGATATAATGATATTTTCTTATTTTAGAAATAAAAGAAATACACTAGATAGAAAAATAATGATAAGTTAGGCCCCTAACCAACCACAATAGAGACCTTTGGTGGAAACTGAAAGACCGATGCACTATAATGCATAGACATAGATAAAATGAACCTGACACTAGTTCAATCACAAACCAGATCTAAGAGACAGATGGAACGAAGAAGTAAGTATGTATCTTGTCCGAAATATACGAAGGATAGAATACGTGCTCATATTGGAAAATAGGGTCTCCATATGATCGCAAAAGGTCTTATATCTTAGCTTCATGATTTTTCTTTTGATAGAAGAGCAAACTAATCAATGTGGGAATTTTACCAGACATAGAAATATTGATCGATACAGGAAGTCTTTCAATGATGTTAACAAGTGAATAAACTTGCTGAAGAGGAAGTATGTTACTGCAAACGCTAATCAATGCGAGAAGCCTTGAAAATTCCATGAAATAAATAGTTGTCCTTCAAGGGAGCGGTCTGTATTTTGAATGTGATGATAGCCATCCTTCAAGGGCATGGTCTATACCTTTTGATTCATTTCCTAATGTGTGGATAGTTGTCCTTCAAGGGATCAGTCTATCTTTTAGAATTTTTAGGATAGAATCTCTTTTTGGGGGGGGGACTTCTGGAGATTTTGGAGCTTTTGGAGCTTTTGGAGCTTTTGGAGGTTTTTGAAATAAGTTGAATTTAGACCAGATAGATTAGATAGAGGGGAAGAAAACATATAAAAACATGTACTCATGCCCCGAGTAGATTCGATTAAGATAGACACTTAGGACAGATGAAGTAGTGATTAAGGTGTTCCTACCATGAGGAGGAACATATCCATAAAAAATTCCATGAGTAGAGCCGCGATACTCATATTTAAGGTAGAAAAGACATAACGCGGACAACCACATAGTTTCGAATCACTATGAAATGCATGACTATTTGCAGATGGATGAAGAATCTGGTTTTGTGACTAAGATCATGTAAGATAGATATTAATAATAGAAGGGCCTTAGGTGCAAAGCATTAAGAGGTTCCATTTCATATACACTGTCCATGGAAGATAAACGATAAGCCCTAGACCCATATTTATGAGTGACTATGTACGGACCCATCCAGTTAGGAGCGAACTTACCACGCTGACTCCGTTCTAGTGTAGTGACATTTTGGTTTTCTTTAAGAACAAGATGACAAAATTTGAAGTCATGGTGTTGTAAGTGCTTGTTATAAGCATGTTTGACATGCTCAAGATAGACCTGATGATGCTCAAGAACATTAAAACATCACTCGTCGAGCAATTCAAGCTGCGCTAGATGATTTTGATGATAGTCCTCATCAGAGACAAATTCTCTTAGAGAGACATGAAGAGATGGGATCTGTACTTCTAAAGGAATGACAGCCTTAGATCCATAGACGATAGAGAAGGTAGTAGCACCAGCAGGAGTACAAATTCTAGTCCGATAAGCCTAGAGAGCAAAAGGGATATGTAAATTCTAATCCCTACCAGCTTGACTAGTTACCTTTGCGAGGATATTACGCAAAGTTTTATTGGAAGCCTCGGCCTGGCCATTAGCTTGGGGATAGTATGGAGAAGAAAAGATAGATTTGATATTGAACGCATCACAAAGGTTCTACAAATCAATTTTTTTGAAAGATTTACCATTATCTGTGATGATTTTGTGTGGGACACCAAAGCGAAAAATGATGAGTTGATAGACAAAATCAACAATGGGTTTAGCTTTAGTCGATGAAAGAGGAATAGCTTCTACCTACTTAGTGAAGTATTCTGTGGTAGTAATGATAGAATAATGACGCTGTACGGAGTGGGGATTGATGAGACCGATGAGATCAAGACCCCATTGTGAAAAAGGCCATAAATCTGCTGCAAGTTGCAAAGCCTGACTAGGGATATGTGTAAGATTGGAATGTTGCTGACACTTGACACATTTCTTACTATATTCGCAACAGTCTTGATTAAGAGAAGACCAATAATAACCTAAACATAAGATGTGTTTAGCTATGGCCAAGCCACTAAAATTTCCACCACAGATACCGTCATGGACCTCCTGGATAGCTTTAGATGATTCAGGGGTTTTAAGGCACCGAAACAAAATACCATAGAAACCGTTTTTGTAGAGGATTCCACCCAGAATAGTATAACAATTAGCGTGTAGGATAAAATATCTTCTACCATTGGATGTCAGATTAGGAGGGAGCATTGAACAAGATAGATAATCAAAAATATGCTGATACCACTCATCTTGAGTGTTGGTTGTGACGGCGTTGATTGAAGTCAACTACCCGAGATGAGAGGGTTGTTCTAAATGCTACACAACCATAGAAAGTCGTGAGTCTTCAGTAAAAGGTGGAATAAGCGAGGCTAAATAAGCCATTGTATCCACGAATCATTTCGCAATGTGAGGGATAGCTTGGATAGTAAATTTATCAAAAGCTTGAAATTGAAAGAGAACGATATCGCGATATTTTTGAAGAATATCATTTTTACATTGATAGACACCTGTGACTTGATTAATGATGAGCTTAGAATCACTAAAGATGTCGATATGGCGAGCACCAAGATTAATGGAATTTTGAAGACCTAAAACAAGAGCTTCATATTCAGCCATATTATTGGTACACTCAAAGTTAAGTTTGTGTGTGACAGGGATAGGTGCACCCCAAGGAGGAATCATGACAAAACATGCAGCTCCCCCTTGCTAACATCTAAACCCGTCAAAGAAGAGTTTAATTTTAAATAGAGAAATACCAAAATCAATTTGTTGAATTCATTCATCTAGGAATTACTCAAGGGGAATTTGAGTGTCTGGAAGAGGAGTATTAGCTAATTGATCCACAATGACCTGACCCTTGATAGATTTTTGTGAGATGAACTCGACATCAAACTCTGTCATGAGCATGAGCCAATGAGTGATACGATCATTGTGATATGGTTTCGCATGAATTTTTTTGAGTGGATTGATACTCATAACAATATAAGTCTTGTGATTAAGGAGGTAGTGACGAAGCTTAGAGGTTGTGAATAAGAGATAAAAACATAATTTTTCAGCTTCAGAATAGCATGTTTCATACTCATGAAGAGTGTGACTAATGTAATATATGGCTTGTTATTTACCCTTAGCGTCTTGATGCAAGATCATGGCTCCCAGAGCATGGTCAGTCACAGAAATATAAAGATAGAATGGCTCCCCCTCACATGGAGGTGTAAGCATAGGTGGAGAAAGAAGATAAGCTTTGAGATCATCAAAGGCCTTTTGGCAATGCTCATCCCATTCAAAATGCACATTCTTATAGAGGAGATGATGAAAAGGTTGACAATGGTCTGATAGTTGTGAGATAAAACGACGTACTAATTAAAGATGTCCTTGAAGACTGCAGAGCTATTTTAAGTTATAAGGGGGAGGAATCTCAAGGATAGCCTTTATTTTTGTAGGATCGACTTCAATGCCAATAATAGAAATGAGAAATCCTAAGAGTTTACCAGTGAGAATGCCAAACATGCATTTAGATGGATTTAGGTGAAGACAAAAATGAATGAGCCTCTCGAAGAGAGGTGCAAGAATGAAAAGATGATCCTAACAGCGTTTGGATTTAGCAAGGAGATCATTGACGTAATCCTCCATAGTTTTGTGCAAGAGATCATGGAATATGTAGGTCATTACTCGTTGGTAGGTTGCTCCTACATTCTTAAGACCGAAAGGCATGACACGATAACAAAAATTCCCCCAAGGGGTTATGAAAGAAGTCTTATGTTGGTCCTCTGGTGTGATGAGAATTTGATTATATCTAGAGAAACCATCCATAAGAGAAATCATCTCATGACCTAAGGTTAAATCCACGATTTCATCGATATTAGGTAGAGGGAAATCGTCTTTTGGACAAGTGAGATTAAGATCCTGGAAGTTGGTACAAATTTGAATTCTCCTAGTAGCTTTAGTTACTGGTACTACATTCAAAACCCATTGTGGATAATCAATGGGTTGGATGAAGTTAGCAGAAAGTAAGCACTGTAACTCTTCTTTGACAAGAAGGGCTATACGAAGGTGCATTTTACGCAATTTTTGTTTAACCAGTTTGATGTCTGGAAGAGTAACGATATTTTGGACCACAATATCAGGATAGTCCTGGCATATCTTCGTATGACCAAGAAAAATCTTGGTGATGGTTGGAAAGAAATGTGGTAAAGTCTCCTAACTCCTATGGATTAAGAGATTGGTCAGCCTTAATGATGCGAGGGTCTTCAGAAGTCCCTATATTAAGCTTGACAGTGGCTTCGTTGAGAAGCATAGACATGTCAGAAGGAATGGTTTTAGGAAGATAAGAGTCTTCTACCCCCAAATAGGTGAGGATAGAATCATCATCTGTATAGTGAATAGTGTTGATAGTGAGAGAGTCCTCTCCAATTATTTCAGGGAAGACTAATGGTATAGAAGTGGATTCACCATTAGTTTTATAGGTCAATGGACCTATGGAAATAGTATTGACTAAAAAAAAGTTAGGCAGGATGGAAATGGCGTCATCCACATCAAGTGATGCTTTTGACCTGGTAGGAGAAGATGGTTCTTCAATGGAGAGAGGCTCATTCAGAATGGTGATGGTGGCTTTTGAGAGAGTTTTAAATCCTAAACCAAATTTTTGATGTGGTTTAAGAGTTGTAATGGATGTGAGGTCATGTATACCCTGTTCATATTTTCCCAGGCCAAAGCCCTTCCATGCACATCAATATAAATAAGTTTTTGTGAATGCAGGATTCTGTAAACAATCAAACCCTACTGAATAGTGTTTGGCCCTTGGGGTAGAATTCGGGTGATAGTGAGGTGTATTAATACCACCGTAAATGAAGTTAGTCTATTGATTGGGGAGACCAATGGTGATGATGTGACCAAGACTTGGCTGGTATTCATGTTGTTTGTCTAGTCTACCATACTCATTAGGTTTGAGATGGGCGTCAAAAGAAAGAAGAGGAAGCTCTCCTAGTGAAAAATGTTGCAATGTTTCTTCCATATTTTATAAGTCGGTAGTTTTTTTATAGGTATGGAAGAGGATGAAGCTTCGTAAGGAGAACCAGCATTCTCCTTTAAAGGGGCCGATCTTGTGGTCATGTTGCACTGTGCGAAAGGAAAAGGATCTCCTAGATGAGTATAGATTTTTCCCTCATGCTAATATTTTAAGCATCGATGGAGGGTTGATGGGACACAATGCATTATACGAATCCAGGAATGTCTGAGGATCATGTTGTAGTGGAATTTTCCTTCAACAATGGAAAAATCTCATGAAGCAGTTTCTTACCCACCTAAATGGGCAGGACCACAGTTCTTAAAGTAACCGCCAGTTGATCATTAAATGATTGAAGGGTGAAAGGTGGTGGTGACACTACATTCTTTGGTAACTTAATTTACTTGAAGGTGTGAGAGGAAATGATGTTGAGTGCAGCACCACTATCGATCATAGTGCGCTTTAACGTAGTATTGTTTATTTGAACTGTGATAAAGAGGGGAGCCTCTAAATCCTTAGAAGAAAGGGGAGGAATTTCATAATCCTCAAAGGAAATGGTGGTTGATGGTCTATTCAACCCAAAAACCATGTCAAAAGGCTAGGACTCATCTGAATTCACCATGATATGGCATAGATTATCAATCAGATCCTGGCGATGTTGTGGAGATGATTGAATGAGGTCAAAAAGAGACATTTTGACTGGAGCATGGGGTGAAATGTTTCATAACACTCTCCTCAACTAACACAGGAATCTGAGTCTGGGGTGAAGCATGAATAGAGACCCAAGGCCTTAGGGCTAATGAGGAAGGATGAACTCCTTCAGGGGCCACAGAAATGACAACCCTGTGGTCGATAGGTTGTAGAAGATGATGGATTATCATACCGTTGTGTTCTAGTGGTGATATGAATTATGTCGATTTGAGAAGGTGGAAGACCATCCATAGTGGAATTAATATAACTAGATACCTGAGTACATCATTGAGGCTCAAATGTGGTTGAGATGACATGAGATACTTGTTCCTCCTCCTCTTCCAACAGAAGATCACTTTCTTCCAAAAGACTACTCACAACAGATTGGAGGGTTTTACATCCCTCGGTGTTATGTCCTGGAGTGTGGTGGTAAGCAAAAAATCAAATCAGAGTTGAACCAGGAAGGTTTTACTCCTTTAGGATTATAGGGTTTGATTAGAAGAAGAGATATGGATGAAGATTAGATAAGTTGGTGAAGGATTTCAGTATAGAATCTGGTAGACAAAGATGAGGACAGAGATAACGAAGGTGTCTCTTTTGCCTCAACAGACTGCCGAGGTACAAGAATCTGCATGTCTAGTTTGATAGTCTTTTTAGGGATCATTTTTCTTTTCTAGATATCAGGAGAAGAAGCCTTGGGTGCCTGGGACGGAAGTAAGTGGGGCAAGATTGATTTTTGTGGAGGAGGAGCTCCTAAGATAGATTTTGAAGAAGGCGAAGATGTGACAAGTGTTGTGGTTTTCAGAGATGAAGAATGATGCTTGGTTGAAACAAATGATGATTTAGATAAGATGGAATTAGATAAGGGATGAGCTCCCAAAAGAGGCACAAAGGGTTCCTTAGCTTTTGGTGATGAAGATGATGGTCCTGATAAAAGAGGTGATGCTTTTCTAGTGGGTAAATCCACTTTACGAGGCACCAGTGAAGAAGGTGTTTTAGAAGAAGATGATGGTTTTGATGGTGTTGTAGAAGAAGATGATGGTTTTGATGGTGTTGTAGAAGAAGACGTCTTCTCAGTGAATAAATCCAATCTTCTATGAGGCATGGAGAGAGATTTATGAGGAAAAGCACCAAGAGTTTTAATAGTCCGAAATATTGGTTTTCCTTTTTTGGGGATGGTAACAACTT
This sequence comes from Taxus chinensis, assembly GCA_019776745.2. NCBI lineage: Eukaryota > Viridiplantae > Streptophyta > Pinopsida > Cupressales > Taxaceae > Taxus > Taxus chinensis. The sequence continues at coordinate 656,853,011 of CM034152.1, forward strand.
CAATTTCATAAGGTGATTGTAACCTTTTCGAGGGAAGGAGATGGTGTGGTACTGATGATGCAACATTAGAATTTAGTTGTCTCAGTTTAAGTTTAGGAACTGAAAGTGTAGGTGTCAGTGTTATTTCTTCATATTTTTCCGTAATGGTCAAGGCATCGTCGGTGATGGAAGAAGTGGATGACGAATAAGTGGTTCCCTATGAGGGAGATACTACTGGTACAGTAGTTGTAGGTGTAACTACTATAGGAAAGGAAATGGGAAGAATTAGAATTGAAGATACTTCCGTTGGTAGAGAAGTTGGTATGACTATAGGTATATTTACCAATGGCATAGTTGTGGCAAAAATGGGAGAAATAGAAGTAGGTTTATTCGTTGTGGAAACTCGAAGGGATGTAAATATTTCCAGCATCAAAAGAATATCTGACGACGAGACAGATGAGGATGACACTATCTCTAGCATAGATGGAAGATCAGAAAAATAGGTAGGGAGAGATGAATCCATCTCTAATAATGGAGAAATATTCAAAGACAAATTATCTGAAGATGGCGGAATTTCATAATTTAATGGAGTTGGAGTAAGTTTTGATTTGGTTGACGTGTTCGTAGATGGCTTAGTTTTAGAGGAAGATTCTTTAGTAGAGATGAAGCTGATAGTATGAGTGTTTGGTTTTTGAGACCCTGAAACGTCATTATTCAGGGAATGATTGGGAAAAGGTTGTTTAAAGACATCAAGTTCCTGATTTAGGGGAGCATCTGGATTATCCAGAATGAGCTCGCCTTTATCAATGAATTTTTAGACAATATTTTTGAAGGTCTGACATCATTCAATGTCATGGCCTTTGGTTCTATGATAATGAAAGAAGTCATTTTTTGTATACTAGAATGGATGTTCTTTCCTCTCATCAAAATTTCTAATAGGGGGAAGTTCGATCATGTGAAATTCCAACATTTTTTCTAAGATGGACGTATATGATTCTCCCAATGAAGTAAAAGATCGAGATGATGAGGGTCCTTTTCTAGAAGATGAAAATTCTCTCCCTGGTGTTTAATTAGAAGTGTTATCAGCTCATGATGTTTTTAATATGATAGTGTTGGTGGATCCCTGATTCTTGTCTTTATTAGAAGCGGAAGGGTTTGATTTTGTAAACCAAGAAAAATTTGGTTTGGATTTAGAGTGAAGTTTTAACTTCCCTTGTTCAATGGCGTGCGACTCAAGTTTGCATGCCATCGTAAAGGCTTCTTCAAATGTGTGAAAGGTTTAGATCTTTAAAGTGGAAGAAATATGATTAGCACAAGATCAAGTAAATAACTTGATCTGTTGAGATTGAGGGAGGGAAAAATACAATTGATTTATTATACCTCTCCACCGAGTGACAAAGTCTGTAATAGACTTGTCATCGAATTGACGAATGTTATAAAGATCTGTAATCGAGATATTATGTGTGATATTTATTGAAAAGTTTTCAACAAACATCTGAGCTAATTGAGAGAAAGAAAATAGGGAGTGTTGAGGAATGTTATTATACTAGTCTAAAGCAGGCCCTGCTAGAGACATAGGGAAAGTGTGAAGCATAAGCTCCTGATCCTGGACTATAAGGTAGCAAGTGTGTTTGAATGCTCGCAGGTGTTGTTAAGGATCCTCCTGACTATGAAATTTTGAGAACTTAGGAAGTTCCCTTTAGGGAGGATAGGGCTTAAAAGCAACTGATGGATGAATTGGTTCATTACACACTTCTTCAAAAGAGTATGAAGGGCGAGCATCTTTGGTGGAGGCTTCTAGGTCTGCAATTTTCTTGAAAATAATTTGGATGACATCAGATTGAGGGGGAAACATTTTGGTATGTCCCACATAAGAAGTGAGTGGTATATTTTGTTGATGTGTTAATGGGGGATTTATCTACTGATTAACAAGATGATAAGAGGAATACCCAGGCATTCTAGGTGATGCCTGGGGAGGCACTTGTTGTGAAGGAGCCTACATATGAGCAGGTTGTGAGATGACAAGTGGTTGAGAGAAAGGTGGTTGAATGAAAGATGGAGCCTGTGGTTGGTGGGATCCTACACTTGTCGACTAAATCGGAATGGATTAAGGATCATGGGTGTTGATTTGATTGGACCTAGTGGGGAACAAATTCTAAATGAGGATTTTTAATGCCAGATTGGTTATTAAGGGCACCGACGCTAGAGGATGGGTAAAGGTCACTATCCTTGGAGCATTTAGAAGAAACACCAACTGGAGGACTAGAAGAAGGAACCAACTGACTCGTAGAAGGGGGTTGATTCGTAAAGAGGTACTGACCTTGAGATGTAACGGATGGCATAGAATAATTAACAACAATCTGTGAGAGTGCATATGCACCCATCATAGCTAAAGAAGAGGACCTATCAAAAATAGATTGCGGGGGTAGCTGAGGTAGCCGCAGCACTAGGGATAGGCATGAACATTTGGGAACCATTCGACATGGTTGGTGGTAGAGAAAAAGGAAACATAAATGTGCCACCCTCTTCCATGGTTTGAGGTGAGGAAAAGTATGCTAACTGTTCTATAAAATCCTAAGATGGTTCATAAGAATAGTAGTAAAATTGTTGGATTGGTGGTCCTTGATCAAATATTCAAACATACTTATGCACTAGATAGTCCATAAGGGCTACCGGATTGCGATCAAGGAGCGCCTGAAATTCAGGATCTCCACGAGGAACATACTCTATATCAGAAGCAGATGATACCTCTGAAGGACTGGAGGAAGCTGGACATGATGGGATCGCTTTAGGATGATAGAAAGTATTATATGACCAAGATGGGGAACCTATTAACAGTGGTCCTGAGGAAGACCCGAGGGGTGCCGAAACATCCACATTATGTTAGGAATTAGTATTTACATTGTGTATGATAATAATTACACTGGTAATTATTATTATATAGTTTAATGTGTTATTAATATATTATTGTTATATAAACAATAATATATTATTGGTGTTGAGTTGTGTATTGTTACGAGAGTAACAATCACAACTAAATAGGTTTAATTGTTGTAACACCTCCCTATTTTGTAGGAGGTTGTTTTGGCTATGTATATGGCTATATAATAGCCTATGAATGTAATTCAAGATGTGTAGAATACAATATCATATTATTTTTTCTGTGTGACAATATTGTTGTTCCAATATTTGGTATCAGAGTGATCATAGGTATGAGGTTGTGTCCAAATGAGAGTCATTTCTCATTGAAAAATGTTCTCCATCAATCGGTTGCAGACCTGCTACATAGAAATAAGGTGAATTCTTCACGTCCTGGAGGATAAAAGGTGTTGAGTGATATTCTGCTAAAGGTGTTGGAACCGTGTTTTATATCCATTCTGCTAAATGAAAATTTGATATCACATAGATATGTCATATTTGTAGTCATGCAATGATATATCAGATGTCTTGCACAAGCCACCCACTGTCCCAAAACCCGTGCATTTTAAAGGTGCTAACTCATCGTTGAACAAGAGGAAGATGACGGACTGTACTGTGGATTCCCTGGCAAGTCATCATATAGGAGTATTTCAATAGATTATGTCAGAAATCTGATTTTTTTTTGGAGGTGTCTAAATATATGCCTACATATTGAGTCCATACTCAGCTTTTGTCGACGTGGACGCGGGTCTACATTTGTCGACGGGTTGGCATTACACTCGTCTTGGGTAATTAAAGTTCCGCTACCTCTGAGATTTTGTCTTTGGATGAGCATAGATAGCCATAATTTTCCAAATCAGAATACTCTGACTTGGATCAGATATCCCTCATCGCAGTAAGCTCTCTGTTGAGACTAATCTTCATGGAAAATCTAAAACTGTAAGATGGAGGCCATCACGCAAGTCTGAGTTATCTATGGTGGCGAATCTATCAAGCTCAGAAATCTGGACTAATGTGTTAGAACGTGGACCATTCAGAACTCTTGGGTGCTTATACATGGCTTCTTTCTCTACATGCATGTTTTCCCAAAATAGCACAATTCAGGTTCTACACAAACTGTTATATGATTTTGGGGAAGTCAAAAGTATAGTCTTTGTTAGTTTGAGTTGAGTCCAGTTTTTTATATGGTTGTTAGTCTTTTTGTTATGTAAAATTATTTATTGTTATACATTCTTGACATTATTTTTGGATCGGTTTCAAAGTCTATTTTTAAGATATTAGTAGTATTTTTTTATTGTTTAAATCCAAAATTCATAGTTGTTAAGTTTTTTTTGTCAGTCAAAGTTAATAATAAAAGTATTTGTGTTGTATGTGTAAAAATTAATTGAATATTACTTTTTAATTACCAGTTTTCCCAAAAGTTGTCTTTGTCAAAGTCATGTTATTGTCAAAAGAGTGTCGTCAAAAGTCATCAAAAGAGTCATTGTCAAAGTTTGTAAAAATAAAAATAAAAATAAATTAAAAAAAATCGTCACGGATGCATTTTCGGTGTTACCCGACGTCCAAGAATAATTGCTTTCACATTGCGAAGGAGAGACAAAATAAAGTAAAATGTGAAACTTGATGAGCTTCAAAGACATAGTCGGCTGAGTTAGCATTAGAATGATGGAGGAAGGAGGCATCGGAGGAAGGAGGTCGAACAACGACCTCTCGTCAGTCACCAACGACGGGGCCGCGCAGAAGCTATGGTGGCATATGTATGGTGTGAGTATATGATTTTCAGTGTGGTTTCCATTTTCTCAGTGTGCTTCAGTTTGCAATGTTCCTGTTGCTTTGAGTGGTGTGATTTATTGTTAATACTGGAAAAGAATTGTATAAGAGAGCAGAAAACTATGGAGATCCTCTGACTGTAGAGATCCTCTAACTTTTGTACTTCATTGGAAGATGATCGGTCAATGAATACGTTCATTGGCAATGGTGATCATGTGCAGTAAGATCACGACAACAAGATCTAGTTAGTGTGATACAACACAATACATTTTTCCCTTTCTGATTTCTTATTTGGAATTTCACATTGTGGGGGGGAATACGTATCAATGTTCCATTCCCATTCTTCACCCAAAACAACTTAGTCAAGTAAGCTTCCAGTGGCAGTGGCAGTTTTCTATGTTGTTCGAGATCGAGTGGCAGCGATCAATGACAGAGACTACGATTAAGAACATTACGATTATTATAGGAAGTAATGTGAAATATTTTCAGTATTTCTTTTATTATGTGTTTTTGTAATATGCAAGTTGTGTTTCCTACATAATTCCCTGATGTATGAGCATAGTGGTGAACAATAGCACCAGAGTAAGTCAGTTCATGGATCTTGAAATGGTTTTTGGGAGGATCCAGAAAACCACACGAGGTGGACAGGTGATGAGGTTCCTGTCAAGTCAAGGTTTGTGGTAAGCCTGTTTAAAACCATGGAAGGAGAGAGCCTTTCTTTTGGATCAAGGTCATGAGTCACAGAGTTGGACATGCCACAAGGGTGAGCATACTGCAGTTGAGTGTGTGGATGTTTTTCTATAATGTAAACACTAAGGGGGGGAATGTTAGGAATTAGTATTTACATTCTGTACGATAATAATTACACTGGTAATTATTATTATATAGTTTAATGTGTTATTAATATATAAACAATAATATATTATTGGTATTGAGTTGTGTATTGTTACAGGAGTAACAATCACAACTAAATAGGTTTAATTGTTGTAACACCTCCCTATTTTGCAGGAGGTTGTTTTGGCTATGTATATGGCTATATAATAGCTTGTGAATGTAATTCAAGATGTGTCGAATATAATATCATATTATTTTTTCTGTGTGACAATATTGTTGTTCCAATACATTAGTGGTGGTCTCGGATGAAGAAGGGGCCAGTTGAGCCATTTTCTATACTGTAACCGGGTGATGACCGTCATAAACAAATAGAAATATAGAAAAAAGGAGATTATCCTAAAAAATGCACAAACAATTCAAACAGCGTAGGTGATTATCTCTTTTAATTTTCATGCTTTTAAGAAAGAAAATATTAGGGCAGTGATTTTTAGAACAGGAACTACTTAGATAGTCAAACAAAGGATGGTTTGGGGAATGTTTTGGTGAGGAGTCCCAAAGGCACTTCAGTAAAATACCGGTACATGGCTTGATATAGGGGCCTACCCCCGCACTTCACACACCACTATGATAAGGGAGTTGGGTGCTTTCCCAAAATATACCAGAACTTCCGTGAATTTATAGTGTGGCCCGAGTACCACGTAGGCTCTTCCTCTTGGATGTCACTTCCAAGTAGGCGAGGCCAGGGAAGGAATTTTTGTTTAAATGCTTAATACCTAGTGATTTTGGCTTTGTGTGCAAGGGTGAAAAATAAAAATCAAATAGTGTCACTACCTATTTTGATCAATTTTCCAGCCTATTTAGAAAACTAGATGAAGAACATACAGCAGAAATGACAAAGAAAAAGTTCTTTTTAAGCACTAAAGATGAAGTGTTTGATTTCGATCAAGACAAGTCAAATAAGTTCTTTCCCAAATGCGATTAAATTCTTTTTAAACACCAAAATTGAAATGTTTGAATGTGATAGAAAATAAACAACATGTTCTTTTTAAGTTCCTAAAAAGGAGAACACACTGTAAAAGAGGAATAACTGTAGCTTAGCTCTCCAAGGTGTGTGGACTTCAAAAAGCGCGTTGTTGAGCTCTTCCCTCGAACAATCCCACGAACAAGCAAAGTGCTCTGCAAGAAAAGGTTAAGCAAACACACAAACAAATCTAGAAAGGTATATCTAGATAATAGTAGAATGAAAATTCCATGTTCAAGGATCTAAAAAAAACTTTCGAGAAAATAACAATTTTGCATAAAGAAATGGATCAAAAATGCAATCTTGAAATCAAATGAAAAATTTATTAATCTTTGAATAGAATTAGAATTTAGTTTTGCAAGAAGAAGAAACTTTAACTTTGCAAATTATAAATGAAAGAAGCAAGACCAAAATGAAAGAAAGGAAATGCTTAAGGAGAACTAACGAAAAGCAGTGAAGAAGAACAAAACAAAAGCTCAAAAACTAGAAAAGAAATGAACTTACCATAAGGGACTTTGGTCTGGTCCCACCGGGCGTGCCAGAATGTAGATCAAGAATTTCCACGCTTGTTACCTGTCCAAGTTAATGTACCAAACTAAACACAAAAACCCTAAAAACTCAAATGAAATCGATACTTGATAGATAAGACAAGATTCGAAGATGTAGATGAAAAAGAAGGCCGATGTAGACAAGACAGGTGCACATGAGCGATCCTGTAAGGTAGATCCGAGAAACCTATGAGACACAGATACTTGATAGAAAAAGAACAACGTTAAAAGATATTTGGGTGGACTGCCCAAAAAAATGGGTCTGGGAAGCAATAAGCTCCCTCGATGGATGTCAGTCCACGTTTTCAATTAAAGGAAGAAGCATACATGATAAGAGAATGTAAATAAATGTCTAGATTTTCTTATCAAAAGTGACAGACAAAACGTAAACAGCGGACAGAAAAGCCAACAGAAAACAGGAAACTGTGAAAATAAATGCTAGATTTGTGTTACCTGAATTCTTTTACCTGTTCACAAGCCGATCGGCGTCGATTAGTAAAATCGACATCACTGAGATAGGTCGGCATCGACTAGGGAAAATTAGCGTCGACTAGGATCGGTCGGCGTTGACTAGGGGAAAATTTGAGGAATATTGAGAAAAGAAACAAACCATGAAAGCCTGTTTAGATTCTCAATGGTATGTCTAGAGATCTGTAGGAGCCTTTGGGATTACGATTAAGAACATTACGATTTATAGGAAGTAATGTGAAATATTTTCAGTATTCTTCTATTGTGTGGTTTTGTAATATGCAAGTTGTGTTTCCTACATAATTCCCTGATGTATAAGCATAGTGGTGAACAGTAGCACCAGAGTAAGTCAGTTCATGGATCTTGAAAGGGTTGTGGGAGGATCAGAAAAACCACACGAGGTGGACAGTTGATGAGGTTCCTGTCAAGTCAAGGTTTGTGGTAAGCCTGTTTAAAACCATGGAAGGAGAGAGCCTTTCTTTTGGATCAAGGTCATGAGTCACAGAGTTGGACATGCCACAGGGTGAGCATACTGCAGTTGAGTGTGTGGATGTTTTTCTACCATGTAAACACTAAGGGGGGGAATGTTAGGAATTAGTATTTACATTGTGTACGATAATAATTACACACTGGTAATTATTATTATATAGTTTAATGTGTTATTAATATATTATTGTATATAAACAATAATATATATTTGGTGTTGAGTTGTGTATTGTTACGGGAGTAACAATCACAACTAAATAGGTTTAATTGTTGTAACACCTCCCTATTTTGTTGGAGGTTGTTTTGGCTATGTATATGGCTATATAATAGCTTGTGAATGTAATTCAATATGTGTCGAATACAATATCAATTTATTTTTTCTGTGTGACAATATTGTTGTTCCAGTATTTGGTATTAGAGCGATCAGAGGTCTGAGGTTGTGTCCAAATGAGAGTCATTTCTCATTGAAAAATTTTGTCCATCAATCGGTTGCAGACTTGCTGCATAGAAATAAGGTGAATTCTTCGTCGTCCTGGAGGATAAAAGGTATTGAGTGATATTCTGCTAAATGTGTTGGAACCGTGTTTTATATCCATTCAGCTAAATGAAAATTTGATATCACATAGATATGTCATATTTGTAGTCATGCAATGATATATCAGACGTCTTGCACAAGCCACCCACCATCCCAAAACCCATGCATTTTAAAGGTGCGAACTCATCGTTGAACAAGAGGAAGACGACAGACTGTACTGTGGATTCCTTGGCAAGTCATCATATAGGAGTATTTCAATAGATTATGTCAGAAATCTGATATATTTTTTTTGTGGAGGTGTCTAAATATATGCCTACATATTGAGTCCATACTCAACTTTTGTCGATGTGGATGCGGGTCTACATTTGTCGACGGGGTTGGCATTACACTCGTCTTGGGTAATTGAAGTTCCGCTACCTCTGAGATTTTGTCTTTGGACGAGCATAGATAGCCATATTTTTCCAAATCAAACTACTCTGACTGGATCAGATATCCCTTATCGCGGTAAGCTCTCTGTTGAGACTAAATCTTTGGAAAATCTAAAACTGTAAGATGGATGCCATCACGCAAGTCTGAGTTATCTATGGTGGCGAATCTATCAAGCTCAGAAATCTGGACTAATGTGTTAGAACGTGGACCATTCAGAACTCTTGGGTGCTTATATGTGGCTTCTTTCTCTACATCCACGTTTTCCTAGAATAGCGCAATTCAGGTTCTACACAAACTGTTATATGATTTTGGGGAAGTCAAAAGTATAGTCTTTTGTTAGTTTGAGTTGAGTCCAGTTTTTATATGGTTGTTAGTTCATTTTGTTATGTAAAATTATTTATTGTTATAGATTCTTGACATTATTTTTGGATCGGTGTCAAAGTCTATTTTAAATATTAGTAGTGGTATTTTATATTGTTTAAATCCAAAATTCATAGTTGTTTTTTTTTGTCAGTCAAAGTTAATAATATAAAAGTCTTTGTGTTGTATGTGTAAAAATTAATTGAATACTTTTTAATTACCAGTTTTCTCAAAAGTTGTCTTTTGTCAAAGTCGTGTTATTGTCAAAAGAGTGTCATCAAAAGTCATCAAAAGAGTCATTGTCAAATTTTGTAAAAATAAAAATAAAAATAAAAAAAAAAATCATCACGGACGCATTTTCGGTGTTACCCGACGTCCAAAAATAATTGCTTTCACATTGCGAAGGAGAGACAAAATAAAGTAAAATGTGAAACTTGATGAGCTTCAAAGACATATTCAGCTGAGTTAGAAGTAGAATAATGGAGGAAGGAGGCATCGGAGGAAGGAGGTCGAACAGCGACCTCTCGTCAGTCACCAACGACGGGGCCGCGCAGAAGCTGTGGTGGCATAGGTGTATGGTGTGAGTATATGATTTTCAGTGTGGTTTCCATTTTCTCAGTGTGCTTCAGTTTGCAGTGTTCCTGTTTTGTGTGGTATTTGATGGATGTTGGAAAGAAAGTTGTGTTGGAGCGCAGATGACTGTCAGTGTGATCCTCTGACTGACTTGGTCCTCTGACTACCGTACTTATTAAGGTGCCGACGCTTTAGAGGAGGGTAAAGGTCATGTCGCGGAGCATTGGAAGAAGACCAACTAGAGGATGAGAGAAGGAACAACTAACTCAAGAAGAAGGTTTTATTCGTAAAGAGGTCTGACTCTGACACACAATGGAGGGCATAGAATAATTATAGTAATCCCTGAGAGCATGGATGCACCCATTATAGCTAAAGAGAGGACCTCCAAAACTAGGTTGTGGGGTAGCTAAGGTAGCTGTGGCACAGGGACGGCATGCCAGTTGGGAACCAGTCGACATGGTTCGGGAAGAGAAAAAAGGAGGCATTAGATGTTGCCCCCTCTTCCGTGGTTCGCGGCGCGAGAAAAATTATGCTACTATTCATAAAGCCTGAGATGGTTCATGAGAATAGTCGTAAACTGGCTGGATTGGTGGTCTTGATCAAGATATTCAAATAGAATTATGACACTAGATAGCATACGGATACGGATTGCGATGCAAGAGCGCCTGAAATTCGGATATCACGAGGAATTACTCATATCAGAAGCCAGATGATTACCTCTGAAGGATGGAGGAAGCTGGACCTGATGGGATCGCTTTAGGATGATTAGAAAGTATTATATGACCAGATGGTGAACCTATTAACAGTGGTCCTGAGGAAGGACCGAGGGGTTGCCGAAACATCACATTATGTTAGGAATTAGTATTTACATTGGTATGATAATAATTACACTGTAATTATCTTATATAGTTTAATGTGTTATTAATATAGATTGTTTAGATAAACAATTTAATATATATGGTGTTGAGTTGTGTATTGTTACGGAGAAGAACAATCACAACTAAATAGGTTTAATGGTTATGTAATCACTCCCTATTTTGTAGTAGGAGGTTGGTTTGCTATGTATATGGATAGATAATAGCCTATGAATGTAATTCAAGATGTGTAGAATACAATATATATTATTTTTTTCTGTGTGACAATATTGTTGTTCCAATATTGGTATCAGAGTGATCATAGGTATAGGTTGTGTCCAAATGGAGTCATTTCATTGAAAAAAAATGTTCTCCATCATCGGTTGGCGACCTGCTACATAGAAATAAGGTGAATTCTTCACGTCCTGGAGGATAAAAGGTGTTGAGTGATATTCTGCTAAGGTGTTGGAACCGTGTTTTCTATCCATTCTGCTAATGAAAATTTGATATCACATAGATATGTCATATTTGTAGTCATGCAATGATATATCAGATGTCTTGCACAAGCCACCCACTGTCCCAAAACCCGTGCATTTTAAAGGTGCTAACTCATCGTTGAACAAGAGGAAGATGACGGACTTTACTGTGGATTCCCTGGCAAGTCATCATATAGGAGTATTTCAATAGATTATGTCAGAAATCTGATTTTTTTTTTGGAGGTGTCTAAATATATGCCTACATATTGAGTCCATACTCAGCTTTTTGTCGACGTGGACGCGGGGTCTACATTGTCGACGGGTTGGCATTACACTCGTCTTGGGTAATTAAAGTTCCGCTACCTCTGAGATTTTGTCTTTGGATGAGCATAGATAGCCATAATTTTCCAAATCAGAATACTCTGACTTGGATCAGATATCCCTCATCGCAGTAAGCTCTCTGTTGAGACTAATCTTCATGGAAAATCTAAAACTGTAAGATGGAGGCCATCACGCAAGTCTGAGTTATCTATGGTGGCGAATCTATCAAGCTCAGAAATCTGGACTAATGTGTTAGAACGTGGACCATTCAGAACTCTTGGGTGCTTATACATGGCTTCTTTCTCTACATGCATGTTTTCCCAAAATAGCACAATTCAGGTTCTACACAAACTGTTATATGATTTTGGGGAAGTCAAAAGTATAGTCTTTGTTAGTTTGAGTTGAGTCCAGTTTTTATATGGTTGTTAGTCTTTTTGTTATGTAAAATTATTTATTGTTATACATTCTTGACATTATTTTTGGATCGGTTTCAAAGTCTATTTTAAGATATTAGTAGTATTTTTTTATTGTTTAAATCCAAAATTCATAGTTGTTAAGTTTTTTTGTCAGTCAAAGTTAATAATAAAAGTATTTGTGTTGTATGTGTAAAAATTAATTGAATATTACTTTTTAATTACCAGTTTTCCCAAAAGTTGTCTTTGTCAAAGTCATGTTATTGTCAAAAGAGTGTCGTCAAAAGTCATCAAAAGAGTCATTGTCAAAGTTTGTAAAAATAAAAATAAAAATAAATTAAAAAAAATCGTCACGGATGCATTTTCGGTGTTACCCGACGTCCAAGAATAATTGCTTTCACATTGCGAAGGAGAGACAAAATAAAGTAAAATGTGAAACTTGATGAGCTTCAAAGACATAGTCGGCTGAGTTAGCATTAGAATGATGGAGGAAGGAGGCATCGGAGGAAGGAGGTCGAACAACGACCTCTCGTCAGTCACCAACGACGGGGCCGCGCAGAAGCTATGGTGGCATATGTATGGTGTGAGTATATGATTTTCAGTGTGGTTTCCATTTTCTCAGTGTGCTTCAGTTTGCAATGTTCCTGTTGCTTTGAGTGGTGTGATTTATTGTTAATACTGGAAAAGAATTGTATAAGAGAGCAGAAAACTATGGAGATCCTCTGACTGTAGAGATCCTCTAACTTTTGTACTTCATTGGAAGATGATCGGTCAATGAATACGTTCATTGGCAATGGTGATCATGTGCAGTAAGATCACGACAACAAGATCTAGTTAGTGTGATACAACACAATACATTTTTCCCTTTCTGATTTCTTATTTGGAATTTCACATTGTGGGGGGGAATACGTATCAATGTTCCATTCCCATTCTTCACCCAAAACAACTTAGTCAAGTAAAGCTTCCAGTGGCAGTGGCAGTTTTCTATGTTGTTCGAGATCGAGTGGCAGCGATCAATGACAGAGACTACGATTAAGAACATTACGATTATTATAGGAAGTAATGTGAAATATTTTCAGTATTTCTTTTATTATGTGTTTTTGTAATATGCAAGTTGTGTTTCCTACATAATTCCCTGATGTATGAGCATAGTGGTGAACAATAGCACCAGAGTAAGTCAGTTCATGGATCTTGAAATGGTTTTTGGGAGGATTCCAGAAAACCACACGAGGTGGACAGGTGATGAGGTTCCTGTCAAGTCAAGGTTTGTGGTAAGCCTGTTTAAAACCATGGAAGGAGAGAGCCTTTCTTTTGGATCAAGGTCATGAGTCACAGAGTTGGACATGCCACAAGGGTGAGCATACTGCAGTTGAGTGTGTGGATGTTTTTCTATAATGTAAACACTAAGGGGGGAATGTTAGGAATTAGTATTTACATTCTGTACGATAATAATTACACTGGTAATTATTATTATATAGTTTAATGTGTTATTAATATATAAACAATAATATATTATTGGTATTGCGTTGTGTATTGTTACAGGAGTAACAATCACAACTAAATAGGTTTAATTGTTGTAACACCTCCCTATTTTGCAGGAGGTTGTTTTGGCTATGTATATGGCTATATAATAGCTTGTGAATGTAATTCAAGATGTGTCGAATATAATATCATACTTATTTTTCTGTGTGACAATATTGTGTTCCAATACATTAGTGGTGGTCTCGGATGAAGAAGGGGCCAGTTGAGCCATTTTCTATACTGTAACCGGGTGATGACCGTCATAAACAAATAGAAATATAGAAAAAAAAAGGAGATTATCCTAAAAAATGCACAAATCAATTCAAACAGCGTAGGTGATTATCTCTTTTAATTTTTCATGCTTTTAAGAAAGAAAATATTAGGGCAGGATTTTTAGAACAGGAACTACTTAGATAGTCAAACAAAGGATGGTTTGGGGAATGTTTTGGTGAGGAGTCCCAAAGGCACTTCAGTAAAATACCGGTACATGGCTTGATATAGGGGCCTACCCCCGCACTTCACACACCACTATGATAAGGGAGTTGGGTTGCTTTCCCAACATATACCAGAACTTCCGTGAATTTATAGTGTGGCCCGAGTACCACGTAGGCTCTTCCTCTTGGATGTCACTTCCAAGTAGGCGAGGGCCAGGGAAGGAATTTTTGTTTAATGCTTAATACCTAGTGATTTTGGCTTTGTGTGCAAGGGTGAAAAATAAAATCAAATAGTGTCACTACCTATTTTGATCAATTTTCCAGCCTATTTAGAAAACTAGATGAAGAACATTACAGCAGAAATGACAGAGAAAAAGTTCTTTTTAAGCACTAAAGATGAAGTGTTTGATTTCGATCAAGACAAGTCAAAATAAGTTCTTTCCCAAATGCGATTAAATTCTTTTTAAACACCAAAATTGAAATGTTTGAATGTGATAGAAAATAAACAAACATGTTCTTTTTAAGTTCCTAAAAAGGAGAACACACTGTAAAAGAGGAATAACTGTAGCTTTAGCTCTCCAAGGTGTGTGGACTTCAAAAAGCGCGTTGTTGAGCTCTTCCCCTCGAACATTCCCACGAACAAGCAAAGTGCTCTGCAAGAAAAGGTTAAGCAAACACACAAACAAATCTAGAAAGGTATATCTAGATAATAGTAGAATGAAAAATTCCATTTCAAGGATCTAAAAAAACTTTCGAGAAAATAACAATTTTGCATAAAGAAATGGATCAAAAATGCAATCTTGAAATCAAATGAAAAATTTATTAATCTTTGAAATAGGAATTAGAATTTAGTTTTGCAAGAAAGAAGAAACTTTAACTTTGCAAATTATAAATGAAAGAAGCAAGACCAAAATGAAGAAAGGAAATGCTTAAGGAGAACTAACGAAAAGCAGTGAAGAAACAAAACAAAAGCTCAAAACTAGAAAAGAAATGAACTTACCAATAAGGGACTTTGGTTGGTCCCACCGGGCGTGCCAGAATGTAGATCAAGAATTTCCACGCTTGTTACCTGTCCAAGTTAATGTACCAAACTAAACACAAAAACCCTAAAAAACTCAAATGAAATCGATACTTGATAGATAAGACAAGATTCGAAGATGTAGATGAAAAAGAAGGCCGATGTAGACAAGACAGGTGCACATGAGCGATCCTGTAAGGTAGATCCGAGAAACCTATGAGACACAGATACTTGATAGAAAAAGACAACGTTAAAAGATATTTGGGTGGACTGCCCAAAAAATGGGTCTGGGAAGCAATAAGCTCCCTCGATGGATGTCAGTCCACGTTTTCAATTAAAGGAAGAAGCATACATGATAAGAGAATGTAAATAAATGTCTAGATTTTCTTATCAAAAGTGACAGACAAAACGTAAACAGCGGACAGAAAGCAACAGAAAACAGGAAACTGTGAAAATAATGCTAGATTTGTGTTACCTGAATTCTTTTACCTGTTCACAAGCCGATCGGCGTCGATTAGTAAAATCGACATCAACTGAGATAGGTCGGCATCGACTAGGGAAAATTAGCGTCGACTAGGATCGGTCGGCGTTGACTAGGGGAAAATTGCAGGAATATTGAGAAACAAACAATGAAAGCTAGATTCTCAATGTCTGCTAGATCTGTAGGAGCCTTTGGGATGCTGACAAAGCTCCACCTTCGCTAGACACAGGAGAAGAGTCACCAAGAGATTAATGGAGGCTTGCGATGTCGATGTGGTAGGAGTAGAGTAACGGTACTCCTCTCAAGGATTGATTTGGATGGAATTAGCTTTCACTTGATAGATAATGCTCAGGCTTGATGTCCAGAACTCTCTGTCATTATTTCTGTCTAACCATAAATGAATTTTGGCCCTATATTTGTAATCAGAGCCGACTGGTGTATAGTCGGCACCGTTATGAAAATCGGAATTGACCGAGTACCAATCGGCTCCAATCAGGGAACCGAATCCCAAAATGGCTAAAAATAAACTTTTTGGAAGGATGCAAGTGATCCCTCCGACTCAAATACGGGAAATATCCCACTGCACGGTTTGGGGTAGGAGAAATAGGGAGGTATAAATGGATATAATTGATATGGGAGGTTAGGAATTGATATGGGGTAGATAAGCGGTTAAAAAAGAGTAATTAAATAGTTAATATTTAATTATCTATGGGTAAAACATAATTGGGGTGAAATAAATTTAGGATAGACATTTAAATCAAATATTTAAATAATACCCTTAGGGGGAAGTGGTGATATAAACATGCCCCAGGGTACCCGAGAAGGTAAACAAATGTGGGGGACACTAAATTGGGTAACCAATTTTAGGTGTCTACACATGCTCTAATCAGAGAAGCAATGAAGGAATATCCTATCTAGTTGCATCATTCACCTCCACAATGAAGGAAGAACAAAAATTCATACTGCAACATCTTCTGATCACACTTTTTCTCTCTTATTTTCTTTCTCTAACATTCTATTCCTCCATTGAGGAGAAAATTTAGTAAAATTTACTTAAGTCGCTTAAAGTTTATATTTCTTCGTTAAGATTGCACTTTGATTTGAAAGGTCGCATGGGAATGTGAAGATTCCTTGTCTTTGGATATAAATTGTAAGGCATTCTCCATTCCAAAGGATCAGTTTTTTCTCCTCCTATAGTAAGCTATATTTCTTAGAATTATTTCCATATTGATGACCATCATTTTTAACTCCTCATTTAATCATCTTAATTTATGATTTCATTCTAACTAGGGAAGTGTCTGAGGCTATATGCACTAAGATTCTTTTGAGAAAATAATATTTGTTTAGTGGGTTTTTTTATTTGAGGGAGTTAAGTACTAAATATTGGAAATGAAATTTAATCTATGATAAGGAATTACACACATAGTTCATAATAAAATAAAACTTACTTGAATTGGAACACACAATACTTAATTTGGAAACTCTCAATATTGAATCAAAGGCACACTTGCAGAATTGAAGTAAAAACATAATTTAAATTCTTTTGAAATGAAATCACACATTTGTTAGGAATTTAAAGTTGTTGAGACAAAAAAAAATTATTGTGATAGAAATTATATTAAATTTGTTGAAGAATAACAAACAATAAAATATAAAATAATGAACAATACAAATTGAATTATACTAAACATAACTTGGTACATGCACATATATTAACACAAAAATAACTAATACAAAATACCAAAGGTTTTGATTCCTAGGTTGAGTGGGTCCTTGCTCTCCCTTTGATCAGAACCACACTTTACGCGCTAAATCACCAAAGCATCAACTTTAATGAATTCAAATTTTATAGATAATATAATAGGATTGATTACAAAATATTGATTGCTAGTATCCCCCATTGAAATTAGTGAGTGTGGATTATATTATCACGCTCCCTCAACTGATGCCTACAAAATGGCAAGATGAATCCTAGAATATATCTTATTTAGATAATTGGTAAATAGGTTCCACAATATCTCCATGTTTCAAGGTGAAATGATGGAGAGAATTGGGTAACCGATTGACTCCATAGGATTTGGTAACAACAAAACATATAAAAACAAACTATATGATATGTCTATAATTGGTGTTATCTAATTCTAGTGTGTACTATTATTGGATAAGCATGGATGTGTGGCCCAGGTTAGCATGGATCTTCATATCGCAACACATGTTGACATCAATTGGTGGAATTTTGAAGTCATAGGTTAGACTCCAAAGCCAAAGGACCAAACTCTGAAGCCACATAAAGAGACTCTGAAGCCTAGCAAACTAGTTCTCTAGTGCCTAAAACACTGCATCATTGAAAAACCATACTTTTTCCTTGAACTGGAGATATTTGTACACAAAAATGAATTATTTCCATGTTATTTGGTTAGAACACAGTAGTGGAACAAGTACATATATACTAATTAAATAAAATTTTGTTTACAAGAGGGTATTTAATCTAATCTAGGATGACATAAAACACAAAAAACATTGTAGTATAGCAATATAGAAATTACCAAATGATTGGAATAATTAAAAAAAACCCTTATATGATAGAAGAAGGTAAGGAAAGAACTCAATTGATCAAAGTTGATTGTCGCAGAGTGTCACAGAGATAACTAGAGAAATCAGATCCCCACCTTCATCTCATAGTCAGTGGTATGATTTGGATGCTTCTTATCCAAATTATTATTCGAGTTCCCCCCACTCTTCTTCAGATTCTAATCCGAACATTTACTCTTCTTTTGGGGATTCCAATCCAAACATTTCTTCTGATTCTTCTAATGATTTGGATCCAAACTACTATTCAGATTCATCTAATTTGAATCCTAAGTCATCTAATATGACTCCTATGTCACGGTCCTCCCTATCTTTGCAAGACCCTCTTCATCATACATTTAATATGACTCCTACATCGCATTCCTCCCTTTCTACGCAGGACCCCTTTTATCAGTCACCTCGACAACGTCTTATTCCTTTGAAGATATGTGTGACTCTAAATCCCTCCAATCAAACATCTAATACAATTCTTGAAGTCCTCTCTTTCTTTGGAGGACCCTTGTTATTATTCATCTAATATGATTCTTGAATCATGGTCCTCCCCTTTTTTCCAGGACCTTCTTCATCAATCACCCCCAATAAGTATAACTCCTTTTAAGATTCGTGTGGCTCAAAGTCCTTTGAGTCAAATGTCTGAATCAACCCATGCGTCGTAATCTACAGAATTTAGACTTAATCCTACTAGTTTACAGATAATATACCATCGTATAGGTAGGTCCACACCACCTTCTTCTACTCATGAGACATCTAGCTACACCTCTTCTTCATCCCTCACATCATTTTCTTCTATAAATCATCATCAAACATCTTCTAATTCTTCCACACCAATTGGATCTCTTTCTTCCAATCAACCCCTGGTGGTTGATCAACAACTCATACCGATTGATCTCTTTCATAATGAAGAAACAATCAAGGCATTTATAGGATAATATGAAGATATTCCTTTAGCATATTACATGAAAGGATTCTCTTTAGACTTTGATGCATCTGCATATTGTGAGGGAAAGGTTGATTCCTTTTATCAATAAATGGAGGAAGAGCCTCAGGTCATGCAACTTGACCCTCCTCTTATTCTTCCATCTTCACATTCTTCATTATGTGATGAAACTCCTTGGTCTTGCATTGATCCATGGCCTATCTTCTCATCACCCAATAACTCTTTGTCTATCAAAATTCCTCAATCACAATCTCTTATGGGGTCAACACCAAGTAGACCTTCATCTTCATCTAGGTGTGGGTCACCTTCTAGTAGCCCTCCCTTTGCTATTTGTGGGACATTTTTGAGTAATCCACTATCTTCTATTCTTGGGGCTTGTCCAACTAGCCCCTTATCTTCCATGTATGGATCACCCCGAGGTAGTCCATCATCTTCTATTTTTGGGCCACATCCTAGTAGTCCATCATCTTACATCTATGGGTCACGTCCTAGTAGCCCTTCATCTTCTATCTATGGGTCACGTCCTAGTATCCCTTCTTCTTCTATTCTTGGGCCACATCCTGGAAGCCCTTCATCATCTTCTATTAGTAGCTCGCCTCCTGGTAGCCCCTCCTCTTCAATTCTTGGATCACATCCATTTCATCCATCACATATTTATTCTATCAATGGTTGTGGAAAGCCCATGGTCATTTATCGCATCAGTTATAAACATCCACGTTCACTTTCTTCTCCTTCTCGAAATCAGATAAGTCATGCGTTAGCTTATAAGAAACCTAAACAGTTTCTTAATCAATCTCAGATCGAAACTAGCAAAGAGCTCTATAGCTCCCAACAAATCAAACAATCTCAAAATTCTAAATCAAGCGTGATTCAAGAACACACATCAACGTAACCATCAAGTATGGCACAAAGTGCATAAACCTCTGGATGGGGAATTAAATCTCCCACATACAAAATCCATGTTTCATAACAAATCACAGTCATTTATTGAGTGTGAACTCACCTTGATCATCGAGATCGGGGATAATATCACTCTCGATAAACAAACACGCCTAGTCTCCCTTATTAAGGAAGTCGCAAACATTGTTGCCTAGATCTTACCACATAGAGTGACCTTGTTAGTCCCAACCTCTTAAAACTATCAAAATCTAAAATAAAAAACAGATTCAAAAATACAAAAACATTCAGAAAACACAACAAAAATCAAAGGTACAAAGATCAAACATTACAATCAGGTATCGTGTACACATGAATGTTTCTCTTCTTCCCTTCCTTAGTATTTTTCTATAAGTCTCCCTACCATTTTCAATCCCTTCGGTGATGTTTTGGTAGCTTATTCACACGCATTTTGTGACATTTATTCTACTATGGTATCTGTTTGACCCTTGGTCTTTCATCACCTTGGTAACTTAAAGAATGACGGACCTCTTAGATATCCTATCACATTCACATCTAATAAACTTGTTGCGAAGAAATTTTGGACATATTTGTTGACACTAGCCAATGTCGTCTTCTTAATCACTTCCACCTCCTTCCATTAAGAAATTTGTGGTTTTTAACCCATTGTCAAGCCAAAGAGCTGAAATAAGTTTTCAGAAAGAAAAAGAATCAAAATCAATCAAGAAAATCAAAAGCTAAAAGCTAAAAGCAAAAGCAAATTGATATATAACTCTCTCTTGGGGTATTTCCAATATCTCTATTCGGGGCTATGGATCCCTGAATAGCAGTAGAGCAATGTTGTGATTAGAATCAAAATACTCTCTGTCGGGGCTAGGGATGCCTGGCTGTAGCGGAGTAATTAACGGCTATCTTTCCACCATCCTTCCCAAAATTTCCTTTCAAAATCAATCATTCCTACACATTGGCTAGGGTGTCTTCACTTTTTTTATTTTAAATTCCCTTCAAGAGGTAATAAATTCAATGTGCACACACCGAACCTCTATGAGTAAACAGGATTAGTTTGTTACCAAGTTTCTTTTTTTGGACCTTGTTCAAACTCTTACTCTAGTCCATATTTCATCTCACGATTTGTGCCTTTGGCTAATCACTTCTTCATCGCAAGGCTTCTAAGATAAATTCATATCATTCACACCATTCATCTACTTCGTTCAGAACATCCATGTGTATATGATTACTTTTTTTCCATGTTTTTTGGCACCTTTGTCCCCTTCAGCAAGAATAATCTTCTCCTTCCTTTCTATCATGCGCTTTTAGGCCAACTTATGTTGGGGCATCCTTGCTTCTTCCCAGCATTTCATTGGCTTACATTCATCATCATGTTGAACCTATCCATAATGGCCTTAGGTCTTGCTTCTACCTATGAAGAGTTTGCCTTTGAATACTCCCACCTAATCGTTGGGGAATTTTCACATCTCCACCTTTCTGGTACGCACGTGTCCTTACGCCCTTGTACATCCCATCTATCACTAGGGTCATCCATGCTTCCTTGTCTTCCTATACATAGTTCATAAAACTTTCAAAAATCAACCAAAACATTCAAATATGTTAGAAAAAATTATCAAAAACATTCAAAATTTGTTTTCAGAAAACTTCTAAAAATTGAAAATCATCCTACAAAACTTCGCTCTTTGGTTCTCACGTGTTCATTGTGTGTGACTTGCGGATCATCTTGATCTACCTCCATCAACAAAAGCTAGGTTGCTCACACTTCGTCTGTACTCTGCGGCACAACAAGTTTCCTGGTACTGTTTCATAGTGCACATTTCTTTTCCCTCAGACCCAAGTGTCCTCTGTTATTCCCCTTGCATGTATCCGTGCTTGGGGCAACCATCATCAACCCTTATCGTTATTTGCACAAGGTCGTAACTGAAAGCTTGAGAATAAAAACATTATATTATGTTCTTCTCTGTTAGTTTAACCTTGTTCACTTTCCTCATATTGCATTGCATTTTGTATGTTTCATGGAGTTAGGCATCTTTAACTTTCTCGTATTGCATTGCATTTTGTATGTTGCGTGGAGTTGGTATTTTCAACAATGGATAATTGTTCGTAGTATGGCTTTTCAATGTTTTTCTAACCTTTGGTTTTATGCTTATACTTTGCATAAGGACTGATGACTAGCTCTTGTGGCAATATGATGACATCAAAATTGTTCCAATAAACAGCGGCTAGAGGCTAAACTCTTCCCTCCCCTCCTCCATATTTTCTTCTACATCACTTCCCTTTCACCCCTAATCTTCTCTCTCACCGGGGCATCCTGCCTCTTCCTCATTCTTCTGCCTAGTCTCTCATCTTTTTCGATCGTCAATTAGCTTCTTTCATTCACCCCCATCGACTCTCGAGGGGGCATCTCTCTCTCCTACTAATTTTTCTTCTTATCCCTTCAAGTTTTCTTCTGTCTACTATCTTTGAAGTGGCATCACTTACCCCACCCCAAAGAAGGGAAAATGTAGACAACCTATAATTACGCCCAAGCAATTTAAATACTTAAATTGCGCTAATTATCCCCTTTCTCACAAATCGACGACATATCGTCAAAAGCGCTCATAGTTTCGTTAATTAATTACAATATGCTAATTGATTAAGTCACCTACCAGCTAACAAGCTAATTAACGACCTTCCGTTAATTATTTACCCCTTCTCTCTAGACTAATTAATTATTATTAATTAATTATCCTTCCACTTCATTTAATTAATAAATCAATATTTAATTGATTTAATCCCCTCCTAATGGCCTAAATTGTACTAATATTCCTCTAATTGGCTTCTATAAACTTGCATCTACCTATTAATTAATCACCTTTGATTAATTAAACACCCCCCGAACTCCTATGACTTGCTAAGCATAAATTAAACCCTTCTAAAGTAGGTTACCTTTAATAAAGCAACCTTATCCATTCCTAATCATGTTTTACCTTTATCCCACATGCAAAGGGATGAAGTGTTTCCTTTAGCCATTGGGCTATATAAGGAGGCCCTCCTTCTGCCTTTATACCTACACCTAATTCCCTTGAGAAAGCAAAAGAAAGCACATAGTCTTGCACTAAAAGCATTTTGCCAATCTCAAGTCCTCCATCATCCATCTTGAAGAGCTAGAAGCCTCACACCCAGCATCCTTGAAGGATCAAAGCAAGTAATAGTGTTGATTTCCATTGGACTACATAGGTCCATTTGATTTAATTAGGCAATTTAGAAGAATAGAGTTCTTGATTTTCATTATGTTTGATTTCAACTATTTCAAAGTTATGATGCTAGTGCAGGCCTTGTTCATTTCTCATCTTGATGGTACTCTTTCTTGTTTTCTAGCTAGGTTAGGGAACTATTTTAGGTGGTAGTTCTTGCTTTCAATCTAACTTAGGAAAAAGAATACTTGTACACAGGACTATCTATGTAGAGGTCCCAAAAAGGCTAGATCTGGAGGACCTGAGTGGACTTGGGTGCCTTGAATAGGACTGGGGTGCCCACTGGTGCTCTGGTATGCAATATGGGCACCCTGGTCTACAAAAAAATCTCCATAAATGGTTCTCATAGGGTCATAAGTTGGTCGAAAACCATCATTATGTGTCACATCAATTTCATTGTCCCACACTTTATGTCACCAATAATCTAAGCTATATAAAGACATACAAGAAGACAAGGATTATCAAACCCTTAAAATAAAGATGCAGAATGATGGGTCTGACTGACCTCACCAGCCACAAAGAGTGGACTTACTAATCTAAGTGTTTGCACTACATTTAAACCCAATGTAGTTTTATGGTGTGTGTGTGTGTGTGTGTGTGTGTGCATGCCATGCCATATACGTGCTCTTGTGCCAGTCACACGTTGTGCATGAGTGAGTGATAGATAAATGTAGAAAAATTAATAGCATGTGGTGCCTGGAATAGAATATAATCTCTCCCCCTATGAAGTGTGATGTAGACTTCCTAGCTTGTTCCTTGATAATGGAGGTATATGGATGTAAATGCAATAAAGGTATGTAACTCTAGATGAGTGATAGTATTAGATGATGTTAGGGGTCCTGATTATGGTCTCATACCTTTATATTTATAGGGTTCTCTTGATCTAATTTCGTATTAACCCTGACTATGGCCAACTAGGATAAAGATAAGGGATGAAAAACAGCTAGAATGAGCCCAAAAAGTGGTGGAAAGTAGAAAAAGGATCGAGGCAACCCCAAGTGAGACCAGGGCGCACCCATGGGCACCCCAAGTGAGACCATGGGTGCCCCAACTAAGGCTAAAATGACAAGAAAGTACCAAAACAAATTGGGCCTGCAATAAAAAATGTGCGGGATGACGAAATCAAAGTAAAATAATTTGGCCAAAAGATGGGGTTAATTAGTATTTCTTCACTAATAACCTTTCTAAATAGTAGTAATGAGACCCGGATAAATAAATGTCTAAAGTGTATGATTTTGTTACTACATATACTAATCTAGTAAAAATGCATATATTATCTAATTTAAATTAGGAAAAAGTTTTAGAATGCATGCATTTCAAACAAGGGGGAAGATAAACAATGTCATTATTAGGCCATTAAATGAACTCCGTCATTTCTCCCTGACCTTACTTGTTTGCAAGTCCTCTTGCAACTCGTTTCCCAAATTAGGATCAAGGATCGTGTCCTTTATCAGTTTACTTAAATCATAAGCATTGTCATGATACTGCCAAGTGTCTTCCTTTGAGGTACAAATCCTTCTTTTTCCTTGACCTGATTTTCCCACTTTATGAATTCTATTATGCCTTGTGTATCAAATTCTTTCCATGAGGGAATTACGTCCTGGAGTATACAATATGTTTGGGATCATATTTTTTATAGTCAAGGCTCTTCTCATAGACCACTTTAGATTTGTAGGAGAAACTACTTCCCTCCTCTTAAAGGAGTATTTAAACTATCCCACCTTTTGTTACACAGCACCATGGCATTTTTCCAACAGTCTTGATGTTGAGTGAATTTGTGATTACTGATAGTGTTACTTTTTAATTATTGTAGATGATGCTCTTGGATTTAGGGTGAAAGGATAGAGATCTCAAGTTTCTAAGTTGTTGGTTAGCTTTGGGATACTGTGGCCTCATACAAAGTATTTCTATCTTCACTTTATGGAAATTATGCCACACTCATTTGATCCCAAGCAATTTTTTTTTACACGGTAGATGAGAATTCTCTTACGTGGGATTATCCTACACACACAATTGATTAGGAAACTAGACATATGACTCAAGATAAAGTTGCAAAAGTGAATTCACACATTAAGTTTTGGTCTTCATGAGAGCTCATAGTATAATCCTCTAAGAAATACATTTCATCCTTCTAATCATAAGGTAATTCATGGTAAATTATTGATAATTATCATCTGAAAAATTGTTCATGTAGGGAAACTGTTGTATGTTGAGGAAGGCCTTCTATAAGAAAGGATTTTTTACCTACGAAACAAGTAGCTTGTTGGGTATTTCTAAATTTTTTCTATTTCTTTCTCAATTTATCTTTTCTAGTTTATTTACTCTTCTAAATCATTTCTCAATTTCTTATTTTGAAGGATTAACCTTCCTAACTCATTGCAAGAATGAACCCAAATGTTTTTTATTTCCTCATAATTTAATGTAGTTTGAACTTCTTGATAAATTTACCACTTTGGTTTTGGAAAGAATTATTTCATATTTTTATTTACACTATAATTTATAGTTCTTCTATCTATTTTACAATGATGACAAAACATATTCTTTAATTTATACATTTTCTTGGAGGAGATTAATTCTTATTATCATTTTCCTGATATTTACCTCTGCCTTGGAGAGGAGAATTACTTGTTGGATTTGTTCATCTTGTGTATCTTTCCCTGCCAAAATAGGGGATCGGAGTTCCTCTTCATCCTCCATTGGATATTTCCCTTTCCTATCATTAGAGCCAAAGGGTGGTGGCTATTGATGTTGTAATTAATAATAAAAATTACTTTGTAGTCAATTCTTGAACTTCATCAGACAATATTTATTATGTTTCTGTGGCATTTTCTATAGCCAAATCAATGTTTCCTATAATATTAGAAGCTTCTTCTAGACTATTCATCTTCTTGTAGTATCAATCTTATTTTTAATCCTTGGGGACACAACGAGGAGGTATCTTCTCCTAACCTTCTCGACCACCTGTTCTTATAGAAATTGAATCAGTTGTCTAGTGGTGAGTTGTGGACTCTCCACGGAGCAAGTAACTTTGGTCTTTTTTCTGGCATGGGAGTAAGGTATGAAGGTTTTTTACTGTGACCTGGTGTAAAGGAAAAAAAGTGAGAGGTTTCCTTTTCTTTTCTGGCATTTATTTCAATTTTAACAATACACATCCTAGAACTTTTTGTCTTTCTTGTTTGTAAGAAAGTGTTGAAAAATCAGTTGTATAAGCCCTTGATGGTGAATTGGACCTCCTTTTTCACCGTACCTGTTTGCATTATTGAAGGTTTTCATATAAGAATTTAGGCAAATTAATTTTATGCCCTAGTTTCTATAGACCCTGGTGCAAATGGATTAGAAGCCTCATTATGTCCACAACTCAAAATATTATATTCACCATCATATGTAAATATTTAACCTACCCAAATGTTGCATTTTATAGGGCTCTGGAAGTGTCCTCCCTTCTAATTCATTTTGTTACTTGTTTTTACTTATTATTACCTCATGTTCAAACTCCCCTTCTTCATGAAAGATTTGAATTAGGTATCTAAAAGTATACCTTTTAGTAATTTTTGTCCCTCTGCAGGAATTCTAGATATTTCACTAATAACTTAGCTGTTAACAATAAGTTTAGTGCATATTAAGTTTTTTTCTCCTCTGAGGTTGGCAAGAAATTCTTAAACTAATGGTTCATTATAGCCCTGGAATTTCTTCATATATTCCAACTATCCTACTTGTCAAATATTGTCGCCGCTTCTCTATCTTTCGAAAATCAAGCACGGATCTTCATACTGACAGAAGGCTAGTTGTTTGACATTATACTACTTGAATCGAAGAGAGTCTTCTTCAGCTTTGAATAAGTTTTGATCACACGGCTAGTCTAGACATTTGTATTGAAAACAGGGCCAAATGACTACCTATCTCGCTTTCCCCATACTTTACAACAAGATGAACCTATTTTTAGTAATGCAAATGAAAAGATTCCCTTACAACTAAATATCGTTGGGTTCTTCATGCCAGAGAGCCCATAGGGGTAGCGTGCCCAACTTCATCTCGAGTTTGGGTTAGATATGGAGGCTTCTGTCCAAATTATTATTTGAGTTCTCCCCCCCTCTTCTTTGGATTCGAAGCAAACCAGGCCCTTTCTCTCGTTGTGGGATTCCAATCCAACACATGGCTGCGGAGGCTGGCGAGGAGGCGATCCCAACACAGATTGGGAGCCACTACTAACTATTCAGATTCATGCGAAATATATCGACTCCTAGGCTCGAAGACGACTCATAGGTCAGGGGCCCCCGAGGGCGCAGACCGCCTCTGCAGCATACTGGGAAAGGGACTCCCCAGTTGCAGTCCGCCGGGCGACGGAGGGGACCCCGTTTAATCAGGCACCTCGATGACGTCGTAGTCCTTTTGAAGAATCGGCAATGATTCCAAGCCCCCAATCAAAACCCTGATACAGTCTTGAAACGGGTCCTCTCGTTCGGTGGAGGGAACCCGGTGTGGTTTTCAGCTAAGACAATGCTTGGAATCAATGGTCCTCCTTTCTTGTCGCAGGACTTCTTCATCAATCCCACCCAAGAAGTCCTTTTCCCTCCTCCTTTTAAGATTCGTGGTGACTAAAAGTCCTTTGATTCAAATGTCTAAATCGACCCACACGTCACAATCTACAAACTTTGGACTTAATCCTACTAGTTTACAGATGATATACCATCGTATAGGTAGGGTCCACACCACCTTCTTCTACTCCTGAGACATCTAGCTACACATCTTCTTCATCCCTCAAAAAAATTTCTTCTATCAATCATCATCAAACATCTTCTAAGTCTTCCACACAAATTGGATCTCTTTCTTCCAACCAACCCTTGGTGGTTGATCAACAACTCACACTGATTGATCTCTTTCAAAATGAAGAAACAATTAGGGCATTTATAGGGGCATATGAATATATTCCTTTAGTAGAGTACGAGAAAGGATTCTCTTTAGACTTTGATGTGTCTACATATTGTGAGGGAAAGGTTGATTCCTTTTATTAAGAAACAGAGGAAGAGCCTCAAGTCATGTAGCTTGACCCTCATCTTATTCTTCCATCTCCACATTCTTCATTATGTGATGAAACTCCTTGGTCTTGCATTGATCCATGGCCTATCTTATCATCACCCAATAACTCTTTGTCTATCATAATTCCTCAATCGCAATCTCTTATGGGGTCAACACCAAGTAGCCCTTCATCTTCATCTAGGTGTGGGTCACCTTCTAGTAGCCCTCCCTCTACTATTTTTGGGACATTTTCAAGTAGTCCACTATCTTCTATTCTTGGGGCATGTCCAACTAGCCCCTTATCTTCTATGTATGGATCACCCTGGGGTATTCCATCATCTTCTATTCTTGGGACACATCCTAGTAGTCCATCATCTTACATCTATGGGTCACGTCCTAGTAGCCCTTCTTCTTCTATTCTTGGGCCACATCCTAGTAGCCCTTCATCTTCTATCTATGGGTCACATCCTAGTAGCCCTTCTTCTTCTATTTTTGGGCCACATCCTGAAAGCCCTTCATCATCTTCTATTAGTAGCTCACCTCCCGGTAGCCCCTCCTCTTTAATTCTTGGACCACATCCATTTCATCCATCACATATTTATTCTATCAATGGTTATGGCAAGCCCATGGTCATTTATTGCATCAGTTCTAAACGTCCACGTTCACTTTCTTCTCCTTCTCGGAATCAGACAACTCACGCATTAGCTTATAAGAAACCTAAACAGTTTCTTAATCAATATCAGATCGAAACTGCAAAGAGCTCTATAGCTCCCAACAAATCAAACAATCTCAAAATTCTAAATCAAGCGTGATTCAAGAACACACATCAACGTAACCATCAAGTATGGCGCAAAGTGCATAAACCTCTGGATGGGGAATTAAATCTCCCACATACAAAATCCATGTTTCAGAAAAAATCACAGTCATTTATTGAGTGTGAACTCACCTCGATCATTGAGATCGGGGATAATATCACTCTCGATAAACAAACACACCTAGTCTCCCTTATTAAGGAAGTCGCAAACATTGTTGTTGGATCTTACCCACATAGAGTGACTTTGTTAGTCGCAACCTCTTAAAACTGTCAAAAATCTAAAAATCAAAAACAATTCAAAAATACAAAAAACATTCAAAAAACACAACAAAAATCAAAGGTACAAAGATCAAACATTGCAATCAGGTATTGTGTACACATGGATGTTTCTTTCTTCCCTTCCTTGTTATTTTTCTATAAGTCTCCCTACCATTTTCATCCCTTCGGTGATATTTTGGTTAGCTTATTCACACGCATTTTGTGACATTTATCTCTATGGTATATGTTTGACCCTGGTCTTTCATCACCTTGGTAAATTTAAGAACGACTGACCTCTTAGATATCCTATCACATTCAACATCTAATAAACTTGTTGCGAAGAAATTTTGGACATATTCGTTGACACTAGCCAATGTCGTCATCTTAATCACTTCGACCTCCTTCCATTATGACATCTGTGGTTTTTAACCCCTTGTCAAGCTAGAGAGCTGAAATAAGTTTTCAGAAAGAAAAAGAATCAAAATCAATCAAAAAAATCAAAAGCTAAAAGCTAAAAGCAAAAGCAAATTGATATATAACTCTCTCTTGGGGTATTTCCAATAATCTCTATCAGGGCTATGGATGCTTGACTAGCAGTAGAGCAATGTTGCTATTAGAATCAAATACATCTCTATCGGGGCTAGGGATGCCTGGCTGGTAGCGGAGTAATGTACGGCTATCTTTCCACCATCCATTCCCAAAATTGCCTTTCAAAATCAATCATTCCTACACATTGGCTAGGGTGTCTTCACTTTTTGTCTTTTAAATCTTCCCTTCAAGAGGTAATAAATTCAATGTGCACACACTGAACCTCTCTGAGTAAACCAGGATTAGTATGTTAACAAGTGTCTTTTTTTGGACCTTGTTCAGACTCTTACTCTAATCCATATTTCGTCTCACGATTTGTGCCTTTGGCTAATCACTTCTTCATCGTAAGGCTTCTAAGATAAATTCATATCATTCACACCGTTCATCTACTTCATTCAGAACATCCATGTGTATAAGATTACTTTTTTTCCATTTTTTTGGGCACCTTTGTCCCCTTCAGCAAAAATAATCTTCTCCTTCCTTTCTATCATGTGCTTTTAGGCCAACTTACGCTGGGGGCATCCTTGCTTCTTCCCAGCATTTCATTGGTTTACGTTCATCATCATGTTGAACCTATCCATAATGGCCTTGGGTCTTGCTTCTACCTGTAAAGAGTTTGCCTTTGAATACTCCCACCTAATCATTGGGGAATTTTTTACATCTTCACCTGTCTGGTACACACGTGTCCTTACGCCCTTGTACATCCCATCTATCAGTAGGGGCATCCATGCTTCCTTGTCTTCCTGTACATAGTTTCATAAAACTTTCAAAATCAACCAAAACATTCAAATATGTTAGAAAATTTATCAAAAACATTCAAATATGTTTCAGAAAACTTCTAAAAATTTAAAATCATCTTACAAAACTTCACTCTTTGGTTCTCACTTGTTCATGTGTGTGACTTGCAGATCATCTTGATCTACCTCCATCAACAAAATCTAGGCTGCTTACTTCATCTATACTCTGCGGCACAACAATTTTCCTAGTACTATTTCATAGTGCACATTGCTTTTCCCTCGAACCCAAGTGTCCTCCGTTATTCCCCTCGCATGTATCCTTGCTTGGGGCACCATCATCAACCCTTGTCATTAATTTACATAGGTCGTAACTGAAGATCGATAATAAAAACATTATATTATGTTTCTATGTTAGTTTAGCTTGTTCACTTTCTCATATTGCATTGCATTTTGTATGTTGCAATGGAGTTAGGCATCTTTGAATTTTTCGTATTGCATTGCATTTTGTATGTTGCGTGGAGTTGGTATTTTCAAAAATGGACAATTGTTCATAGTATTGCTTTTCGTGTTTTTCTACCTTTGTTGTATGCTTATATTTTTCATAAGGACCGATGACGTAGCTCTTGTGGCAATATGATGACATCAAAATTGTTCCAATAAACAGCGGCTAGAGGCTAAGCTCTTCCCTCCCCTCCTCCATATTTCTTCTACATCACTTCCCTTTCACCCATAATCTTCTCTCTCACCGGGGCATCCTTCCTCTTCCTCATTCTTCTGCCCATCTCTCATCTTTTTCGATCGTTGATCAGCTTCTTTCATCACCCCATCGACACTCAAGGGGGCATCTCTCTCTCCTACTAATTTTTCTTCTATCCCTTTAAAATTTTCTTCCGTCTACTATCTTTGAAGTGGCATCACTTACGCCACCCCAAAGAGGGGTAAATGTAGACACCTATAATTACGCCCAAGCAATTTAAATACTTAAATTGCGCTAATTATCCCCTTTCTCACAAATCGATGACATATCGTCAAAAGTGCTCATATTCACTCTTATTTTCATTAATTAATTACAATACGCTGATTGATTAAGTCACCTATCCAGCTAACAACCTAATTAACAACCTTCCGTTAATTATTTACCCCTTCTCTCTAGACTAATTAATTATTATTAATTAATTAGCCTTCTACTTCATTTAATTAATAAATCAATATTTAATTGATTTAATCCCCTCCGAATGGCCTAAATCATACTAATATTCCTCTAATTGGCTTCTATAAACTTGCATCTACCTATTAATTAATCACCTTTGATTAATTAAAACACCCCCCAACTCCCATGACTTGCTAAGCATAAATTAAACCCTTCTAAAATAAGGTTTCCTTTAATAAAGCAACCTTATCCATTCCTAACCATGTTTTACCTTTATCCCACATGCAAAGGGATGAAGTGTTTCCTTTATCCATTGGGCTATATAAGGATCCCTCCTTCTACCTTTATACCTACATCTAATTCCCTTGAGAAAGCAAAAGAAAGCACATAGTCTTGCACTAAAAGCCTTTTGCCAATCTCAAGTCCTCCATCATCCATCTTGAAGAGCTAAGCCTCACACCCAAGCATCCTTGAAGGATCAAAGCAAGAAATATTGTTGATTTCCATTGGACTACATTGGTCCATTTGATTTAATTAAGCAATTTAGAAGAATAGAGTTCTTGATTTGCTTTATGTTTGATTTCACTATTTCAAAGTTATGATGCTAGTGCAGGCCTTATTCATTTCTTCATCTTGATGGTACTCTTTCTTGTTTCTAGCTAGGTTAGGGAACTATTTTAGGTGGTAGTTCTTGCTTTCAATATAACTTAGGAAAAATAATACTTGTACACAGGACTGTCTATGCAGAGGTCACAAAAAGGCTAGATCTGGAGGACCTGAGTGGACTTGGGTGCCTTGAATAGGACTAGGGTGCCCACTGGTGCTCTGGTATGCAATATGGGCACCCTGGTCTACAAAAAAAATCTCCATAAATGGTTCTCATAGGGTCATAAGGTGGTCTAAAACCATCGTTCTGTGTCACATCAATTTCATTGTCCCACACTTTATGTCCCCAATAATCTAAGCTAATATAGAGACATACAAGAAGAAAAGGATTATCAAAACCCTTAAAATAAAGATGCAGAATGAATGGGTCTGACTAACCTCACCAGCCACAACAGTGGACTTACTAATCTAAGTGTTGCACTACATTTTAAACTCAAATGTAGTTTTATTGTGTGTGTGTGCATGCCATGCCATACGTGCTCTTGTGCCAGTCACACTTTGTGAAATAGTGAGTGATAGATAAATGTAGAAAATGTAATAGCATGTGTGCATGGAATAGAATATAATCTCTCCCCCTATGAAGTGTGATGTAGACTTCCTAGCTTGTTCCTTGATGATGGAGGTATATGGATGTAAATGCAATAAATGGATGTAACTCTAGATGAGTGATAGTATTAGATGATGTTAGGTCCCTCATTATGGTCTCATAACTTTATATTTATAGGGTTCTCTTGATCTAATTTCGTAATTAACCCTGACATGGCCGACTAGGATAAAGATAAGGATGAAAAACATCTAGAATGAGCCCAAAAAGTGGTGGGAAAGTAGAAAAAGGATCGGGGCACCCCAAGTGAGACCAGGGCACCCATGGGCACCCTAGTACTACCCTAGGTGCCCCAACTGAGGCTAAAATGACAAGAAAGTACCAAAACAAACTAGGCATGTAGATAGAAATGTGTGGGAATGACAAAATAAAAGTAAAATAATTTGGCCAAAAGATGGGGTTAATTAGTATTTTCTTCACTAAATAACCTTTCTAAATAGTAGTATGAGACCCGGATAAATAAATGTCTAAAGTGTATGATTTTGTTACTACATATACTAATCTAGTAAAAAATGCATATATTATCTAGTTTAGATTAGGAAAAGTTCTAGAATGCATGCATATTCAAATAGGGGGGAAGATAAACAATGTCATTATTAGGCCATTAAATGAACTCGTCATTTCTCCCTGACACTTACTTGTTTGCAAGTCCTCTTGCAACTCATTTCCCAAAATTAGGATCAAGGATCGTGTCCTTTATCAGTTTAATTAAATCATAAGCATTGTCATGATACTACCAAGTGTCTTCCTTTGAGGTACAAAATCCTTCTTTTTCCTTGACCTGATTTTCCCACTTTATGAATTCTTATATGCCTTGTGTAGAAAATTCTCATGAGGGAATTTACGTCCTGGAGTATAGAATATGTTTGGGATCATATTTTTTATAGTCAAGGCTCTTCTCATAGACCACTTTAGATTTATAGGAGAAACTACTTCCCTCCTCTTCAAAGGAGTATTTAAACTATCCCACCTTTTGTTACAAGCAACCATGGCATTTCCAAAGTCTTGATGTTGAGCGAATTTGTGATTACTGATAGTGTTACTTTTTAATTATTGTATATGATGCTCTTAGATTTTAGGTTGAAAGGATAGAGATCTCAATTTTCTAAGTTGTTGGTTAGCTTTGGGATACTGTGGCCTCATACAAAGTATTTCTATCTTCACTTTATGGAAATATTCCACACTCATTTGATTCCTAAGCAATTTGTTTTTTACATGGTAGTTGAGAATTCTCTTAAGTGGGATTATCCTACATACAAATTGATTAGGAAACTAGACATATGACTCAAGATAAAGTTGCAAAAGTGAAATTCACACATTAAGTTTTGGTTTTCATGAGAGCTCATAGTATAATCCTCTAAGAAATATATTTCATCCTTCTAATCATAAGGTAATTCATGGTAAATTATTGATAATTATCATCTGAAAAATTGTTCAAGTAGGAAAATGTTGTATGTTGAGGAAGGCTTTCTATAAGAAAGGATTTTTTTCACCTACGACACAAGTAGCTTGTTGGGTATTTCTAAATTTTTCTATTTCTTTCTCAATTTATCTTTTCTAGTTTTATTTACTCTTCTAAATCACTTCTCAATTTCTTATTTTGAAGGATTAACCTTCCTAACTCATTGCAAGAATGAACCCAAATGTTTTTTTATTTCCTCATAATTTAATGTAGTTTGAACTTCTTGATAAATTTACACTTTGGTTTTGGAAAGAATTATTTCATATTTTTATTTACACTATAATTTAAGTTCTTCTATTTAATTTTACAATGATGAAAAAAAAAACATTCTTTAATTTACAAGTTTTCTTGGAGGAGATTTAATTCTTATTATCATTTTCTGATAGTTACCTCTGCCTTGGAGAGGAGAAGTACTTGTTGGATTTGTTCATCTTGTGTATCTTGCCTTGCCAAAATAGGGGATCGAGACTCCTCTTCATCCTCTATTGGATATTTCCCTTTCCTATCATTAGAGCCAGAGGGTGGTGCTATTGATGTTGTAATTAATGATAAAAATTGCTTTGTGGTCAATTCTTGAACTTCATCAAACAATATTTATTATGTTTCTGTGGCATTTTCTATAGCCAAATCAATGTTTCCTATAATTTTAGAAGCTTCTTCTAGATATTCATCTTCTTGTAGTATCAATCTTATTTTTATCCTTGGGGACACAACAGAGGAGGATTCTTCTCCTAACCTTCTCGACCACCTTGTTCTTGTAGAAATTGAATCAGGTTGTCTAGTGGGTGAGTTGCGGACTCTCCACGGAGCAAGTAACTTTGGTCTTTTTCTACATGAGGAGTAAGGTATGAAGGTTATTTTAACCTTGACCTTGGTGGTAAAGGAAAAAGTGAGAGGTTTCCTTTTCTTTTTTGGCATTTTATTTCAATTTTTAACAATACATCCTAGACCTTTTTGTCTTTCTTGTTTGTAATAAAGTGTTGAAAAATCAGTTGTATAAGCCCTTGATGGTGAATTGGACCTCCTTTTTCACCGTACTTGTTTGCATTATATTGAAGGTTTTTTCATATAAGAATTTAGGAAAATTAATTTTATGCCCTAGTTTCTATAGACCCTTGTGCAAATGGATTAGAAGCCTCATTATGTCACAACTCAAAATATTATATTCACCATCATATGTAAAATATTTAACTACCCAAAATGCTGCATTTTATAGGGCTTTGGAAGTGTCTCCCTTCTAAT
This sequence comes from Taxus chinensis, assembly GCA_019776745.2. NCBI lineage: Eukaryota > Viridiplantae > Streptophyta > Pinopsida > Cupressales > Taxaceae > Taxus > Taxus chinensis. The sequence continues at coordinate 656,888,656 of CM034152.1, forward strand.
TCATTTTATTACTTGTTTTTACTTATTATTACCTCATGTTCAAACTCCCCTTCTTCATGAAAATTTTGAATTAGGTATCTAAAAGTATACCTTCCAGTAATTTTTGTCCCTTCGCAGGAAATTCTAGATATTTCACTAATTACTTGGATATTAACAATAAGTTTAGTGCATATTAAGTTTTTTTTCTCCTATGAGGTTGGCAATAAATTCTTAAACTAATGGTTCATTATAGCCCTAGAATTTCTTCATATATTCCAACTATCCTACCTTGTCAAATATTGTCGCCGCTTCTCTATCTTTTCGAAAAAATTATGGTTGATTCTGGTTTGAAGTATTTCTTTTGTCCCACTTTTAGGTTCAGAGACATATTTCAGAAAATACTTTAAATTAGGGTTTGAGCTGTCATCACCAATCCGACACTATGATAATTCTTCACCAGGAACTCCTCGTGCTATGATTATTTACTAATGCACAGTCTTTAGTTTGGTGGATGTAATCTGGAAACAAAACAACAACCGAACACAAGAATATCATCGACTATGATAAGATGGAATGATGACAAATCTGAAATATCAAAGTAAATTATAATATTAAAATGAAATTGTTACAACCTCACCTATGAGGTACTTCAACAAGACTATGGGAGAAACTTTACAATTACACCTCTCGATGGCTTCTTCAACACACCTTTAACTGATGGCTTCCTTTGCACACTTCCTACAATATTTCTCACTACTTCTTTCTATGCTAAATGAGGGGGGTGGCCTCTCTATTTATAGAACTTCTAGGCTTATCCATCCTATCTCTAAGATAGGATAAGAAATCCACTCTGACGAATCATATTCCATACATTAACTCTTATCTGTACATGTAAGCTTATCTCTTAAGATAAGATAAACCTTATCATTTTACATGGGTTCCACATTTTTAGACTTTTTTACAAATAAAATACACAAAATATTTATGACCTCACTCCTTGTCCTTATTACCAATATAATATTTCTAATTCCTAATCATGTAGACCCTACTTCTCTAATTACCCAAACTTTGACATTTTAACATTACCGGACCACTTACGACAAATATTTACTTTTTACAACATTCCTATTGTACTTTGAATGTTACCGTACTCCACATTATTGGCGACACCGTACTGACGGCGCCGTTATCTTCTATCAAACGCTACTACTAATCATCTTATTCCTAATACATACATTAATGAAATAGAAATTATGGAGGAAAATTTTAGTGTCGACATCTTCCCCCTTCCTAGCTTCTACTCCGTCCTCGAAGTAGACTATTCTGGTGCTTGGAAAATCTTCAACTTGTCGTGGTTGACCCATTTCATAATGGGAGTGCCATCCAATTCCTCCAGTCGGTACGTACCATTTTCATGCACAGCTACTATTTTGTAGGGCCCCATCCATTTTGGAAGAAATTTTCTCTGTCTTCTTTTTTTTGTATCTGGAATCATATACGAGGACCAAGTCATTCACATGAAATGGAGACCATCGGATCTTTTGATCAAAGTATTCCTTCTGCTTCATTTTCTTCTTATGGCTTGTATCCTTTGGTATTTCCCTCATTTCCTCTAGCAAATGAAGATGTACCAACCTTTCTTTTACTGAATCACTTTCATCCATCCTTTCATTTTTCATAACTCTCACAGTGGGAATATCAAACTCAATAGGAAGAACTGGATCAATGTCATAGGCCAATTGAAATGGGGAGTATCCTGTTGCTGAATTTGATGTTGCCCTATATGCCCACAATGCTGCATGAATCCTTTTATCCCATTTATGTACCTGCAAGGCTGCATCTTATTCTAGAATTTGACACAACACAAAATTTGTTCGTTCCACCTGTCCATTTGTGCTTGGCTTGTATGTTGTTGCCTTCATGTGCTTAATAGAAAACTTATTGACTAGGGCTTCTACCACCTCATTAATGAAGTGGCTTCCTTGATCTGTTACAATTTATAATGGACAACCAAATCTAGTGACAATGCGTTCATACATGAACCTTGCCACTTCATCCATGGAAGCTGTTTTCAATGGCCTAGCTTCAACCCACTTGGTTAAATAATCTGTGGCAACTACAATATACTTATTTTGGCGTGATGTAGTTGGAAGTGGACCTACAATGTCTATTCCCCATTTTTCAAATGGACCAAGTGGAAGAATAGGACATAATGGAGCTGATGAAGTCTTACGGTTACCATGTGTTTGACAAATATCACATGTCTTACAATAATTATAACAATCTTTAAAAAGAGTGGGCCAGTGATAACCTGCATCCAAGATCCTTCTTGCTGTAAGTTGTCCAGAGAAGTGCCCTCCACATGTACCATTGTGGAATTCTTCTAGCAGTTCCTTCCCTTGATCACGTCTAACTGCCCTCTTGTACTGTCCATCAGGTCCTATTCAAAATAATACTCCATGCAGAAAAGAATATGGACGACTGGCTTGAGTAATCTTTCTCTTAGTCTTTGCATTGGCACCATCAGGAAACTTGAATTCATTCAGATAATTCCAAATATCTATGTATTCACTAGGGATTGTGTCAAGGGATAACAATGTTGCATTAGGGAAATCATCATCATCACAAGATGATCCTAAACCATCATAGGCTTGAGAGAGTGCATCTGCATTGACATGCTTCTTTCCTGGCCTATCTATAATATCAAATTCAAATTCTTGTAGCAAAATTATCCATCTTGATATCCTCCCTGATGGGTTAGGCTTATTTACAATATATTTTAGAGCCTGATGATCTATTACAACTAGAAATTTTTGCCCTAGCAAGTAATTTCTAAACTTCTTTACAGCAAAAAATGATAGCCATAGCCTCTTTTTCAGTTACAATATAATTTACCTCAGCACTACTCATTTGTTTGCTCCCAAAGTAAATTGGATGTTCATTCCCATTTTCATCCTTTTGGCTCAAAGTACTTCCTAGTGTTGTATCTAAGGCATCAGTGTACACAATGAATGGCTTGCTCCAATCTAGATTCTTCAAAACAGGTGAAGACACCAGGGCTTCCTTCAGTTGTCTAAAAGCTTCATGCGCCTTATTTCCTAGTTCATAAGTAACATCCTTCTTCAAGAACTGGGTTAGTGGCTGTGCAATCTTTGAGAAATTCTTGATGAACCTTCTATAGTAACCCACATGGCCTAAAAATGATCTCAACTTACTTCTATTCATAGGAAATGGTAAATCTTTGATTTTTGAAACTTTATCAGGATCAGTACCAATACCATCTCTGGATACAACATGCCCTAACAAAACGCCTTTAGAACATCCAAAGACACACTTTATAGGGTTTAGTGAGGCTTGTGCTTCATCTAACCTTTGAAATGTTGTCTCCATCTGATGCAGGTGGTCCAACTTGCTCCCATAGATGTAAAAAATCATCCAGAAATACTCTGATGAAGGTCCCAATGTAGGGTTCAAACACCCTATTCATCAAATGCTGGAATGTTGCTGGAGCATTACACAACCCAAAAGGCATAACTCTATAAGCAAACGTTCCCCAAGGAGTGGTGAACGTGGTCTTCAGCTGATCTTTCTTTGCTATACGAACTTGATTTTAGCCGCTATATCCATCAACAAAACTATAGCACTCCTGGCCAGCTACTTTGTCCAAGATCTGATCTGAAAATGGAAGAGGGTAATGATCCTTCTTTGTTGCCTTATTGAGCTTCCTGTAATCAACACAAATACGTAGCTTCCCATTCTTTTTATTGAGATCACAATGGGAGAAACCCATTCTGAATTTTCCACAGCAAATATGAATCCTGCATCAAGCAACTTATCTATTTCTTCTTTTACAGTCTTGGAAAAATTAGGATTCATTCTATATGGCATTTTCTTTATGGGCTTAGCACCATCTACCAACTCAATACAATGTTCTACCCCAACTTACTTGATGAAGTTCCTTGTAATCAAAAGTGAATAGGTGTATGTACCTTCGAAAGAGCTAGAGGTAGGATTCCTTCTCACTCTCCATCACAGCATCACCAATCTTTATTTGTTGGAGACGATCATCAACTTCTTCTTCAGATAATTTTATGGGGTCATGAGTTGGTGTGACTAGCAGGATATCCATGACTGAAACATCCACCTCGCTTTCTTCATCTTCAGTGTCCACTTCACTGGTACTAGAGTAATCAGAGGATGTCCAATCATCAGTTTCATCACTTGAATCCACAGGTTTTGCTTTATGATGTCGAGGGATCATGTTTATCTTCACCCTCTCTCTACCACATCCAAGTGTCATGAGACCTTCATTCCTGTAGTTTCTTGCATGAAATCTCCTTAGCCATGGTCTTCCCAGCAGCATTGGGTACGCAACAGTACCATTTTTCATCACCTGAAATTCTACCACACATACAACACCCATAACAGATATTGCCACATTTGAAACTACACCTTCTGGTTTAGTTTTTCCCTTATTTAATGACCTTAACATAAGTGTTGAAGGGCGATCAATTTTTAAACCCAACATATTCATTACAGACTCGGTCATTACATTAACTGCAGCACCTCCATCAACTAAAACATCATGAATTGAAATACCATTACATAATACCTTAGCTTGTGGAGCATAGGGATCTGCCTCTGCCTCCAAAATAGGGACCTCAACCTCCTTCCTTCTTCGAGCATTGAGTCCACCTCGCAACTCCTGCCTCTTCTCAGAAGACATAGCCAAGAGTTGACCATATGTAATATTTGCAGGCCTTTGGGACAGATCTTCCAAGATGGAGTATGGTCCTTGCCCCTGTGAATCAGAAAATCTTGCACACCCAACTTTCTTCTCCTATGTTTCTTACTAGTTTCTCCTTTCATCTTCTTAGGATCAGTTCCATCTTGATTATCTTTTTCTTTCTTTCTTTTTGTTACAAACACATCTACTTCATTATTTCTACTCTTATCTACTACATCAAGAGAATTCACAGGTGCTTTTCCTTTATCATTATCTCTTGTACCAGATGTAGAAGCTCTATCTGGACAATTATACTTATAATGACCCTTTTTATAACAACCATAACAAACAACTTCAGAAATATTTCTTTTTGGACCTCTATCTCCTCCCTGAGAACTAAATTCCTTTCCTTGAAGAAGATTAATAGTTAACTGACCCATCTTTTTGAGCAGATCTTCATACTCAGTAGATGTACTAGGAGAAATATTTGTGCTCACCGGGAGTGGTTGTGGATTCTAGACCAAAGGTGCTAGTGTAGGCTCTACTTTAGCAACAATTTCTTTGGGCTCCTCTTCCATGCTTTCTTCTTGCCTTCTTGCAATCTCCTTTGCTTGTTCAATGGTAGCTGGGCGATCATACTTCACTCGTTATCTAATCTCTGGCTTCATCCCAAGAATGAAGTGCTTACAGAGGATATTATCCATGCCATTCATTAACCCATCCGCTAGTCCTTCCTTCCGGATCTGGGCATCGAGCTTCCTCCTTAGCTCTAGAACACGAGCATGATAATCTCTTATCTTCTCCTTCTCTCCTTGGGATAGCTTTGTGATCTCGATCATGAGATCTGCATATTTCTGTTGTTCACCAAATTCTTCAAGAAAACTTTCAGTTAATAAATCCCATGAATTTTTCACATTATCACCTAGTGTTTCAAACCACCTAAGTGTTGAACCATCCAAAAAGGTAGGAAAAAATTCAGTCCATTGTTCCCTTCTTATGAGGCCATTACAAATACAAACTCTTGAATGAAAGAAGAAGCATCTTCATTAGATTGAGCTGAAAAAACAAGAATCTTTCCCATTTTCAAAAGTAACCATCGTGAAATACCAACCCACAAGTACAATCAACAGGACTTATGTGCACAAATAATTGAAATCACTATACTAGAAAGTGACTTTACACCTTTCTACAGTAAAATAGAAATGACCATGGTAAACTATGGTAAAACCTGACTTACTGCGGTAAAAACTGACTTTACTGTGGTAAACACTATTCACGGTAAAAAGTGAAGTTACTGCGGTAGATACTATTCATGGTAAAAAGTGACTTTACTGCGGTAAATACTATTCCAGCAAAAATGACTTTGTCATGGTAACTACTATTCATGGTAAAAATGACTTTACCACGGTAACTACTATGCACAGTAAAAACAAGGTTATCGTCTAATTGATTTTTAACTAAGTGGGAATATCTCTCCAGAAAATCCACCAACGAGGAATGGTCCCGGCAACGGAACCAAAATGTCATCACCAATCCGGCACTATGATAATTCTTCACCGGGAACTCCTCGTGCTATGATTATTTACTAATGCACAGCCTTTAGTTTGGTGGATGTAATCTGGAAACAAAACAACAACCGAACACAAGAATACCATCGACTATGATAAGACGGAATGATGACAAATCTGAAATATCAAAGTAAATTATAATATTAACATGAAATTGTTACAATCTCACCCATGAGGTACTTCAACAAGACTATGGGAGAAACTTTACAATTACACCTCTCGATAGCTTCTTCAACACACCTTTAACTGATGGCTTCCTTTGCACACTTCCTACAATATTTCTCACTACTTCTTTCTATGCTAAATGAGGGGGGTGGCCTCTCTATTTATAGAACTTCCAGGCTTATCCATCCTATCTCTAAGATAGGATAAGAAATCCACTCTGACGAATCATATTCCATACCTTAACTCTTATCTGTACATGTAAGCTTATCTCTTAAGATAAGACAACCCTTATCATTTTACATGGGTTCCACATTTTTAGACTTTTTTACAAATAAAATACACAAAATATTTATGACCTCGATCCTTGTCCTTATTACCAATATAATATTTCTAATTCCTAATCATGTAGACCCTACTTCTCTAATTACCCAAACTTTGACATTTTAACATTACCGGACCACTTACGACAAATATTTACTTTTTACAACATTCCTATTGTACTTTGACTGTTACCGTACTCCACATTATTGGCGACACCGTATTGACGGTGCCGTTATCTTCTATCAAATGCTACTACTAATCATCCTATTCCTAATACATACATTAATGAAATAGAAATTATGGAGGAAAATTTTAGTGTCGACAGAGCTCCTTCTTTCTTCAGAATTGTGAAGTGAGTCAACCTAGGGAAGATAGGTTTTATAGTCTCCCAAACAATTTACTAGCTTGAATACTAATATGACTTAATCAGGTTATACATGCATAAACTATAACATCCCCCCAAATGACAAATTTTGAGTTCATTTGGATGACCGTTACCTAATTAAATGCATTAATTCAAGTGGGAGGTGTCAAAAGGTAATTTTGACAGTTTATTCCCAAGATCTTCCCCACTTGTTCAAACAATTATATTATTTTCTAACTTTTTAATAATCTTATACATATAAAATAAAGCACTATATCTTCAGTAGTGATGTGACCTTTGTATTGCTCAACTTCCATGTTCCCTATAGAAAGGTAAATTTAGTTAGTGCTAAAAAATCAATAGATCGCAATTTATTGATTGGTTGCATGCTTGGTGGGAAAGCTACCATTTCTAGTTTTCAACTTCCCTTATTTGTTTTTTATTTTTTCTACATATCAACCGTCGTTGTTATTTTTCAGTTCTTCTCTTTTATTATTCTTCTCTTTCTCATTGGTTGACCATAGTGTAAGAGCTAGGTTCTTCCACGTAGTTAAATTCACCTTTTGATTGAATTTGTTGTAGAAATTCATGTTTAATTAATGGTGTATTATAAAGCTTTAGTCTATGGCCATTGAGCAAGAGAGTTCTAGTATCTCCATCAATGGGAACGAGTTGTATCAATCCATTATCAAAAAATCCATTCCTATATGGACCCATCCATTTAGTTCTGAGCTTTCCTAAAAAAATTTGGTACTTATAGTCAAACAAAAAATATCAGTTTCCCTCTTTAAACTTCCTCTTTTTGATATGTATTTCATGTCATTGTTTCCTCTAGTATTGCAGCAATTTTTTCCTTTGAAGTTCTTCCATTCTCGTCTCATCTAATTCATTCAGTTGGAGTATCATTTCTTGTTGTTCTTCATCCAATTCTATTCCAACTTTGATTGTTATTGTAAGTGTCTACTGTAGACACCCTAATTTCACATATCTCCTAAATTAATTAATTCCCCTTCCTCATTTCCCACAAAAATACACTTAGAATTAATCAAATATAATTTGATTACTTATCCATTTCAAAATCTAAAAAATAACCCAATCCTCACCACATGTCATTATTCTCCATGTTTTTCTACTATTGAATTAAAAATTCAAATTCAAATCCTCACCCACCCTTTGTAGTCCCCACTCACCTAAAATCCTCCACTTATGAATTAAAAATATAATTTAAATCCTCACCCATTCTTCGTGGCCCCCACTCATCTAACCTTGCCCACATTTTCAAACCAGTCACTTAATCTTGCCCATATTTTCAAACCATGATTACTTAAATTACTCTAAGTTAATCACTCCCCCAGGCTATAAATACAACCTTACCCCTCCCCTCGAAACACATGGAGAATAAGCTTTAATGTCATATCTAAGTTCTTGCATCCTTTGAGAAAAGAACATCCTTTTGCCTCGTACTAATACCCTAATAGCCTCATAATCTTTTTTCCCATTTGGTGCAAAGTAAGAGGATCATTGTTGCAGGAAGGTCTTGCTCCATCTTGAAGAAAAGCACCTACATATCACACAATCAGGGCTCAATCCAAGTTTCCTAGCCCATCCGAGGTTTGCTACGGAACGTGAAAGAGGGGGTAATATTATTGGTATTTTACTTCCTTGTTAGTAGTGTATTTTTCCTAGCTTACATTTTGGCACGCTTGGTTACTTTCGATCTGTTACCATTAATTTCCCAATTAGTGGTTTTATCTGTTCTTTGTTTATTTTTGTTTTTTATTATATCCTTTTTTGTTCCTTATGGCCTTCTTTTGTTAACCTTCATGCTTTGGGTAGTGTTTTTGTTGTGTGGTGTCTTGTGGTGTATCTGCAGGTTATAACAACAATGAAACTATGATGCTCATCATATCTTTGATCTCCTCGGTGATTGGTGTTTAGTTCCCAGTTCTGATTTTGCTATTCACTCGTAATCTATAGAAACACATGAACTAGTCATTATTTTATCATCTTACTATCATGGGACAACCAATCCGGAAAATACATTTATTTATTTACTTTTGCTAAAATAACTGCTTTGTAGGAAGTTAATCATTTTTTTTTCTTTTATTTCAGTCAATCATTTTGTGATCTAACTCTTTATTTCTGTTTATTATTTTTTTTAACCTTGCTGTCAAAATTGTAGCTTCTCAGGTAAAGTACAGAAGTCAGAAAATAAAAAAAACTAGCTCTCAGGACGTTTTTCTCACGTTTAAAATTTTCATTCAGAGTGCTACCGTAGCCCATCTTCTGGAAGCCATAACTTTTGCTCCCAAACTCAAAATGACTTCATTTTTTTAACGGAAAGGTATCAAAAATATATATGCAATGGAAAAATAATTTTTTGATTTAGACTTACAAAAAAAATTGGTTTCATTTCTTCTAACACCTGCCTTTTTAACAAAAAAACAACAAAATTATATTTTTTTATTTTATTTTATTTCACGTAACAACCTCACACGTATGCTCTTTCCTCACACTTCAAAAGTGATCTTGGAAATCAAAAACGTGAGGCCACCTGGCTCTGCAAAACAATTTTTTTTTAATTTTTTATTTTTTACGTTACATTTCAATTTTCCACTACAACACTTCTATGTAACGTTTTTCACACTCTTCTTTCATCATTTTTCTTTTTTGTGAAAATAATCCTTATCACTATTTCGTAATCATGATTAATTGCAATAATTATTAACATTTAAAAAAATAAAAAAATCTATTCCAATTGTATCCATGTATGCTCTTTTCTTGCACCTTCGAGCGATCTAGAAAATCAGAAACGGTCATAATTTTTTTTTTCTTGTTCTAACATTGCAGGATCCTCTAGCTTTACTTTCCAACTGGAATTTCAATCATTATTTTCCTTTTTCATATTATTAATATTTTTTTGGTCGTTGGTTGTGTATGCTCTTTTCCTACGCCTTTCAGAGATCTGGAAAATCAAAAACAGCCACGATCACTTTTCTAACATTTCGTTTGCAGGATAACTACTAATTTGTTTTCTATAGAACCATGTCACTGGAATATTGTCAAAAACAAAAACAAAAAAACAACAAAAATCTCACAAAAATACCACCATTCAAAGAAAAATTGCTGAAACCAAAAAAAAAGTACACTCAAGTATGTAATTATTTTCTACTAATGATTTATTTTAAGTTGGAAAGAACCCTGCGTTTAATCACTTTATCATTTTTTTTTTGCATGTAGACAAGGTAGATTTCATCACCCCCAAAGCTACACCGGTGACGTGGACTTGACTACCACACACCAACAGCATTTGCATCTACATTACACTTTGAGACCTAGTCTCATCACAGCGTTTGGTATTTACCTCGCCCCTGCTCTTCACTTACAGGTAACGCTATCGAGCAACCGCATGCGAGTCATGTCCTAAATAACTATAACAATGAAGCATGGGCATCATCCCTATAAATCTTCAGGGAGTTATAAGGACACCATACACATTCATTCCCCCATCACCTTCCACCTTTTCACAAAACCTGTTTTGGACTGTGGTGATTCACTCTGAAATAAGCAAGTAAGAAATTGGTGAGCCTCCTCCAGTGCTCTACAGGTTCCCCGTACCAATTCTATCCCCGTACAAAATTGAGGTATATCAGGACTAGGGTATATCGAAGGATGTATCTTCTTAGAGTAATAAGAGTCTGCATCCACCATTTCACAGCATACTTGTATGATTGCATGAAACAATGATCATTCTTGAAGAATTTACCTCATAAGCCAAAACAATTGAATCCACATGATTGCTTGTTGTTTGAAAACAAAATAGTTCTAGCATTGTTTTATCATAAAACTTGGCTGATATCAATGTGCTCATTGTAAAAGTTCAGACCCTAGTTGTGTTCCACAAAAAAAAATAGTTCTCGACCAATTCAACACCAAGTGAAAACATACAAACAATCCAACAACATAGACCAAAACATCGCACCAATTTCATTAGCTTACTTCCTCCAATAATACATATTTCATAGCTTGTCTTCGGCTATATCTAATTGATATTGAGTGACTAGCATTCACTCCCCATATCGTTAATTGTCAAAACATCCTTCATAGCTTGTTTCCCACTATATTAAATTAATATTGGGTGACTTGTTTGAGTTCACTCATTATTCTGTCCACCATTGCCTTTATCCAAATCACAGCCAACACAAATCCTTTCATAACTCATTTTGAGTTATATCATAACCATATCGCGATTAACCTGTTCAAGTTACTCTCCCCGTCAATAGTTCAAAGCTTGTTTAATCCAAATCTACACAACCGTGCAACAAATCCTCTAATAACTCATCTTGAGTTACATCATCATCATATTGAGATAACTTGTTTGAGTTACTCTCCTTATCAGTCATCGCAAGCTTATTCGAGCTAAATCCAAAATAATCAAGTTCTCATTTCCTCACACCTGTTCAAAATTCCTACCCACTTTTTAACTTAATCAGACACATTTCTTCATGGTATTCACTCGCAGTCACAATCATGAAAATGACGATGAAGAATTCGCACAACCAGAACTCACCAATGAAGAACAAGAACAAGTCAATAGGGTGATAGAACAAAACAAAAATGAATATCTATTACGCATCCTAGCCATGGGGTAAAAACTACCCCCTGACTTTGGGACAGAAAATTTAAACAAACTCATCAACAATGGTGAATCAAGTTATCATAATGAAATACCAAACAATCCAAATGGTTCTTTGGCTGAAGAGTTATTCACTAAAATCCAAGATTTAACAAAGAAACTTGAGGAAGCAACGACTAGAGCTAAAAGATTAAAAGACCTCAATCTAGATTCCAATACTCATGACATGTTTTGATAAACCGTCCCCCCACTTCTCTATTCGCACAAGAATGGAAACTTATGAAAGACACCATTCAGGGACTACAAAAAAAATCAAAACAATTCAACTTTGAAGAATTGTGTCCCTTATCCATTTGATACAGAGATATCATGATTACCATTTCTGTCATCCTGTCAAAATCCCTAAGTTTGGTAAATACAAAAGTAAAGGTGACCCCCGTGAACATGTCAAGGAATTTTACATGTAATGTCAGGAAGTTTCCTATCGATACACATACCTTTTACGATTATTCCCCAAAGTTTAGGAGGACAGGCTTTAGACTGGTTTTTCCATCTGCCCAAAGGATCGGTCACGACATTTGTAAACTTATCAGAGAAATTTGTCAAAACATTTTTCCTATAACCTAGACTCAGAAATAACCATACTTGATCTCTGAAACACTAGGCAAAGGCCAAATGAAATTTTTTTCTCCTTTTTACAACAATGGCGTGGAATTGCAAGTCGGTTTCCCTACTCAGTACCCAAGAGACAACTAGTTAGCATTTTTGTCCCTAATCTCAATGTCGAATTATCATTCCACATGCAAATGCATTGTCTGAATAGTTTCGAAGAATTCATCGAAAATGGAACACAAATCAAAAAAGCCCTCACTTCTAAGGGCTTACTTAAAGCACCCTTTAGAGACCAACCTTATTGAGAAACTCCTCAGAACCTGGACAAATCTAAATTCTTTAACCGGAATCGAAATATCATCAATGATAGCATTATTGATTCCCGCCATGTCCAAAATGTCTAAAACCATCCCATCAACAAATTAAAATCTAAACAACCAATCATTATCCCTATAAAGGAAGTTCCTTCTCGGGATCGACGAAGAGAGTTCACTCCTCTTGGAGAAAGTCTATCTAGTGTCTTTCATCATTTGGAAAATGCTAATATGATTACATATCCCATTGTCAAACCCTTCGAAGAAGGACAACCCAAACCAAATTGGTATAAAGACAATGAATATTGTTATTACCATCACATAAAACGAAACTCAAAAATTTATGCATGCAACTCCGCCATTATGTCCAAAACCTGATTGAACATGGAGACATAGAAGTTGAAAATAATTCTGAGACAAAAACACCTAATGAAAAACTTCACATGTTCAAAAACCCCTTCCCTAACCATGATAACAATTCAAAAGATAAGGGTCAATCATCAAGCAATGTCGAATATGACTCAGTCATCTCGACCATAGATTATGACCAAGACTTAGTGGCAACTATAAATATCATAACTGACTATGCGATCACCACTAGATAGAAAAAAATGTGAGTACCTACAACAAAAAAATCTGCCACTTCCGTCCCCGGCATCACCTCTTAATCCACCATCTAATTCCACTACCAATTCCTCTCTACAACCTATGCCATCATTTAATAACAATTAGAGAAGACTTCCGCATAAATTTCAATCATGGAACTACTTAATTCTTCTCCCGCACTACAACACATCCTTATACAAACATTGAATAACGCTCGTGTCCCTGAGGACATCAATTCACAACAATTCCAGGTTTGAATTACACATCTTACAATCCTCAATCCTATTTTATCTTTTGGTCCCGCTAACCTACTTAATCCCAACATCGCTAATAATCATTATTTATACATTGAGGGTTATGTAACTCATCATAAAATCAAGCACATCTTAATCAACAATGGAATCAGCATTAAATATTTGTTCCATGAAACTTTTACGTTGTCTAGTTTACACTGAAAATGATTTACAAAACAATATCATAACCATTCGTGGGGTATGATAATAGTGAAAGAAAGTCTGAAGGCACAATCACATTGCCTCGCCAAGTTAGACCCATCACCTTAGACATGGTCTATTATGTGGTAGATGTAGAAGTTACATATAACATTCTCATCGGCCGACCATGGATTCATGCCATGAAAGCCCTCCCCATCAACATTCCACCAATGCATTAAATTTCCTCATTTAGACAAGGAATTTACATTACGTGTAGATCCCTAACATTTTAAGTATTGTAGATTCCTCGAAGGACAGTATTGACATGATCACTATTTTCCATCAACAGATAAATATGCTCCACCTCGCATAATCCCTAACGAAACACACATTGATCCTGATACACTCCCTAACAAAGATCTGAAACCATCATCTCATAACCAAAACCCATTTTCCAATCCATTATCTTCCACTAGTCAACCATCTTCCATTAGTCCTCCTCCCACTAATCAATCATCTTCTTCTACTAATCAAGCTTCTTCTTCTAGCAACAATTATTCTTCCACCACACCATCTTCTTCCTCACCTAGCCAACCTTCTTCATCTAACCACACCTCTTCTATTAAGATACCTCCTCCTGTGAATAACCAACCTTCATCCTTCAATCTACCCCCTTATTCTTATAACCCATTCTCTTCATCTTTTAAGACTACCAAACTGACTTCCCCACCACATGAGGTACTTATAGGTCCCCCATCTCACACATTTAAAATCATTGACATGGGATGCAGTGAATATCAATTTCAAAATATGGTAGACTCTTTTTATATCAACAAATCCCCACATAGCTATGGGAAAACCTAACGCTCCACATCTGAGGATCCATCCCACTTACCAAATGGGACAGTCAGTTTGGAATAAGTTTGGTTATCTTGACAACAAACATATTCCAAGTTCTTCAGGATCTTGGTTATATAATGATGAATTTGCTCCATGTTATGAGTCCCCTAAATTTACAAAAGCTCAGCGAATAATGAAAAACATGCGATGGAAGGGTAAAGGACTCGATCCAAATGAACAAGGTCGTTTAGACCCGATAAATTACACACAACATCACGGTAAACATGGTCTAGGTTTCAAGGTGTTTGATGTTGCTCCCATAATAATTTCAAGTGACAATGATGACACCAATTCTGATAATGACATCATGTCTCCATGTTATCTTTTTTAGGACCTCGCTAAAACACATCTTTACTTTGAACATTTATCTGTTGATGTCATCAATTTTGAGCCTACACATCCGAGTCTCATAGACCATGGCCAACCACATCATGTGGCCATGGACATGTTCCAAAATGATGAAGCCATCAAATAATTCCTTGGAACTCGCTAATAAATCCCTACTTCTAACCATAGAAAAGGATTTGAAATCAATATAAATGAATCGGCCTATTTTGGTGAAGAGATAAAATATTCATATCCTTCACCCTCAGAAAATTTGGATCAGAAGCGCAAACAAAGGATTTCCCATAGTCAAAACCTCACCGCCACCCTATCCAACAAACATGTCAATAAAAAATCTCAACATTACACACCAAAATCTTGTACCAACTCACCTACAACACCTAACACCGATGACCTACATCAACCATTAGCATCGTTCTCTAAAAAGGATACATCTAAAATGCTTGTAGAAGAAATAAAAGACATAAACATTGGCACCACTGAACAACCAAATATTTTACAACTTGGCATTAGTCTGTCTAACCAAGAATGCATGGAATTCACAACACTCCTTATTAAATTCCAATATATATTTACATGGACATATAAGGACATGTCAGGCCTAGACCCATCTCTTGTAGTACACCATCTTGTGGTGCATCCGGATGCAAAACCTGTAAAGTAAAAACTACACAAAATGCATCCCCAAGTTGTATTATTTGTCAAAGCCAAACTCGAGAAACTCTTGGAAGCTGACTTTATCAAACCTATTGATTATTTGGCATGGATATCTAACATAGTTCCCGTCACCAAGAAAACTCCTCGCATCAGAATATGCACAGACTTATGCGACATCAACAAGGCTTGTCCCAAAGATGACTTTCCCTTACCAAATATAGACATGATTGTTGATTTTATGGCAGGCCATGAAATGCTCTCCTTAATGGATGGATTCTCTGGTTACAATCAAATACATATTGCTGAAAGGGCATCAACATAAAATGGTATTTAATACACCATGGGGTACCTTCTGTTATAAGGTCATGTCTTTCGGCTTGAAAAATGCTAGTGCCACCTATCAACGAGCAATGACTGTCATCTTCCATGATATGTTACATGATATCATGGAAGATTATGTTAATGATATATTAGTAAAATCTAAAACACAAATAGGGCATACAAGTGTGTTGAGACATATTTTTGATAGATTACGTGAGTATAAGGCTCACCTTAACCCAAAGAAATGTGTGTTCAGAGTAACCTCTGGTAAATTATTAGGGTTTATTGTCTCATGAAGAGGCATAGAAATGGATCCTACCAAAGTCAAAGCCATTATGGAAATGTCTCCTCCTGAAAACCTAAAATAATTACGCAGTCTTCAGGGAAAAATACAATCTATTTGGCGTTTCATATCATAGTTGGCTAATAAGTGCCATCACTTTGGATCACTTACTCAAGAAAGATGCACAATTTCAATGGAACCACGATTTTCATGACTCTTTTGCTAAGTTAAAAGAATACATCTCTAGTCCACCTGTTCTTATGTCACCAGTTGCTGATAAACCCATGTTGCTTTATACATCTGCCATTGAACATGCCATAGGAGCTCTACTAGCACAACATAATGATCAAGCAAAAGAACAGGCTGTATATTACCTTAGTCAAACACTTATTGAGCATGAAGTATGATATCCCCAAATCAAAAAAAAATGCTTAGCAGTTTCCTTTGCATTCCATAAGTTACATCATTACTTTCTCAATCACACAACTAAGTTGATTGCCAAAATTGATCCTCTCAAGTATTTGTTGTCCAGACCCATTCTCACGGGAAGAATGTCTAGTTGGGTCATATTAATTAGTGAATTTGATGTTGAATTTTTTCCGCAGAAAGCAATTAAAGGACAAGCCCTTGCAGACCAACTTGCTGAGGCACCCCTTCCTAGCATAGAACCACTTCAAATTTTTTTTCCTGATGAAGATATTCTACACATAGACATCGCACCAGCTTGGACTCTATTTTTTTATGGATCTTGTAATCTCCATGGCTCAGGGGCTAGTATTTTTCTTATCACACCCGGTGGACATGTTATCCCCAAATCATTTCGCTTAGCATTCCCATGTACCAACAATATCATAGAATACGAAGCTCTCATCGCTAGGATTAAAACTGGCTATATCTTGGAATCTTACATAATTAGTTGTATTTGGTGATTATTTACTTATCATCAAGCAAGTTACCGATGAATATCAGGTCAAAGATGAAAAACTTATCCCATATAAACACATGGTGGATAGTCTTCGAAGCTATTTTCAATTAATTATCTTTGATCAAATTCCCATAATTCATAATAAATCTACCTACGCTATGGAAACCATCAAATCCCTATTAGAAATAGCATCTAGTCAACCCCAAGCACATTTTCTCGTTGAACATATCTTAATGCCTACCTATGATCTTCCTAAAAAACACTATGGTATGTGAAATCATGGGTCTGAATAACCCTTGGTACCACGATCTTTATACCTTCATTTGTGATAAAACATTTCCTACCGACATGAAACCAATGCATAAACGTGCTTTAGCACAACGTGCTTCTCGTTACACCATTTTAGCAGAAACTCTTTATAAATGAGGATATGATGGCACCCTGCTCCAATGTCTTAATCAGGAAGAATCCTCAAGTGTCTTACCTGAAGTCCATTCTAGTATCTATGGAGCACACACGAACGGTATCGCTTTAGCCAAGAAAATCTTGCGAGTTGGATATTATTGGCCCACCATGGAAAGTGACGCATGTCATTTTGTCAAACGTTATCAAGCATGTCAAAAGCATGGAAATCTTATCCACGCACCTTCCCAGGAATTACAATCAATAACCACAACATGACCCTTTTCTCAATGGGGACTTGACCTCATTCGTAAAATTAGACCAACATCGTCCGATGGACATAAGTTCATCATTACCGCTACCGATTACTTCACTAAATGGGTGGAAGCTATGCCTCTCACTTATGTTACCGGTAGCCAAATATCAAAATTCATTTTTAATAATCTCATCTCTCGATTTGGTATTTCATCTGCTCTAGTTGCATATAATGGAAAATCATTTAAAAACCAGGATGTAAAAGACCTAACCAAACATTTTCACATCAAACTTAAATGGTCCACTCCATGCTACCCTGTAGGGTAACAATCAAGCGGAAGCAACCAATAAGACCTTAAAATCCATCATGGAAAATATTGTCAACACCCATGGACGTAATTAGCATACTCAAATTTACCCCGCTCTTTGGGCTTACCATACATCTTACTGCACGCCTACTGGAGCCACCCCATTTTCCCTTGTTTATGGTTGTGAAGTCATTTTACCTATTGAGATAGAACTCCCATCCTTGAGGATCTCCCTTAAAGATGTAATTAATGAGGATGAATACCGATAATCACAGCTTCAAGAGCTTGAGCTTCTCGATGAAAAATGACTTAATGCTCTCAATCATCTTCAAGTCTATCAAAACCGATTGCAATGCAGTTATCATAAAAAGGTAAGACCCAGAGAATTCAAAATTGGTGACCTCATTTTAAAATAAAATCAAAATAATACCACTAAAGAAAGAGAAAAACAAGGAAAATTTGAGCCTAATTGGTTAGGACCCTATGTAATACATAGCTAAATTTGGCTCTAGAGCCTATAAATTGGCCACTAAAGATGGTCAAGATCTTGATGAACCAATGAATGTAGTTTATTTAAAGAAATTTTATCCTTGAGATGTTCACTATTCTCGGGAAACAACGTGTACATTGTTCATTCTGTCTTACTTATCTCTGAATAATTTAAAATTTATTCATTTTCATTGGCAGATATTTTCTTTATCAAAATCATATTTTCATATTTATCATCATGAGACAAGTGCTAATATAAATCCTATTAAGTTTGTGAGTATCATACTTCTTATAATATCTTCCATTTTCAGTCACTTTCACTCTATGGTCATACCTAGAAGCTTACTGATGGTAATATATTCCCTTCAAAGACATTCTCTCTTTCATAACAAAGCTCTAAACTTCGTTACCCAGTTCGTTTGGTCATCCATCTCAGTCTTCGGTGTTGAACCCTCATGTCCTACTAGTCGCGTGGGGCTAAGATTGGGGGCAGACGTTCCTTCCCAAATACAAAGCACTATTGTAAAAAAATCCATCAATTCAATAACTTATGAATAATTCATTGTCACATATTTCATCCTTCATAGTCTTTGGTGTTGAGCCCACACTTCTTCCTAGTAGTGTGAGACTGGGAATGGAGGAAGGTGCCCTTACTCGTCTACGTCTTGTCTTCGGTGATAAACCCTTGCCTCTTACAAGTGGCATGGGGCAAAGCGTAGAGGGTCATTATCATAAAAGCATAAAAATATTGCAAAACATTCAAAAAATCAAAACAAAAAAAAAATACAAAAAGGGAATTCAAGCCTATATTTTGCCTTCAATGATGAGCCCTTGCTTCTCACTAGTAGCATGGGGCAAGGCATAGGGAGTCATTTCAAAAATACAAAATCTTACAGTGCTTGCAAATTATAGAATCCCCAAACAAGTAATTTAGATGCCTAAGTGAAGAGAGAACTATCCCTTCACCTCATATCTTACCAATCAACAAGCCACATAATTGTCTAAGTCTAGCACGTGACTCATAAAGTGAAAGCCATTTTTTAAACTGGTTCATTACCGTTATGAAGAATGGAGTCACAATTTCCCAAAGGGATTGTTGTTAGCATTTGTCTCTATATTCATTATCTACCTCCTGCGTCCTTCTTGATTCTTGGTGATGAGCCCACGCATCTTACTAGTTGTGTGGAGTCAAGAATGGAGCTGGACTTATTTTCATCATATCATCACCACCATATATTGCCAATGGAAAGAGAATTTGTGTTATTCTGAGCATAAGTTACCACACGGAACACGGTACATACAGATAATATCTTGGTTTATCACCTCTCAAAAATAAGTCTGCACTCTGGTCCATAAATTGCCAATAACAGTGTAAAAATCTACAAACAGTGTGAAAATCATCAAAAATTCGAAAACAGTGTAAGAATCCAAAAATCATTTGAAAATCGTCAAAAACGAAAAAAACATGTAAAAACAATCATCCAAAATCCAAAAAAATCCAAAATTAAAACCCGTTTGAAAAATCTAAAAACATTTAGAAAATCGTCAAAAATCTAAAAATATTAGAAAGAATCATCAAAAATTTGAACACATTTGAAAATTTTCATCAAAAAATCAAATATAAAAATCGTCAAAAATCTAAAAAACATTAGAATAATCTATATATATATCATAAATAAATCCATGTTGTAAAATTGCAAAAACTCTAAAATAACCAACACAATTCAACCTTTGAACTATTATCCCCAACGAATGATCCAATCACCTTATGACTACCAAATTCAAACACACTTCTCCTCGCATGAATCCTCGCTTGGGGCAAATCCGGCTCTCATTGTTTCCTTGTTTGAGGACAATGACCCAATACTTTACTATGTCCTCGTACCCTTGCTTGGGGGCACATCTAATCAATCCTCACTGTGGAACACGTTAGGGACATGTTTATTGGTTCTTGTGTTGCATTATTAGTTATAAATTATTAATTACTTTCTTGTATCTTGATATATTACAGGGGCATCTTGATTTTATGTATCCTGGTGTTCTCTCTAATATTCTTATGTTATCTAATTACATGTCGTACTGGGGCATCATACTTTCTTGATGGCCTCTGTCTATGCTCTCTTCCATTTCCATATCATACTGAGGCATCAAACCTTTTTGATGGCCCCTGTCTATGCTATCACACATATTACAGTCTAGTCCTCTTGATCTTTTATATCACGATGCATCTTGTTATGTGCTATATTAAAATTAAGATGTTTTTCGTCACGTGAGTATCTTCCTGCATGATCAACATCTTTACTTTGCACCCCATCCATTCACCCATACTAATACATTCTCCAGTTTGGGAATCCTACTTGATCACCGTTGCAGTTTGCGAATCCTACTTGATGATATTTCTCAAGTAGCATTCACTATCCAGCAACTCCTCCTCCCCCACCATGATCATCATGTATTTGATCCATTCATCCTCACTCCTCATTTTTACTCCTCCGCCACTTATCCTCATATTACCCTTCTCACCATTCATGTCCCCTCTCATCCATTTGTATTCTTTCCTTTCATCCTTCTGCTTCCCGCTTGACAATCTTACTTAATAACCCCTTCTATATGGGATCCTCAGTGGAGGTTTACCCTCTCCCTAAGATCTTCCCACTGTAGAAGCTTCTTCACCACCTCCCCTCTCATCAAACAACAATCACCACCAAACACATCTTCCCATTCCACCTCTTCTGCTTCTCATTCTCACATCATTACTCTCACCATGAGGCATCCCAATTAAGGATTCCCCTCACACTCTCCACCCTCCACTACATATATTCCTTCATCCATTCATGTTACACTCCTTTGTTTCCTTTCTTTCTTGTTATCACCTCATCTCATATCATATACCACTCAAGCATACCTCACTCACTCTTTTCTCATCCTTCCCCAAATTTCGTCTTATGCCTAGTCATCCTACTTACACTCTCTCGTAGTATGGAAAATTCACTTGAGGGTTCCCCTTCAGTCCATTTTGTCATACCCTATTCCCACCAACTCTATCATCATCCTTCTTCTTCTTCAGCTTGGCAATCGTCCTTAACCATTCCGACTAGTCGTATGGCAATATTACTTAAGACTTCCACTTAAGGTTGATCTGTCCTATGGCATTCCCCCATCCCATCATATTTCCCCCATATTATTTCTCCCACCTCTTGTCACGATCATCTTCTTCAACCTACCATTCCACCCATGTCCCCAATATCATCTTGTCTTTCTCCTTGCATATCATCCCTTTCGGTTAGGTGATCTTACGAAACCTCTCCAGCAACATGACGATCTTACTTAAGAGATTCTCTTAAGCATGACATGTCATCTTACACTCGCCCATCACTCTACAATCTCACCATCCATAAGATTTCCTCTTCATTCCCCATCATCACATCTTTTTACCACCACTATCACCCTCCTCTACTTGGCAATCTTACTTAACCACTCACCTGGCATGGCGATCTCACTTAAGAGTCCCTCTTAAGGATGATCAGTCTCCTTGTCTTTCCCCATCACTACAAACCCTTCACCCTTCACTTTTTCTCGGCATTCCCCATTATCACATCCTTTCACCTCCTTTTCGATTCTCGCAAACACCACTTCTCGCTTGACCACTTGTCATCTCCAGTTTTTCTTGCTTGGCAATCTTACTTAATCACTTCCGTCACATGACAATATTATGTCAGGGTCCTCCCTATACTTAACTTGTCATCGTGAACTTCTCCCCACCTCATTCTTCATTCACTTTGTTGATCGCTTATTCCACCTGGTATCTCCTACTACCCACTTTTCCCTCCTACTATTATCCTTTCTCCACATATCCTCTTACAACATACATCTAATTTCTTCTGCCACCTACAATCACGTTCTTTTCCCCCATTTTCCCCTTCTTGATCCATCATCCTTCATACCATTTCTTCCCATTCTTTTCATGTCTTGGTTCTTCATCCTCACTCTCGTTCATCCTCATCACCCGCATCCTCTCCTCACTTTCACCTAGTCCCAACTCATCCCTCCCATTTTCTTTACTCTTTCCACTTCATCTTCTTAAATTCCCCCCCACATTTCTACCCACACATGCATTTGCCATTATTGTTAACATTCATCTATCATTCTTTCATCATCATCTTCTATTCCCACGCTAATAATTATAAGTAGGTATTTCCCTAAAAAATCATCAATCCTCATTCCGCACAACCTCATTCACTCCCTTGAACCTTCTAGGAGTTTCCCTTCATTCCTTCCCTCCTCTAAGCCCACCATGTCATTGTAAGGAGGATTTCCGTCTTAACTTTGTTGGCGTTACCCTTTCCAATCCTCGTTAGCTTTATCCTTTTCTTCATTTTTTCTCTCACCCTTCTCCACCACTCATTGTAATCAGGAGATTTCCTTCTAACGTCCCCTCATTGGCATTGCCTCTTCTATCCCTCTCATTATCTTTTCTCTCATATTCGTTTCCCTCAATCCACCCTTTCTTGTCACTTTTACCCATCTCTCCATCTCCTCTTCACCCTCTTCAATATCTTTACTGTCTTCATCATACATCCATTATTTTTCTATTTTCTCTTACTTAGTATCATCCGGTTATGTGATCTTCCCCCAACATCATCGATCTCATTTCTCATTGCATCTCCCCACATCTTCTTCCAATCATTCCTCATGGCATTCACCTTGTAGTCATTTTTGTTCCCCATCATCAAGAACAATCTTTTACCATCATGCACGTCACCCTGGTTCATGGAATTCTTACGGGCTCCCTCACCTTAAGCTTACACCGAGTCGCGCAAGAGGGAACCGAGTCTCTTTTCATTCCCCCATCTTTTATCCATCCTTTTAGTGGAAGGCATACTTTCATGATTCTAACTTAGTGGATTTAATATTCACGTAAAAACTTATAGATGCTTGTCTTCCACTTGTCATCTCTAGTTTCCTCACTTGGCAATCAGACTTAACCAGTTCCGCAACAGAATTATTACTAGAACTCCTCCCTAAGTTATAACTTGTCATCTGTAACTTCTCCCCCACTTGTCATTCAAGTTCAGGGTTCACTTGATCATACTTCTCAAAAGCGGTATCTAGTAGACCCCAGTCTTTTCAGGGTCCTCCTAGATAATACAGGAAGGATATCTTAATACAACATACAGTCTAATCTCTTCCATCATATTCACCTGGTCTTCTCCTACCATTCATATTTTCCCCCTCATTACTACAAAGCATATTTAGAGAGGCAGATCAATCATGCTTCATACCGTTTCTTCTCATTCTTTTCATGTCTTGTTTCTTCATCCTAAACCTCGTTCATCCTCATCACCCAATCCTCTCCATCGCTTTCACCTAGTCCCAACTCATCCCTCTCATTTTCTTTACTCTTTCCACTTAATCTTTCAAATCCCCCCACAGTTCTACCCACACAGTATTCACCATTATTGTTAACATTCCTCTATCATTATTTCATCTTGTGTCATCTTCTATTCCCAAGCTAATAATATAAATGGGCTTTCCCTAAAAAAACATCAATCCTCTACAACCTCAGATTCACTCCCAACCTTCTAGGTAGTTTCCCTTCATTCCTTCCTCTCCGCGTCTATTAGCCCACCACTCATTGCAAGGGATTTCCCTAGGACGTCCCTTTATTGGCTGTTACCCTTTCCAATCCTCGTTAGCTTTCTCCTTTTCTTCATTTTTTCTCTCACCCTTCCCCACCACTCATTGTAAAGGGGATTTCCCTAACGTCCCCTCACTGGCATTTCCTCTTCTATCCCCCATTCTCTTTTCTCTCCTATCATTTTCCCTCAATCCCACCCTTTCTTGTCGCTTCTTACCCATCTCTCCATCTTCCCTTCGCCCTCTTCAATATCTTTACTGTCTTCATCATACATCCTTTGTCTATTTTCTCGTCATCCTAGTATCCTCATTTCATGCATCTCCACATCTTTTCCAATCAATGTCATTCCTCCCCTCTTTCTTCTCTGAACATTCCTTATACTATTCCCTTTCCACTTATTACCCCCTTTTATGTATTCCCTTCCTTCTACATCATTTTCTTTGTTATCCTCTTCTCTCTCCCACCCCTCATCTTATTTCCCTTCCCCTGTATCATCTTCTTCCCCTTTTTCCATCACGTTTCCTCCTTACTTCCCCATCGATAACCTGGCTCTTCAGTGTTGTCCTGTCTTTTTTATCATACCACCCTCCACATGCATCTCCATACGGTTTGTTCCATATTATTTGCCTTGGTCTTCCTCACAATGACATGATTCCTTCAATCTTCTCCCTGTATTCGCTCTATCTTCCTTTCCTCTCCCCTAATTTTCATGTTTCTTCTGACCACTTCTCCTTTTCTCTACCACCCCTACCTTTTCATTCATTATGTATCTGTTTCTCTTCTTTTCTCTATTCTTTTTCACACTTTCCTCGCCCCTCATAGTTTCTTTTTTTCTCCGTTCTACTTCTTCTTTTGTCCTCTTTCAATTTTCATCCATTTCACCCCCTACTCCCACCTCGTCTTCTCCTTCTTATTTATCCTTTTTCCCATTTCCTATCTTTTCTCAGCTCTATCATTTCTTTCACTTTCATGCATCCCTCTTTACTATCTTTGTTGCTTCCTTCATTTTGGCACATCTCTCTATTTCATCCCTTCACCCTCTACTCTGTCATTTTCCTATTTCTTCCTTGTTTTTCCTTCATCATTCCCTTCTTCCCCTATCATCCCTCTCTCTTATTTCTACCTCTTTCATTCTTTTTTTTTCCCCTCCCCTACCCTTCACCTTTCTTACTCTTCTCATAATCAACCCCCAATCCTATCCATTCCCTTTTCTCTTTCCCACACACCCTCACACCTAGCATTCAAGGCCGATTGAATCCTTTCTCCATTTGCGTCATGCGGTCATTCCAATCTCTTCCACTCCATTATCATCCTCTTCTCCACAAAATTAATTTCTCTTATTTTCGAGATTTCTATCATATATTCCATTCTCATCAGCCCTCTCGAGGGGGCATCACCACATCTATCCATAATCACATCTTCTCATGACATTTTTGTCTTGGAGGATACTATGACATCCGTCACTCACCACTTTCTATTCTCCCCAACAAACATTCACTCTACCTTTTTCTTAAGAAAAGTAGATTGAATTCTTCCCCCATCCTGTCTACTTTCTTTGAAAGGACACTACTTTCATAGTACCCTTCCAAAGAGGGGCAAATGTAGACACCCTAATTTCACATTTGTCCTAAATCAATTAATTCCCCTTCCTCATTTCCCACAAAAATACACTTCAAATTAATCAAATATAATTTGATTAATTATCCATTTCAAAATCCAAAAAATAACCCAATCCTCACCACATGTCATTATTCTCCATGTTTTTCTACTATTGAATTAAAAATTCAAATTCAAATCCTCACCCACTCTTCGTGGTCCCCACTCACCTAAAATCCTCCACTTATGAATTAAAAAATATAATTCAAATCCTCACCCATTCTTCGTGGCCCCCACTCATCTAATCTTGCCCACATTTTTCACCTGGTCCCCACTCACCTAATCTTGCCCACATTTTCAAACCATGATTACTTAAATTACTCTAAGTTAATCACTCCCCCAGGCTATAAATACAACCTTACCCCTCCCCTCTAAAGGACATGGAGAATAAGCTTGAATGCCATATCTAAGTTCTTGCATCCTTTGAGCAAAGAACATCCTTCCACCTCGTCCTAATGCCCAAATAGCCCCTGAATAGCCTCCATAATCCTTTTTCCTATCTGGTGCAAAGTAAGAGGATCTTGTTGTTGCAGGAAGGCCTTGCTCCGTCTTGAAGAAAAGCACCTGCATATCACACAATCAGGGCTCAATCCAAGTTTCCTAGCCCATTCTGAGGTTTGCTATGGAACACGAAGGAGGAGGTATGATTATTAGTATTTTACTTCCTTGTTAGTAGTGTATTTTTCCTAGCTTACAATATGGTTGTATCATATATTGTTGTATATAATACTATTAGTTCACATATTGTTTTGTTGTACCCATAAAGCTATAAACAGGTTATTTGGTTGTATGAATTCCGAGTTTGTAGGAAGTTGGTTTTCTATTCTGATGGCTATATAATAGCCTTTGTATTTGGTATGAAATATATACATAATATTATTATATTTCTATCACCTGCAAATCTTAGACCAAATTATTGAGGGTGGTATCAGAATGATAATATGGATGATATAATTCTGGAAAGGGGACAAAATCCTCTTGATCATGGTCCCACATGAATGAGGCAATCTTCATTTGAAAGACTATAGTCTATTGGTTATTCACACTTGTAGATTATTGTTTGATATAAATACAAGTTAGTTTGTGTATTCCTTTTTAAGTGCCATTTTTGAAATCTGTGTACTTCTAGCGGTGCCATGCTCCTCTGAGTCTCTTATTAGATATGTTGGATGATTAGTTCCATATCAGCATTGAGTGCAGACCTATTACTAATTCTAATGAACGTATAGCTCCATAGTGTCCTTGGTTTCATCTATCATGGCTCATAACCAGTTTCTGATAGCTGGCAACTCCATTCCACTTAGCGAGCTCAAAGTTTCACCGATCCTCTGACATTGCCCTCACATTGACAAATTTTTGAGTTTCTATTTTTACATTCATGATAGATCTGGATTCTATTATCTTGATTTTGGGTTTCAGTGGCATGGTAGATCTCATTGAGCACACACAGAACCACACTCCTCCAGGTTCAGTCTCGTCTCTGCCTGCATTGATCATGACAAATTCTTATGCATATCATATACTTCATTCTTCTTGACACTGCCTGCATTGATAGCACCAATTCAGATCCACATTAAATTAGAATATCAGTTTCAAGTCTCTAGGTTTCAACGCATTAGTACTTTCTCTAATCATCCATTTTCCCTTCGTATTCCATTCATTTATATTGGTGCAACTGTAAATCATTCACTTTCGCTGGATGGAATTGAGCTTATCTTCAACAAACCTTTGTGCTTTGCAGATGATAGAAAACAGTCTTCCATGTGTGCAGTTATCATGGACTTCCTCCTCTCCTATGCATGTAGATCCTACATTTTCCTTTTGGCAAGAACCTTTGCAACGCAATTCACATATAATCATCCACGTGATTTTCTCCATTCAATGCCCATGTCATAATTGTGTCACATGTATGTGACCATCTTTTTACATTGTTCGTGTCATATGTATTAAATATTCAATTGTCAATATTTTTTCATGAGTCAAAAGTATATATTAAATGTCCTTTTTTTATGGTCTATAATATAATGATTCAAAAGTTTATTTATGGCATAGATTCTTAATATTGTTAGTTAAAATTGGTCTACTTTTAGTATTTTTTAGTATAATTCAATTTATTCTATGTGGGAGTGAAATGTTTTTCTAATATTGTAGTCAATAGCATACATTTTACCCATTGTTTGTTCATCATTTACGTGGTCCCAATACTACCCCTAAATTGTCAGGTGTTACAAGCATCAATGTGAAATGGAAGGGTTTTTCCCATTGGGTCCTCTCAATACTGTGATGGGTCGAAGTTAGTTTCATCTTTAATCAATTCAAGAGTCATTTTTAACACCTGTCTCATCAAAATGAAATCAGAGTAATTGTGGTCAATTCAAGTCAGGGATTACCTTGTCTATTGAAATCTCGTCTCAAATAATGTGTTTACGTGAATAATAGGTTATTGAGTCCAATTTGTGCATCTCATAATAAAATTATCAAACATGTATCACTGTAAAAAGTTGTAAAAAAATAAAAGAAATTACCCCAATTTCCTTACGGATCGCACTTGTCAATCCCTTAGGCCCAACGTGTTAGAAAAATAAAGTGTCCTTCACATTGTGGGATGGAAGAAAAGAATATTTGTGGAAACATGGCTCAAATAATAGGTTACAAAGGCATTGTTCACATCTTCAGTCAATACATTTAGTCATTTTGTTGTGTGAAAGTTGGTTTTTCAAATATTCACTCAATGTGTTAAGGCATCCATAGTTGTTGTGAAATCGATCTGTATACACTTCCTCATCAAAGTCATTAGTGATCAAATTAGAGAATATGGCCACATAACTACTCTTTGAAAATTATTGTGTGCATTACACAAACCAAAAGGTAATCACTTTCAAAGTAAATGTTCCCCAAGTTGTTGGTTGTCAAGTAAAACCATGTTGTTTTTTTTGGTATGTTTGCAAACCATTCCTTATCAGTTGTTGTAACCACTTGGAAATCCATCTAGAAAGATAAATAATGTCTTTCTGTGCTAAATTATCCAAGACATGATCAAATAGCAAGGTAAAGGAAACATAGTCTCTCAAAGTAGCGATTGTTTAAACTCCATTTGTATCTACAAAAATTATCCTTGGTTCCATGGAAATACCATTGCTTGGTAGGTTACTATCATAAGTGGTTGAAACATCCTTTGGTTATATGGTTATCTGATATATTGTCCTGTAAATAATCCAATATTGCATGCACAATTTTCAATTTTCCGCAAAGCTTAACCATGTTTTTAATCCCAGGATTTGACTTCTTCTTTGTGGTTGTCTAGGAGTTGGTTTGCTATTCCATTATATTAGTTAAATGTGGTGGGTAAAGATATACTATGGATGGTTATATCCTTTCATCTGTGTAATCCCATTAGTACCTTCTTTCTCAACTTATGTCATGCTTTGGTATGGTATCTATGCAAAGCTCATTAAAGCTTTGGCTTCTTCATCATTGTAACGGTTCGTTAACTATTAATGTTTAGTTCTTTTCCTTGATAAATGGGAAATATTTTGTTCCAGGATACACACTGAATTGTTATTGTTTTAAATTCACTCAACAACAAATTCAAGGGGAACTCATGTGGCAATAACCTATGGAATGCAGTCATGTCCTTAAAGGTGGAATTTCATTTGTGGAATCAATGATGCTATGGGACAATTAAAACTTGTTGTGGACACATTTTGATTTATTTCTATCCATATTCTCATGTTTTGTTAAAAAGGGATAGGGTTCATACCTTTGTGAAGAATTTTGATTAGATCATGTGACAATTTTTCATGAGGTAATTCCATGTCTAGAGTCCATTTGAGGGACTCATAGAAGTTGAGAAAGAGGATTCTATGAAGTGAGATGATGAAGACTTTAGAGCTAGCTGATAAGACTCTTGACATCAAGACTTTGCAAACTATCTAAGAAGACTCTAGTCGAGACAAAGAGACTCTGAAGATATCTAAGAAGATTTTAAGTGGTCAACTCCAGAGCTCACGTTGATTCTTATTTCTATTTTTATAACATGATTCTTGACTACAATCATAGAAAAATATGATAAATTTTAATTAGTAACTTCATGGAATCATCGACCCAAATATACTCCTTTACATCTACAAAAGTTTTTGTAGGTGGGAACAAAGAGATTTTT
The DNA here is from genome assembly GCA_019776745.2 of Taxus chinensis. Classification (NCBI taxonomy): domain Eukaryota; kingdom Viridiplantae; phylum Streptophyta; class Pinopsida; order Cupressales; family Taxaceae; genus Taxus; species Taxus chinensis. The sequence goes on from CM034152.1 coordinate 656,918,722, forward strand.
TTTAGCATTTCATTCCATTTGATATTGTCATATCTCCAAACCTACAGTCTATTAGAGCATTCCTTAATGGCTAATCATGATCTCCCTAGGATAATTGGATATCCATGTATCTTTCTTCTTTGGTTGAAGAATCATAAAGTCCATAGGGTACTCCCATGATTCCAAGGTCACCAGTTAACAGGATCCTCATATGATTCCTTCTAGGGTTTAGAGATGGATTGATTGACCATTTGTAGAATGGTAATATTGGTGGGTTGAATCCCATCTAATGGAAATTATTTCAAAGTATCAGTTGTCATAATGTTAATAGCAGCTCCAAGATCAACCAACACATTTTTATTTCCTTTTCAATTGTTATAGTAATGATGGGACTATCAAGGTCACCATACTTAGGTAACAATAATTTTCTTGATAACATGTCAAAAAATTTTCCATCTACCTATATAGTTTTATGTGGATTTTGTTATCTTTCTGAGTCATTAACTCGGAATCTTGTTTTATATAGGGTTAGAAGGATCTCTCTTTCCCAAGATCATAGGTCATTATTTTAATTACTAGAGAAAAAAATACCTATTCAATCGTCTATATGTCATATCTTGAGTGATACACAAAACTTGTAACCCCCAATGGAATTAAATTTTCTTATTTTAATCTATTAATGAGTTACCTTTATTTCACGCTTGTCTAATGAATCTTTATCTCTCGGATTATTTATTTATAGTCTCTTTTGATTATTTCTATGGAAAGGAATTGATGGAGGAATTCATGGACTATTCTTTATGTCCTTAATTTATTTTTATTCTTCATGTTGACTTTTTCTTTCCCTTTTACAATATGTTGGTTTTTCATTTGGTATTTCAGTGATGACAACTGGTGGGTTATCTACAATTTTCCTTGATATTAATTGAATATCCTTACAATATATGACATTTAATCCCATGGATTCTTGTTCAACTCCAAAGACAAGGTTGTTTTCACTTATTCTTTCAGATTTTCCACTAGTTATGCATGCATTTGAGGTTGAATGACTGATTTTGTTTGTTGAGGTTGAACAATAGGGGGAGGCATTAGTGTTTGTTGTTGATGTTGTTGTTGTTGGGGTGGAAACCTCATTTGTTGTGGATAGTTGGTAGAATAGTTGGTATATTTTGCCCATTGTGGATTGGTCCATGGTTGAGCGATAGGGTTGTGACATCCATGGTTGGGGTGTCCAATATTGAGGTTGTTAGGGCATTCATGGTTGGGATGTCCATTCTAATGGAGCCCAAGGAATTGGTACTCTCTAGTTAGTGGATACATGTTTGCATCCCATGAAATCATCCATGGATTGGAACTATTTCTTGGCATGAAATGGGATTGTATTTTTGGAGGTTGATTTCCTTATTTTTGTACAAAATTGGTCTTCATATGGTGTATGTTTAAACTGATTTTTAAGGATTGGTAGGAAACAACAGTCCTTAGTATCATGATCTTTACCACATATCCCACAAATTTTATTTTTGTCAAGGGGGAAATCTCTAAGAGCATGTTTTTGTCTACACCTTAGACAATACATTACTAGTGGCTCAGTGTTGGCTTTGGCTTGTGCTTGTATGTCATCTAAGGTAGTGTTCAAGTGTAGCTAATTTTTATTTTTAAAAATTGGAGAGTTATTCCATTAATTATTTTACATCTGGATTTGGTCTTCTTGGCTCTCCTTTTCCTAGGGTTCCCCTAGTTCTAGAGTAGTTTCTACATAACCTTCTCAATCTGGTGGAAAGTTAAATGATTCACATATCCTCCTCCCATAAGATTAAGAAATTATCTTGATTATTCATCCAAATATTTTAGGAAGATGGTTTTAGTTAAGATCTTCACTTATAAGGGTGTCCACATTTTGTATGAAGAAAGAGGAATCTATCCAAGTAATCTTCTAAATTTTCATCTTCATTTTATTTGACTTAGAAGAATTATTCCTTTTTATCTCTCCCTCTACAATAATCCTTGATATTTTTTAAGGAAATGTTCTTCCATTTCTACCCAAGAGTGGATAGATTTTGGTGGTAAACTCATAAACCATCTCATAGTTGAATCTTTCAATGTGGAAGGAAATAGTTTTAATTTTTGATTATCAGTCCTATAGTCATAAGTTTGGCATATTACTTTGAAACCCAAATAAGAATTGATCTAGATCTTCAGTTATCATACCTCAAAATGTGGGTAACACATATGGGGATATGTTTTTCATGGGGTTATCATCTTATTCATCAATGACAATGGGGTAGGTAAATGTTCTTGGAGGCGCAATGAACTTCCCCATTGTGAGGGGTTGTTTTGAGCTCTTGGTTCATCTACCATTCTTTCCCAATTGATTTTGTAAAGATTTTTTTTACACTTAGGTGAAAAATATGGTGTGGGTGGAAGGCTACTACTATGACATTGATAACATCAGATTAACTAGATCATCTTGATCTATATTAACTTATGTATGATGGCCCTATTTCAGGAGAATATTCTAAAGGTTATGGTAGGGTAAAATGTTGTGTCCTCTTTGGTAGGTGAATAGAAATATTCTTCCAAATTTTCTGGTTGATCAAAGGATATTTTCAGGGGAATGGAAGATCTGTGGTTAAGGACCTTTTGGGATAAATCTACCTTTTGAGTCTTTAGGTCTACTCATATATTGGTATATCTAGGTATATTCTCAAGAGTAATTATTAGTTTAATGATTCTTATTAACACTATAATGTCATTGGAAAAAATGACCCCCAAAAATGATGAGCATCGTTGCTAACTCCGCATTTATTCAACTTAATTGTTGATGTCGTTATAACGAGGAAAGTTTCCAAGGCTATATGTAATAAGATTCCTTTGAAAAGATAACAATTTATTGGTGGGTATATCTGTTTGAGGGGGTTAAGTACTAAATGATAGAAAATGAAATCTAATCTATGATATGGAATTACACACACAGTTCAAAATAAAATAAAACTTTCTTGTTGGAATCGGAAAAAATAACACTTAATTTGGAAACTCTCAATACCGAATCAAAGACACAACTTGTAGGATTGGAAATTACAGAATTAAAGTAAAAAAATTATTTAAATACTTTTTAAATAAAAGAAGATACTTACTAGGAATTTAATGTTTTTGAAACAAAGAAGAATTACCGTGATAGAAATTATAATAGAATTGCTAAAAACTAACAAACAACAAAAGATAAAATAATGAATAATATCAATTGAATTATATCTAAACATAAGTAAGGACATGCATATATACTAAAACAAAAATAAATAATACAAAATACCAAAGGTTCTAAATCCTGGGCTAAGTGGGACCTTTATCTCCCTTATATTTGAATAAAAACTTGGACACTAAATCACCAAAGCATCAAATTTATTAAATTCAAAATTTCTGAATCATACAATAGGATTGATTTCGAAATACTGATTATTGGTATCCCCTATGACAATTAGTGAGTGTAGATTATATTATCCTAATCCCTTAATTGACACCTACAAAAATCCAGATGAATCCTAGAATCTTATCTTATTTAGATTACTAGTAAAGAGGTTCCACAATATCTCCATGTTTTGAGGTGAAATGATGGAGAGAATTGGGGAGCCAATTGACTCTATAGGATTCATTTACAACAAAACATATATGAAAATAAACTATAGTGATCACTATTCTATAACTAGTATTATTCTAATTCTATTATGTGTTATTCTTGAATGGATGCACATTCTAGGATTAGCAAGATTCCTATATCTCAGAGATATTGTTGATGCCAGTTGGCGAGATCCTGAAGTCACATGGGTAGACTTTGAACCACCGGAATAGAATTCTGAAGCCACAGGATCAGAGACTCCAAAGCCAATGGATAAGAGTCTCTGAAGCCACATAAAGAGACTCAGAAGCTTAGTATACTTGGATTCTCTAGTGCCTGAAACTCTGCATCTTTGAAAAAATCATACCTTTTCCTTGATATGGAGATATATGTACACTAAACTTAATTTTTTTCTTGATATTTAGTTATAACAAAATGGTGGAACAAATACGTACACATGCTAATATAGTAAAAATGAATATATTTTCTACTTTGGATTAGGAAAAAATTATAAAATGCATGCATATTCAAACGAGGGGGAAGATAAACAATGTCATTATTAGGCCATTAAATGAACTCATCACTTATGTATTCTTCTCTTTCTCAAATCCTAATCCAATAGAGCATTGTAATCCTATATAACCAGGGAAATATTGAATCTTTTAAGGAATATAATGTAGTTAAACTTTGTGTTGATTGTGTTTTTCATCTTATTTTTCTTATTGGTGTCTTCTCATTGAATCTGGAAATATATCTATTTTTGTGGTTAATAAACTCAACATTATATCTATTACCTGAAACTTTCTCTCCATTTCTCTTCTCCTACTCATACCTTGCACTCCTTTTCCTCCATATATTGTTGCCACATGTTCAATAGAGGATCTTATGTGATCCTCAGTCTTTGAGCACCCTGAGAATAGAATTAATGTGCAATATTTCTAGATTTCAATAAATGGGAGTCTCCCCATTCCCAAGAGGGGGGACTTAGTCTCAAAGAATTGGCATAAACCCCATATTTTATCATGTGATAAAATATTTTCTAGCAGTAGCATATGGCGTTTCTTGCAAACAAGTGAAAGCACATAGCATAAATGTAAAACAAGAAACAAGCCATAGTATGAATATCATTCCAACTTAGAAGTAACCTATAAACTAGAAAATGCACATCAAGAACTCATTAGCATGTTAGAGTAATAAATAGTATGACACAATGTATATAATGAGTGAATGACATAATCAAAATTAAAGTAAAAAAGATTGAAATAATATCACATATATGTGAGAAAGTGGAAAGTGGATGCCCTCAGTAGTTGCGGAAGAACTGGTAAAAGCTAGTTTCAAGCATCTTGCATCATGTATCAATCTTTGTATAGCCTATATTTAACTCAATGTACCACATGAACACACATATGTATAGAAAAAGGATGTATTATACTATGTATCAAGCTAAGCTTGCAATAGAAATAACCAAAAAAGAGCAATGCAATTATTTTTGGATGTTTATATGTATTGGAATATTTTTATTTATTTTTAGCATATATGATTTTTTGTATTTTTAGGCCCCTTGATGGCATGGATGAAAATATTTTCTCCAAAGAGAAGGAAGGGTGATCCAAGAATGCTCCCAAGGGGGAAATATGTTGGGGTTAGCACATTGGTTGTACAGATAATATATCATATCTAAGCATACATGCAAATAAAAGCAAATATTCTACCAGAAGAAATATACAAAACAAGAGATATAAATCAACACCAGATTTAACGTGGTTCACCCAGTGTGGGCTACGTCCACCAAGAAACAAGCCACTCTATTATCCAAAGCTTTAACAAGATATAAAATTGAAGATTTACAATCTTCCACACCTCTTAGATGTATAGTACTTTCTTTCTCTCAAGCTTTTGCTTCTTCTCCAAGAATTCTCCCTCAAACAATTATTCTCACAATATTAAAATTTTATATGTCCTTCTAAATTATTACTTCTAAAGCGTATCTTTCATGCTTATATAGGTGTATAAAAACTTAGGGCACTTAGCCACACAATTACAATCAATAGATCTGCTTTAATACTAAAAATAGATCTAATTTCCATGAGTTAATTAAAACATCCACACATAGGTAACCAACGTCGGTTAGCCCTAACCAATGTCAGTTCCTCCTTGCATGACCGATGTTATTCCCTCCATAACTGATGTCAATTACTGTGTTTTCCAACAAGTTTCATATTGCATGCTAATCTGAAGTAATTGAGCTCCAAAACTCAACAATCTCCCACTTGGAGATTAATTACTGCACCATACATGTACAACGTCATTATTTTATCCTTCCTTATCTTTTTTATTCATCTTCAAGTCTCAAACTCGAAGACCAACAGAAGTGGAGTGTAGCTCCAACTTCTCCCTTGCTAACGACTTTGTTAGCATATCTGTAAGGTTATCACTCGTATGAATCTTTTCCAGATTCAACTGCCCATCCTCCAATACCTGTTGTATGAAGTGATACCTCAATTGAATGTGTTTCGTTCTTGAATGAAACTCTAAGTTCTTTGCTAAATGAATTTCACTATGACTATCACTGAAAAATTTGCAATCATCTTGCTCATTTCCCAACTCTTTCATGAACCTACTCATCCATATCATCTCCTTGCTAGCCTCTATAGCTACAACATACTTTTCCTCTATAGTAGACAAAGCCACAACCTTATGTGATCTTGAAATCTAGCTAACTGACATCTCACCTAGTGTAAAAATATATCTAGTAGTGTTCCTCCTACCATCTAGATCTCTAGCCATATTGGAATCAACATAGCCACATAATGAAATATCCGAACCTCCATAGCATAACTACATACTAGATGTCCCTCTCAAATACTTGAGTATCCATTGGATTTCTTTCCAATTCTCTTTACCTATATTGGCCATATATCTACTCACAACTCCCACTTCCTGTGTAATGTCTGGTCTGGTATAAACCATAGCATACATGATACTCCCAACCCGTGAAGCATATGGCACTTGTGTCATGTATTTGACCTCCTCATGTGATGAAGGACACCAATCTTTTCTCAATTTGAAGTGTCTAGCCATAGGTGTACTAACATATTTTACATTTTGCATCTTGAACCTTTCTAACACCCTTTAGATATAATCCTCCTGAGATAAATATAATTTCTTGTTCTTCATGTCTCTATGTATTTGAATGCTAAGGATTATTTTTACAGCTCCCAAATACTTCATAGAAAATGTGTGAACTAGCTTTCCCTTAAGCTCACCAATGTCATGCATACTAGATCCTATAATAATAATATCATCCACATGCAGTAACAAATAATATAGCTCCCATTTTCAAGCTTCTTGAAATAAACACAATGGTCAGATTCACATTTCAAGTAACCATGCTCATGCATAAAACTATCAAACCTCATGTACTATTACCTTGGTACTTTCTTGAGCCCATATAGGCTCTTTTTCAACCCACACACTAATTTCTCCTTACCCTTGACTTCATACCCAAGCGGCTGCTGCATATAAATCTCTTCATCCGAATCACCATAAAGGAAAGTTGTCTTCACATCTAGTTTCTCTAAATGCAAATCCTATACTACAACTAAACTCAATACAGTATGAATATAAGTCATCTTAACAACAGGAGAAAATATTTCACCAAATTCAATACCTGTTGTATGTGTAAATATTTTTACTACAAGCCTTGTCTTGTACCTTTTTTTTCCACCCTCTTCTTCTTTGATCTTGTAAACCCACTTGTTGTACAATGTCCTCTTACATCCTAACAACTTAACCAAATCTCAAGTCTGTTTCTATTCCAAGGATTATATCTCCTCATCCATGTCATGTTCCCATTGCATGTGAGTCTTATCATGCATTGTGTCTTCAAAACTTTCTAGTTCACCTTTATCATTCAATAATAAATAAAAGAGAGAAGGTGTAAAATCTTTCTGGAGGTTTACTTACCCTTTGTGACCTTCTCACAAATTTTTAGGGTATTGGAGGCTCATTTTGGACCTCTTGGACATTTGTATCCAAATCTGTCAATGACCAATGCTGATCACCTATAACCTACATTGGTTCTGCTAACCGATGTCGATTTGACTCCTTCTATAACCGATATCGGTTCAGCTAAATAATGTCGGTCAGGGGTCAACTGACACTGGTTACTATGTAACCCTATCAGTATTACTTTTAAATCTAAAAGTTCATTTTCATTCACAAAATTCTCAACTGGTTCTTCCTTTGGTACCAAAATTTGATCCCTATACATTCTCTTTTATTCCATTCAATATCAAGACTCCTAATAATTTTAGAATTATCTAAATCCTAAAAACGGAATCCGAAATCACCAGATCCATAACCAATGAAAGTACATCTTTTGAATTTTGCATCCAACTTTTTTCTATTTTCCTTGTCAATATGCACAAAAGCTTATGAACCATAAAATTTAAGAAAAGAAAGATCTACCTCTTTTCCATTCCAAGATTCCTCTGGTATTCCTCCATCTAGTGAACTTGAAGGCCCGCGGTTAATCAAATAAATTGTTGTATCAACTACTTCTACCCAAAATTGCAAAGGCAATCTAGAATGTATCCTCATACTTCTAGTACGTTCCATGATTGTCATGTTCATTCTTTCTGCAACACCATTCTCTTGTGGTGTTCTTGGAACCATTCTTTCTCTATGTATCTCATTCACTAAACAATAATCATTGAAATCTTTGCTACAGTATTCACCGCTATTGTCATATCTAAAGCACTTTAACTTTAAATTTGATTCATTCTCAACAAGGGCTTTCCATATTTTAAAAGTTTCAAAAACATCATATTTATGTTTAATACAATAAACTCATACCTTTCTATGTAGCATCATCAATGAAAATAACATAATATTGGGATCCTCCATAAGAATATACCTGAGTTGGTCTGCACACATCTGAGTGTACAAGCTCCAACTTCTACTCCTTCTTAGTTGCCCCAACTTTAAGAAATCTCACTCTTTTGCTTTTCAAAAACATAATTCTCATAGAAATCAAGATCTAAATCTTTCAAATCTGATAACTTACCCTTAGCCTTTAAGATCTGCATTTCTTTTTGACTCATATAGCCACAACTGATTATGCCAGATGCATGCATCTAAATTTGAAGTAGATAATGTAGAAAAAAAAATCAGTAACACATGTAGATAAATATAATGTTCCTACCTTCTTACCTCTTGCCATAACAAGAGCACCCTTGGTGACTTTCCAAGAGTGTGTTGTGAATGTAACCATGTAACCAGCTTTACCTAGTTGCCCTGCAGAAATAAGATTCCTCTTGAGGTTTGGTACATGCCTCACAAATTTCAATACCCATGTATTTCCATTCTGCAATTTTAGATGAACTTCCGCTTTACCAGTAATACTCCAAGGTTCATCATCACCGAAATAAACATGCCCAAAATTTCCCTAAACATAATTTCTAAAATAACCCTTATTAGGGGTTGCATGGAAAGAAGCTCCTAAATATAAAACTCATGATTCAATTTTATTATCTAAAGAAAGAATAAGAGCATATTGTATTACCTCTGCTGTAGAAACCTCCTTATTTGCTTCTTTACCTTTGTCTAGTTGTTGGTTCTCTTTATCCTTTGACCAAAAATTTTTCTTTGCATGTCCTTTCTTTCCACATTTCTTACAGGTAATTCCCTTACCTATGGATTTAGATCTATTATCTCTTGACTTTGATTTCCCATTACTCTTACTCTTGGATCTCTCCTTCTGCTTGCCCCTATTTTCTACATTCAAATCATTCCCAGATGATGATTTCTCTGTACTCTTCCTATGAATTTCTTCATTCAATATTATACTAACCACATCATCAAACTTTAAAATATTATTAGCAGATGTTATATTACTAAAAACCATTACCAATTTATCCCAACTATCAGAAAAAGAACATAAGAATAAGAGTTCTTTCACTTCATCATCAAACGATATATCAACTGATTTTAACTGATTTACAATAGATTTGAAATCATTCAAATGACTATATGTAGATCCACTTTCATGCATCTTAGAACTAAATAGTTTCTTCATCAAATAAATTTTATTTGAAGCACTAGGTTTTTCATATAAATTAGTAAGAGATTTCATTAACCCTACTATAGAAGTCGCTTCTATAATATTGGAAGCCACAAATGCTATCAGGCTCAATCTTATAGATCCCAAATCCTTTCTGTCAAGAATATTCCATTCTTCATCAGTCATCTTTGTAGGTCTAGACTTCTCATCCAACGGTAAATACAAATCTCTTTGATACAGATAATCCTCAATCTGTATCTTCCATAATTGATAATTTCGATCGTCAAACTTCTCTACCTTGTATTTTTTTCTTCTTCCATTGTTGTAGCTCCCACTAAGTCAAAAAACCCTTTGTGAGTAAATTTGTCAACACACAAAACCCTCAAACAAAGCTCTGATACCAATTTTTGGGGTTATCACACCGGTTGTATAGATAATATATCAGATCTAAGCATACATTCATATAAAAGTGGATATTCTACCAGAAGAAATATACAAAACAAGAGATATAAAACAACACCATATTTAACGTGGTTCACCTAGTGTGGGCTACATCCACCAAGAAACAAGTCAATCTATTATCCAAAGCTTTGACAAAATATACAATTGAAGATTTACAATCTTCCACACCTCTCAGATGTACGATACTTTATTTATCTCAAGATTTTTCTTCTTCTCCAAGAATTCTCTCTCACAATAATCATCAACTTTTGTAAGTTCTTCTTAATTCTTACTTATAAACCCTAGATTTCATGCTCATATAGTTGTATACAAACTTAGGGAACTTAGCCATGAAATTACAATCAATATATCTGCTTTAATACTAAAAAAATATCTAATTCCCGTGAGTTAATTAAAAAATCCACACACAGGTAATCAACGTCGATCAGCCCGAACCGATGCCAGTTCCTCCTTGCCTGAACAATGTCAGTCATAGGTGACTGATGTTGGTCCCTTCATAACCACTGTCAGTTATTGTGTTTTCCAACAAGTTTCATAGTGCATGCTAATCCAAAGTAATTGAGTCCACAACTCAACAAAATATTTAGATTTTTAGTGCTTTTTATGAATAGAGGGCCTAGGTAACCAGAGAGGGGAAATAAGGTTTCTCCCTAGGGTGTGAGTGTAAAGTGAGGTTTGGGTGTGTATTCACTCCCTCAATATTCTATTTGAACCTATAAACAAATTGTGTCATCAGGAAATGAGGGTGAATCAAATGCTCCCCATAGGTGAGTAGTGCATGAACTATCTAACGAGAACCTCCAAAGGAGGTGTAGAATCTACCATGGAAGATGGAGGCTTGGGCCTCATTTTTCCAAAGAATTATATTCAAGTTCATAATCCATAGAAACTTTGGGAGGTGAGAAAGGTAGACTAAATCCATAAGAATCCATGTGTGACTTAGATGATTGGTGATTATAAGTATGATGGGAAAACCCTATAGCAAAAAAAGGTTGAATGATGTATGAATTAAGTACTAGTGTATTATGAGGAGGAATATGATGATTTAATATTTAATAAAATGTAAGAGACTTCATGTAAAGAGGGTAACTTGTATCGAACTCAATAAGAGGGGGGGACACAAGGCCAACCACTAGTATAAAAGGTAATATGGAAGCATTAGGATCAATAAAAACATACCAACGTGGCATGAAAATTATCATGAGTGGTACTATGTATATAGGTATTGGCTAATATAGCATAGAGAGGTGAAAAAAATGTAGTGGAAGTAAGCTTATGAACCTAATTTTTTAAGTCACCTACAACATGCATTAGATAAATGATGGATCATTGGGTGGCTCCAAATTTCCATTATATGTAGCCATGGGGACACTATTGGGGTAGAATTGAATACAAATTTGGGTCAGTTAGTGGAGAAGTTGCATTGACATGAGAAGGACTATGAGAAGATCTATAAGGAATGAAATATTGGACCCCCTAATCAATAAATTCCTAAGCATGGGAAAAATAAGAAGAAATATAAGCATCGTTATGTTCACCATTATATAAATTATCCTTTTAAAAATCAATAGTAGAAATACATACATTATTTGTAACAAAAAAAATTTGCAAGTAGTTAAGACATCATGTTGTGAAGAGAGAGAAGTAACACTATCATCAATTGTAATAAAAAATTTTGCATGAGTAGATACAATATCATTTGGAGGAGGAAGGGAAGGAACACATGTATCATTTGCAACCAAATTTCACACACAGTTATTTGAAAAACTCATTTGAGAGGATGAAGGGATATCCCTGTCAAAAGGATGTGCATCTATGAGATCTTGTAGAATATCCTAATTGTAAAGATTAATATGTCCTTGATGAGAAATTTGTGGACCATCGGGTGCTAAGGTGATGTGTGTAGTATGTTACCAAGGTTTCCTTAGGAGAATATTGTAGGAAGGGTTATCATGAGTACCTAATAAGTAATATCAATGGTTTCAAGCCAGTAGTGATTGGAATAGTGATAAAAACCAAGGAATATACAAGCAATATGATTCAATCTGTAGAAATAAAAATTAACATGAGAAATATCTGCTATAGACACACAAAAATCATGAAGGAAAGAGATACCACAAATATTCAGGTTTGATCCGCTATCAAGAAGAACAGGTTTAATCGGAACCTTGTGCACCATAACTTGAACATATATAGGGAGCTCAAGAAGGGCCATAATGATACCCAAAAAAGAGAATAAGAAAGTTTAAAAGATGGGAAGGATCATACAACAAGAGGATCAACATGCCTAACTTATAGAAGCTTGAAAATATTTTAGATTGGGTAAAGGATTCAATTGATAGGGTTCACCAAATGTTTTAACCTAACTGGTTAATGTTTATGGGGGGTAGTATCTGATAGTAGAGTATCCTAATCAATTAGTTTCCAAATTTAATTACAACAATACTAGGAATAATCATAGAACAAAGCTAACTAATGATAGACAATGAAATAAAGTAATATAAATAAGGGATGGAGAGTGACTTAGTTGATATTATGAATTTTTTACTAATCTGGGCTAACCAGGTGACTGGAGAAGGCTAGAAATGATCTAACAGAGCTTCACTACCCAAAAGTATATCCTATAGAGCTTCCTAAACCAAAGTTTATGGTATGGCCCAAAGCACACCCCCGTGATGGCCCTTTATGTATGCCCTTGTCCCTCTATACTTTCAACTCCTGAAATTTTTTGGGTTTGTGCATGGCTGCTTGATCTACTCCTGTCTGCAACTTGGATCTTGTAACACTATGTGGTTCTCATTGTGCAGATGATTGAATCTTAAAAACCTTATATGGTGAAGGAGTCCTGCAAAATAAAAATTAGTTGGGTTGTGAGCACTATTGTACACCATTGACGTTTCCACTACTCTGAAGAGGGCTCAAACCACAAATCATTCTTGCCTAACATGTGATATATAGAATGTATGTAGCCAAATTTATAACCATGACCTTGCAATAATGTGATTGTACTTGACTTTTTCCTTAGCTAGAATTGAGAGGATGTGCCTTTTGTGCTTGCATATCTGAGTGGATGATTGCCCTAGATTGAGTATACAAAGTATATGAAGCTCAAGGGAGTCTTGGAATAACTTTTCTTATGATTTATCTTAGCATTTATTTCATTAGAATGCTAGGATTCAAGTATATAGAATGCCATCCTTTAATGAGATATGAATAATTTACTTATATATGTGTTCTAGATTTGGAAAACTTAGGATAAAAAGGACAAGGTTTGTAGAAAATAGATTAAAATTGAGAAAAGTGTTGTTGGAGGGAAAAGGACCAAATCAGCTAGGTCAGCCCATAGCATATGGACATTATTACCCTTTATGTGCTCTATGGTCCCAGATGAATGTCTGAGTAATTTAAAATTTGTGATTGTGATATGCAATGGTATAGCCTATTTTGATCGATTAATATGAACATTATGCAAACAAATAATATGTGTGTGCAAGCAAGAATGAGTGGGATATAGCTAGGTGATTAACTAAAATGGGGATTTTATCAAGTTAATCTAAGTAGGAACAACAATAAATGAATGCAATAAATAAACAAAGAAAGTGACCCAAACAACTATAAAAATGGAAATGTTAAAACCCTAAAGTGCAAGGAGAATTAGAATGAACTCAGCTGATTAGAGGAGTTTGCTAGACTATGTTGCAGAGGTAATTGGAGGATTCAAAAAATGGGAACAACGGTGCCAAATCCCCGAAAAGGATGGATCTTGAGTATCTAGTTGGACTGGAGTGCCTGGAGAGGGACTAGGGCACCTACGAGTGCTCTAGTCTGCAAAATGGGTGCACTGGTCTGTGTAAAATATCTGGAACTGAGTTTCATAAGTCTAGGAGCTGGTCCAAAACCCTCATTGTGTGTCGCATCAGATTCATTGTCTTGCGTCATAGTGTCGCCAATAATCCAAGATGATGAAAAGACCTGCAAGAGACCAAAATAAGTATCAAAACTATAAAAAACAAAAAGAAAATGTAAATGAATGGGTTGGATTGACTTCAACTCCCACAACAGTGGGCTTACTAACTAAGCATTGCACTACATTTCAGACCCAAATGTAGTTCTAGTGAGTGTGTGCATAATGTTCCCTAGGTGTTCTTATGTCATTTGCACTTTGTGAAGTAGCGAGAAATAACTAAATGTAGAAAATGTAATAAAATGTATGCATGGAATAGAATAGAATCCCCCCTATAAAGTATGATGCATATGAACCAATCTTGTCCTTGTGATGGAGCTAATGGATGTAAATGACCTCCAATTGGATGCAACTCTAGCGAGAAATAACTAAATGTAGAAAATGTAATAAAATGTATGCATGGAATAGAATAGAATCCCCCCCTATGAAGTGTGATGCATATGAACCAGTCTTGTCCTTGTGATGGAGCTAATGGATGCAAATGATCTCCAATTGGATGCAACTCTAGATGGATAATATTAGTGACTAGTGTTTGGTCCCTCATTATGGTCTCATAACTTTATATTTATAATCTAATTTCTTAATTAACCCTGAAATGGCCGACACCAAAATGATAAGAACCTAAAATGGCTAGAAAGAGCCCAAAAAGTGGCGGGAAATCTCTAGAAGGATCGAGGCGCCCATGGTGGGACCCAGGAGCTCGTGGGTGCCCCTGTACAGGCATGGGTGCCCCAGTCGAGGCTAAAATAACACAAAGTGATGAAATATGGCTAGGTATGTGGGTGTAAAAGGTCAGGAATGATGAAATAAAATAAAACAAGATGGCCAAAAGATGAGGATTAATTAGAACTTTCTTCACTTAAGAACCTTCTAAATAGTAGTATGAGACCGAGATTAAATGATATCTAAAGTGCATTATTTTATGACTTCATTTTTCCCCCACTTTATGTTGGTGAGCGGAAATCTCGGTAACATAAAGTAGATAGAGATACATACCTGATGTCCATGAAGATTGTAGTAGAAATCGTGTTGAAGGACTAGACAAAGCGTGGAATAAGAAAAAGATGATTGAGAATAGAAACTAAAGATGTAAAAGTGCAAAAAAGTGATGAGAGTGAACCTAGGGTGGAAGCGTGTATGTAGTTGTTGATGTGTGTAATGTACCTGCATGGTTAGTATGGTGTGTGTTGGCGTAAAATGTTGTTGTTGACGTCATTTTTGTTGTTGTTGTTGACGATTTGCTTCTCATACGGCTGGACCTATAAGGAAAAAATGATCAAGAAGTCAAATATGCATGTACATATATGTAAAAATGCATGTAAAATATGCATGTATATAGTAATGAAAAGACTTAAATGAAAATATGAAAAGTGTAAAAGGAACATGTGCACCTAATCCATGAAGAGAGAAAAGGGTGTAGAAAGAGGATATCCTGTCCTATGAGGTTTTTTTGGATGATCTGATGCCATAGGCCAAAGAAGTATATGAAGGAATTCTGCTATATCCTCCAACTTTTAACTGTTTCCCAGAACATGTGTGAAGAGATCTTTATACTTCCTAGTTTTTTTGGTGATCCAACACCACTTGCTAAAGAAGTATAGGGAGGAATTGGCTTGTATCCTCCAACCTTTAACTACTCCCTAGAATGCTAAGGAAAACCATGTCCTATAAAATCCATTGTGTATGGGGTTCGTAGACTAGTCTGAACCCATTCATTATATATAACCCACAATGTCAAGCGTGGAAAGTGCATTGAACTAAACCGGTGTGGAAGCGATGTGTGGAATGTAAAAACCCAAAATGATTCCCCCCCTCTTTTGGGGCACATGCGACGTCACATATAGGAGAATGTGGCCCCAAAAGAGGGCCAACCATATGAACTCTATAACTCTGCCCTACAAGAGGAAAGGAATGTGCTTGGTAGAAACCAAGGCGCACACAAACAATAAGGTTAGCCAAAACAAGTGTTAGTATGAACAAGCATGCATGTAGAAAGCAATGTGTAAGCTACGCAAATAGTGTAAAAGCTATCAAAAAATGTAGTAAACACACAAGAAGACAAAGTAAGCCGCACAAAGTGGGATGGAAAACATTGTACATCACTCATGATGTCGCAAGACATGCAAGGCCATCATGGCCGTAAACAACAAACAAGTGTGCACACCAAACATAGGGCAAGGCTTGCAAACAAAAGAAAAAAATAGAAAACAATGTAACAAACAAGTATTGAAAAAAATATCCATGAATAACAAATGTTACACATGAAGCACCCGTTAGCATGTTAGAAAGATAGCTAGTATGTCAAAAATCGTGTCTAACCAAGTAATGTAAAGTACTAAATACAAAATGAAACAATAACACCTAGGAGAGATGAATTTGGATGCCCCCAACAACCAATGTAGGAAGGGTAGAAGGTGAGCATCCATGTTATGTGTAAGAGACGTGTGTTTGCAATCACAACTAGAACAAGACGTGAACACACATGTGTGGATGATATAGATAAATGACATACAAGTAATCTAACTAGCATGTGTAATAAAGAGACCATGAACAAGAAAAAGTAAGCAAGAGTAAAAGCAACCATAATATGCAATATGTTGTGGATGGATGGAATGGAATATGGAAGATGGATGATAGGAACCACGTGTCCCCCTGAGTGAATGAAATGTAGGAAATGAGGTTCATTTTGTTTTCCCTCTCAGCAGTCAAGAATGAACCATAAACGAGAGTGCGTCATTGGGAAATGGTTGAATAGTGTGTATTGTGTATAGCGCATTGTGATGAATGTGTAGGTGTAGTGATGAGATGAAACATATCAATAATGTGTGCATGAACCCTATAGCCAAAGTGTATATCACGACCAGATGAACGTACAAGTGATGATTTAGCCTAAGTGTATATCATTATAAGATGAATGGATGAATGATGATTTTTCCCTAAGTGTATATCACTATGAGAGTAAAAGAGGGAGTGGTGATGTAACCTAAGGTGTATACTACTACAAAATGATAGAATGGGTGGCCATTTAGCCTAAATTGTATGGCCCTAACCTACTACTTTCACATGATGAAAGGTCGAATGATAAATGCGTGATGAAGAGAATTTCCATTTGATTTGTAAACCCTCGGTAGTCGAGTATGGACCGAGAAACTAAAGTGTTTCATAGGGTAGTGATTGCAGTGCGTAGAAGAGGATGTAGTATGTGTAATGATAATAGATGACCATAAGATGAGTAGAATGTGTAAATGTGTGATGTCTAGAATGCAAATGCAAGATGTGTACAATGTGTAAAGTGTAATGCGTAGAGTGTAATGTACGTAAATAGACTAGTAATGTAGTATGTAGGATGAGTAGTGTACGATGCGAGACACGTAAAGAATGATGTATTCATAATGATAACTAGTATGATGTATGATGATGCATGATGCACGATGCATGATGCATGATGCACGATGCATGATGCATGATGTATGATGCATGATGTATATGTATGATGTGTGAATAAATTTAGTGTGTGGAGTTCATGTGTAGTAAGCCCTCAACAGTCAAGTGTAAACTGAATCACAAGAATGTGTCATCAGGTAATAATGATGCTAAAGCATGTGATGAATATGCATATGCAAGGATATGAATGTATGATAATGCAAAGAATGAGAGATGTGCCTATGTTAATATGATAGGGGGGATTGTGTGAGTGTTATGCTCCCCAAGTGTACTATGATGATGGAGATCTATGCACCGATGTGAGAGGTGACATTTCATTGTAGGAGAGCATTTTTGTGTCATGATAAGAGTGAGGGCCAACACAATGGTAGGCCGAAGCAACAATAGGACCATGCGATGGTGCGTGGTGGTGGCATTTTAAATGTGTCTTGACCATCAATAGAAGGAGTAGTTACTTTGAAAAAATTGATTAGATGTGAAAGTGAAGTAGGATGGGGAGGAATCTTGAATGGTGGTAACTTTGGTGGTATTGGTGACGATACAAAAGACTTGATAGGAGAAGAAGGTTGATTGATTGTGCGAGGTGGTGGTGTGGTTTGTCTTGGTGAGACCTCAGATTATTCAGTAGGAGGCGGTGTTGAATTTATTTTGAGATACAATTGTCTTAGGAGGTACTTGACTTATTGTAGAAGGATCCTGAGTAACGTTGGCTTGATGCTCATTAAATATAGATGGATCAAATTTAGGAACCCAATGGGATTTATCATTTGTATTAAAATGTTGTGCAACATATGAGAGAAAACCCTGACGTGTAAGGTACTTGATACTTCGTTGTAAAACATAACAATCATTGTCATTATGTCCATTGATTCAGTGATAGTTGCAATATGGAAGAACTTGATACTTGGCAAGCCTATAAGGAGGATAACCATGAGTAGATGGAAAGCTAATGATTCTATGAGTGATGAGATGTGGAAGAATATCTTGTTTCTTAGCATTGAGATTAAACTAGAGAGGCGTAGGGAGTGGTACGCTTTTGGGTTCACTAATATGAGCACATGTAGAAGACATAGGATGAATATGAGAAGAAGAACAATTGTGAGCTTGAGAGGTATCCTTAAGTTGTTGAATTTAATATTTAATAGATGTGATTGTGGATTATATAGCCTGAAAATTTATCTTGAAATAAAGAATGATGAGTGTGAATGGATTTGCAAATAGATTGATTAGATTTGGAATCAAGAGTGAGTCATCGGAAAGACGATCAAAAATAGGATTCACTTGAGTAGGAAACATGTTGATAAGTAAATACATAGTCTCTAGGGTTTTTTGTAGAGCGTCTTTAAAAGATGGGTTCATTTGACTCAATTGAAGCAAAGGGACTTGATAAACCTTAGAATCCATGAGAGAGGAAAAAATGAGGATCCTAAGTGTGAAAGCGATCAGGTTCACCAAAATGATTAACTAAAATGGGGATATTGCATTAAGATAATTTAGCTAGGAACAATAGTAAATAATAGTAAATGAATGCAATAAATAAACAAAGAAAGTAACTAAAAAAACTATAGAAATGGAAATGCTAAAACCCTAAAGTGCAAGGAGAGTTATAATGAACTCAGTTGATTAAAGGATCTCATTGGATTGTGTTGCAGAGGTGACTAGGGGAACAGAAAATAGGAATAACTATGTCGAAGCCCTGAAAAGGATGCATCTGGAATATCTAGCTAGACTGGAGCACTTGGAGAGGGACTGGGGTGCCTACAAGCGCTCTAGTCTACAAAATGGGCACCCTAGTATGTGTAAAATATCTGGAACTAAGTTTTCTAGGTTCGAGAGGTGTCTAAAACCCTCACTGTGTGATGCATCAAATTTGTTGTCCTACTGCCAAGTGTCACTAATAATCCAAGATGATGAAAAGACCTGCAAGAGATGAAAAGAAGTACCAAAAACCCTGAAAAAAGAAAAATGCAAATGAATGGTTCGAATTGACCTCATCTGCCACAATGGTGGGCTTACTAACTGAGCGTTACACTACATTTCAGACCCAATTGTAGTTATGGTGATTGTGTGCATAATGTGCCCTAGGTGTTCTTGTGTCAGTCACACTTTGTGAATTAGTGAGAAATAACTAAATGTAGAAAATGTAATAGAATGTGTGCATGGAATAGAATAGAATCCCTCGCCTTATGCTGTGTGTGATGCAGATGAACCTAGCCTTGTGCCTTGTGATGGAGCTAATGGATGCAAATGATCTCCAAGGGGATGCAACTCTAGATGGATGATAGTAGTGACTAGTGCTTGGTCCCTCATTATGGTCTCATATCTTTATATTTATAGGTTTCTCTTGATCTAATTTTGTAATTAACCCTAAAATGGCCGACTACCAAAATGATAAGAACCTGAAATGGCTAGAAAGATCCCAAAAAGTGGTAGGAAAAATCTAGAAGGATCAGGGGTGCCCATGGTGGGACAAGGGTGCCCATGGGCACCCCAGTACTGGCCTGGGTGCCCTAGTCAAGGCTAAAACAATGTGAAGTGACGAAAGCTAATTGGGCATGTGGGTGTAAAGGGTCAGGAATGAAAAAATAAAAGTTAAAAAGATGGCCAAAAGAAGGGGGTTAATTAGTAATTTCTTCACTTAAGAACCTTCTAAATAGTAGTATGAGACTGAGATTAAATAATATCTAAAGTGCATGATTTTGTGACTACACTAGGGATAACATAATTGGTTAAATTGAACAAGTGTGGGAAAGTGCAAGAGTGTTGTACAATCTGTATTGTTCCAAGACATGAATTACCAAAATGAGTGTCTACACTAGGCATGCATAGGAAGAATAACATGTGAGAAGCTTAGTGATTGGCCTTGAAGGCAGAACAAAAATAGACTAGGACATGTTTTAAAAAAATTGAAGGACCAAAGAGAGAAAAAATATCTCCAATAATAGGATGATTTGGGTATAATAACACAAGAGGAGAAACATCTTGTGACTGAAAAGAAGATAGCATCGAAGGTTTCAAGAACCAACAAAGAGGGAGAGGTATTAAGAGAGGGAGAGACTATGGAAGTAACAATTATGGAAGTGGAAGAGGATGGGATGGCCCACTAGACCTTATGTTTGTTATAGGTGTGATGAACAAGGGCATAGGGCATTTGAATGTTCACAATATTGTGCACAAAAGAGGAGACTAGAGGATTTTCCTAGAGTAAATTTGATTGAGGATGAGGCTAAATAACTAGACAAAGAAGTTGCACCAGATGTGGGAGAGAATATCATGATGAGAAGAACAATGATTTCTCCAAGGAAAGAAGAATTTCAATGCGGTGAGTCATGGTTGTGGACAAATATTTTCCAAAGAAGGTGCACATCTGAAGGAAAGGTATGTAATATTATCTTTGATGGTGGAAGTTATGAAAATATGGTTTCCAAAGAAATGGTAGATAATTTAGGGTTGTAGTGTGAAAAACATCATTTTCCCTATCGGGTCTCATGGTTTAAGAAACGGAATGAAGTTACAATAGATAAGATATGTCTGATTATATTTTGTATAGGAAAGACATACATATGAGATTTGGTGTGACGTCTTTCC
This sequence comes from Taxus chinensis, assembly GCA_019776745.2. Lineage (NCBI taxonomy): Eukaryota > Viridiplantae > Streptophyta > Pinopsida > Cupressales > Taxaceae > Taxus > Taxus chinensis. The sequence continues at coordinate 656,939,839 of CM034152.1, forward strand.
AATGGATGCATGTCATGTTTTATTGGGGATACAGTGGAAATTTGATAGAAAGGTAATTAATGATGGGGGAAAAGAATACCCCCAACTTTTGGAAACATGGAGTAAAGGTAGTTTTGTTACCACTTAAATAACAAGAACAAACAAAGAGCATGTTTTCCACAAAGTATTTTATCACAGAGATGAATATGACAAGGTTCTGTTATGCATTAATGGTAAAGAAAGAAGATGTAGAGGTGGTACCCATACCAACTAAAGCAACAAAGGTACTAAGAGAATTTTCAAATGTAATACTAGAAGAGTTACCAAATGGGTTGTCACACAAGAGGGATCTTCAAGATCTCATTGATTTGATTTCTAGGATCATCCCTACCAAATCAAGTTGCATAGAAATTAGCCCAACATTACATGCATAATTAAAAAGACAAGTATCAGAATTAGTGAAAAAGGTGGCTATAATAAAAAGTATGCACCCATGTGCAACCCCAACACTATTGACTCCCAAGAAAGATGAGACATGGAGGATGTGTACAAATAATAGAGCTATCAATAAAATCACCACCAAATATAGGTTTCATATACCCCACCTAGATGACATGATGGATGTGGTTGCATGAATTTTTTGTTTTTCAAAAGTTGAGCTAAGGAGTGGATACTATCAAATACGGATCCAGAAAGTGGATGAATGGAAGACGGCATTTAAAACTGGATATGTTCTATATGAGTGGTTGCTAATGTCATTTGGATTATTTAAAGCACCAAGTACATTTATGAGGATGATGAATCAAGTTCTGTGAGATCACATTCGTAAGTTTATGGTATTTTTTATGATATATTTGATATTCAATATAAATAAAGAGGATCATTTATTATATTTGAGGATGGTGTTGCAAGTATTACAGAAATAGAAGTTATATGCAAATTTGAAGAAATGCAAATTTATGAAGAGGAGCTTGGTATTTTTGGGGTTTGTAGTTTCAAAAGATGGCGTGAAGATGGATGCATAGGTAAGGTAAATGCTATTGTTGAATGGCCTATCCCGGGGAGTGTAACAGAGGTCATAAGTTTCCATAGATTAGGTACTTTTTTCATAAATTTCATTAGAAATTTTAGTAGTATTGTGGCACTAATGACATAATGCATGAAAGAAAAAGAGTTTGTATGGACAAAGGTTGTGACTGAGAGCTTTGAATTATTAAAGAAGAAAGTGACAAATGCACATGTTTTGGCCTTACCTGATTTTAACAAAATATTTGAGGTTGATTGTGATGCTTCATGTGTGGGAATTGGTGTTGTTTTAAGTCTAGAATGAAGGCCAATATCATATTATAATGAGAAACTGATTGAGGTACGAAAAAAGTATTGTACTTATGATATTGAATTTATGTCATTGTACAAGCGCTAAGGCATTACAATTATTATTTGGTGTCAAAGGAGTTTTTTTTGTATACAAATCACCAAGCCTTAAAATTTGTAAATACATTAAAAAAAAGTTGAATAGTAGGCATGCAAAGTGGGTTTCATTCTTCCAAGGGTAAAAATTTGTTTTAAAGCATAAATCAAGAAAACAGAACCATGTAGCTGATGTTTTGAGTAGATGTGTGGCCTTACTAATTGTTATGGTAAGCGAAGTGGCTAGGTTTGAAGTTATTAAGGAATTGTATGATTCTACTACTTGATTTGGGAGGTATTTAAGGATTCGAAAATTGTATGATCTCTAACTCTTATAATAGATTGGGAGGATTGAGCAACAAATGGATATAAATATGAATGGCAATCAAGTGAGATCAGGATAATATTTATGTAACATAACATTTCTTAAGATTATTTTATGCAAGATGGTTATTTGTTTAATGGAAAAAAATTATGTATTCCATTTGGATCTATGAAAGATGACATTTTAAAAGAATTGCATAGTGATGGTTTGGGTGGTCATTTTGGAAAGAATAAAACAATAACATTAGTGGAGAAAAATATTTATGGCCAAAGTTGAAGAGAGATGTGGTAAGGTATGTTTCAAGATGCAAGATATGTCAAGTTTCTAAGGGACATGCACAAAACATTAAATTATACATGTCATTATCAATGCCAATGGGACCATGGACAAACTTGAGTATTGATTTTGTATTGGGGCTCTCCAACACACAAAGAGGTAATGATTCAATTTTTGTTGTTGTGGATGGATTTTCTAAGATGGTGCACTTTATTACATGTAAGATGATAAATGATGCTGCAAGGATAGCATATTTGATTTTCAAGGAAGTTGTTAGGTCATATGGTATCCCAAAGACTATCACTTCAGATAGAGACACCAAATTTTTTAGCCACTTATGTAGGACCTTACGGAAAAATTTGGGCACCAAGTTACAGTTCAGTAGTACATATCATCCTCAAATGGATGGGCAAAAAGGTTGTGAACAAGAGCTTAGGAAATTTATTAAGGTGTATTGTTGTTGAGAAACCCAAATAATGGGACTTGGCATTACCACAAGTGGAATCTTCCCATGATGGTTCAATGAATAGATCAACGAGTAAGTCACCATTTCAAATTATTTATAGAAGGATTCCTCACGATGTTCTAGATTTGGTACCACTACCCATTTCATAAAGGGTGAGTGATGATGCAAAAGCTTTTGCAAGGCATATTCAATAATTGCAAGAAACAATAGGTATCACTAGAAGACAAAATCTATTCAAAAAAGGAGATATGGTGATGGTTTATTTGAGGAAGAAGAGATTTCCCAAAGGACCATACAATAAGTTAAATACAATAATATTGGCCCTTGTAAGATTTGTGGAGAAGATAAATGACAATGTATATGAGGTAAATCTATCACACAGTTTTGATATTTCTCAAGTATTTAATGTTTTAGATTTGTATGCATTTCATGGGGAGGAGGATATAGAGGAAGACAATGAAGTCATGGATTGGAAGGAACAAATTCCAAGGAAGAAGAGGGAGAAGATGGTGTAGGTTCTTGATAAGAAAACAATCAACATGAGGCAAAGCGGTTTCAACAAATATTTGGTACAATGGGAAGGTTTGTAGCAGGAGGATAACACATGGATTTCATAATGGGTGTTAAAGAAACTTGATATACACAAGATACAACAATCCAATCACAAGAACTTGCAGGAGTTAAGATCTTTTCAACCATAGGATAATGATGTGTATTTGGCGGTCTGTCTTGCTAAGGCCATAGCTTTTATCAGGGAACCGAAATGACTCCTTTTCTTTTACAGAAAAATATTGAAAAGACTCATGGCATGTTAAGTCACCTTAGTCACTTATGACATGTGGCAACAATTTTTAAAAGCCGAAATCATCCATCTAAGGCCCGAAAATTGGGTTTGAAGTTTTTTCCAATTTTTCCAAATTTTCAAAAAATTGTATATTGGTAACCATGATTGAACTTGAGTTGTAACTCAAGAAATAAATTAGTTTAGGTGCATGGATAATGTATGCAAATTCATATGATCTAGAAAGTTAAAATTTAAGACTTATTAAAAATAACTATTCCTATAAAAAGTAAGTTTTACTAAAAATAGTAACTCTAATCAAGTTTGAATTAGTAGTCAAGTTTACTTACAAGTCTTTTGGAATTCGAATAAGAGGACCTCTTATGTAATCGAATTGATAGAGAATAAGGAGAATTGCTGGAGTTTATTTGAGAATTTTGTTTTACTTATTGTAATTTAGTTGTTTGTTTGGCCTCATCATCCTTACAGCTACATCTAATGTAGGATTGTTCCCCGCACATGATCCTCGGCTCCATGGTGCGAATCAGAATGAAGGCATGTACACATTATAAACAAAAACATGCATTTTCTATAATGATGTCACATTGGAACTCATCGTACTAATCTAACCGCAACGCCTTCCTTCCTACTCACCATACTAAGCTCTTGACAACTTTGATAAATATATCATACATTTGTTTCAATCTACTAATTAAAATATGATGCATAACAAAAAATATGTCCAGAGCTTATTTTCTTATTTTCTTATTTCGATTTCATATATACAAATTGAAAAATTATGACATAACATCACAAAAACACGCTCTTACACCAAAAACTTGACTTCCTAACCCTCTTGAGCCAAAAATCAACCCACCATGGAAGTCTAATTTGAATTTGCATGATTCCAACCCATCCATGTTCCCACCTATCAAGCATTAGATAACTTTGATAACCTAAAATGTAAACACCCCTAAACATACGGCAAACATAAGACAAATTTATGCACGGAAGTACGTCTTTTCAATATTTCCACCACCCTAAATATATTCTCAACAAAGTTCTATGTCGACATATAGTATTATAGGTGGGCCCGTGCACAAGAAATTAGTGATATTTAGTGTGAAAGTACGCCAAAAAAGTCCCAAGTGAGGACAATAAACATATGACACCAATTAACATAAAAAAATATTTTGTCCTTATTAAAATCAAATAAATGACTATGTCAATGATTGAGGTACCCTTTCGTATCAAAATTCGGTTGAAATTCTAACCATAATCAAACCCTTTTCACACTTTAAAAAGGCAATTAATATTCCTTAGGTAACAATTTTTTTCTTATAAATGCACAATCAACAAACCTTAGTTTAAAACATACGTAGAGAAAAAAATGTTTGCATTGATTGGATAAAAGAATATTTGTTAATTGGTACTAATAACTTGAAGGAATGTTTGTTTTGATACATGGTTGGTTAATTGTTTTGGTTTTATATGGTCAAACTTAGTTTGTATGAGTGTATTTTCTTTATTATTTAATTTTTAGATTGTTTTTTTGTGTTGATATTTTTTATATTGTTTTCTTCTCTTTTTTTGTTTGATTTGGGTTAATACTTGTTTAGTTTTTTATGATTTAACTAATTTCATTATTATTATTTAGTTATTTTTTCATTGGTTTTTTTATGTTTCTGTAAATTTTTGGTTATTTTTGTATGTTTTTTATGTTTGTTATGTGTTCGTTTTGTGTATCAATATAGTCGAAGGTATGAGGTCAAAAATTATTTACACAGTCAACACAAATCAAGTTCGACCCACATAGTCAAGTTCTCAATACACGAATTTTTCTCGGGTTTAATTCATCATCCACAAATATATATACCCTTCGTTGAACTTGTCCTCTACCCAATTTCAGATCACCAAACTTGTAGAGCATATTCTAATTATTCTCTCATCTTCTGACAGTTTGATTATTTCTCTAGTATAGTCCCAATCAACTACGTATTAGTTTCTCCTTATTCTAAGTCAAAATTACTTGTTCAAAAAATAGTTAGACTAGCCTTATTTAACACAATTCAAGTCCGATTTACTATTTATTTCTACAATCTAATCGTACATTATTTTTAATAAATTTAGTCCCTAAAAATTAATTTGTTTAAAACAAATACTTATAATTTACCACATAGTGTCTAAAATGAATTTTTAAAATTGATTACTAAGGGATTTGTTGGCTCACTATTATCAATATTTCAATTGGATTGAGCATTGAAATGTCCATCACAATCAAAATCATCCTTTACATCATCATTAAAAAAATATTATGAAGTACATTATCATTCTCATTAACATTCAAAGAAGAAATATTTTGCACAGAGATGCCCACTTTCAAAGGTTAAAACACACCATCATTTTACAAAGATGCATTCACTTATTTAGGTTCAATTTCCTATTTCATGAATAACTTAGCTTTTACCAATAAATTTCAACAAAATCTATTACCTCTTAATTAAGGCTAACCCATAATCTATGTGGAACTCTGTTGTTTTCAAACTTGGTTCATAAAATGAAATTAAATATGGAAATACACATACTATATCAAACAAAACAAAATAGTTTCGAATACTTTTTAAAAATTGGAAATGACCTAGGGTTTAGAATCAAACAAAATTGGCAAAACAAAGAAAACATTTAGATATATGAATATGTATATCAATTAAGCCCTAGGAGGCATGGGATTCATCATAATATCAAGTTGTAGGAAGTTTAAGATGATTGAGGTTCATCAAAATGTTGTGATTGTAAATGATCTAACTCTAATCAAGCATCCACAATATATGTAAAATATAATAGATAATACCTAATTAATTTCTCAATAAAATATGCAAGGAAATAGGGTAATAAAATGTTTTTATCTCATTCATACTATCATAAATATGATTCTTAGAAATGTGCATATGAATTTTTTAGCACTTGTTGCCATAAAATTTGGAATTGAAAAGAGCAAGATATTAAGACCATCGAAATGCTCCTTATAGTCTGTCAAGATTGTACATATACAATCGTGGTAAATAACCACCACCTAAAATGTAGCCTTTTGGATCAGTTCACTCACTTCTGCTCCTTTCATTCATTACCCTATTATCACGTGTTATGACTCATATCTTCCTTCAATGAACTAATTTGGTTGACCTAGATTATTAAGGAAAATAAAGTTTGGGGTCGTGTATTAGGGTTTGGGTTACTAGTTTGAGCTAGTATCTCCAATAGTCATACCTCTTAGATTGGAACGACATATTGATAAACAAAATTAGAGAATAGAAATTACTCGATCATGGTGCATCAAAAGTGCTCGACAATAGAATGCTAGATAGAACATGAGAAATACTTGAGTGTGCTTGTTTATGATTGATTTCCTAAAATGTAACAAAACTTGTCTATTTGAAGAGAAATTTGATTTCAAAATTAATAGTATTTGTGTACATATCAACTTCTAATTACTATAACCAGGGAAGGCATAAAAGGGGCAGATGGACTCATCCAAGTGAAGGGAAGAGAAAATCAAGGATGATAAGACACTACAAATGGTTCTAGAATTGGGACATGAAGGCACAAAAGATGAAATAAAGGTTGCTCCAACAATTGAGAAAAAGTGTTCAAGCCACGTAAGTCAACAAGAGGGTCAATATCACTAGATTTCAACAAAATTAGTTATACTCAAACAAATGTCTTAATACTCATAAAATTAATTTAATTGAAGGCCATGGGACCATTTTTAGGTATTTACAATGGCTTAATATAATAGAAAAAACCATAATATCTATAAGTATGTTATCGTTCCATATGATCATGTACCTACCAGTAAGGGTCGTATTATGCATATGGTCATGCCTACGACAAATGTCATTCTTTTTTAACTTTCATAAACCCCGAGACAGACATTTATACAACCGCATAGATGTTCCACTTGTGTGTGTTGTGTGTATGATTATGCATATATGTGTATATGTATATATGTACATATACATATAGATATATAGATATATGTGTGTGTCTATATATAGGGTGTGTGTGTGTGTGTGTGTGTGTGTGTGTGTGTGTGTGTGTAGATGTGTACACACACACACACATACACGTGTATTCCTCTTGAATAAGAAATATAAGAAAATAACAAGATGAGATATGCCTCTTAGAAATAATAGAGGAGAGGTGAAGAAAAAAAAGGAGAAGAAGGTGAAGCAAGAATTGCAAACTCTTGCACTTGGTGAGTTTCATGAAGAGAAAGAGGAAATTATTTCAAAATCATCCATTGATGAAGGATACATGAATAATGAGAAGAAGGTGACATAAAAAGGAGCACCCCAAAATATGTTATTGTGTCTCTCATTTTAAAAGTTAATTGTATTTTTAGTTGTGTGTATGTGTAGGGATAAGATAGAAGAATAAGGAACATGAGAAAGCCTTCGAGAATGAGTAGTGTAATCTACATGGAGAACACATAAGAAGAAGATGATGATTTGATCCATTTATGAAAAAGTAGAGAAATATAATATTCTAACAATTAGAAATAAAGAGATACATATTGTAGACACTAAATCGCGCACTTGGGTACATTTCTAGGTCCTAAATACATACTAGCATTCATTTGATTCCTAAGCAAGAAAACTAGTAATTGACGACTATCTTTGGCCTCTTATATTTGTTTCTTACTTTTTATTTGGTCTTTTATACCCTGCAACCCAGTTGGTATTTTACTTATTTATCTTTTATGGCTCCATACACCAACGCCCAAGCCATGACAAGAGTGCCCAGGCACCCTTGTCCCCTTTGGGCACCCCTGACCCTTTGTATACCTTACTCGCTTCTTTTAGGTCTCTTTTATCTTTTGGGCATCTTTTTCACTTATAGGTCAGCCTTCTAGTTGTCAATTACGAAATTAAAACAAGTGAATCATATAAATACATAGTTATGTTTTCAAAATAAAGGACCAAGCTCTATGAATATACTATCATCACCTAAGCTTGCATACAAAGGCACCTAAAGCACTCTAAAGCATCCATCTAGCACTCATTCAAGGGACAATGGACTGCATTTTCTGCATACACGACATAGGAAGGGGAAGTTTCTTTATTCCATCCACATATATATCTACATTGTTATATCTAGCTATAACCCGCTATCAAAGTGCACTTGCACAAGGGAATCCTAGGGCATGATTCTTACACACACTCACCAAAACTACATGGAGTTTGAGATGTAGTGCAGTGCTCGATTGTAAGCTCACTATGTCTGCTGATCATCGGGGTTAGTCTGACTCCCCATATTGCATCTTTCTTTTTTAGATCTGATGTGGTATTGTGGCTTTTGCAGGCGAAGATTTGTTTTACAGGTTACATGTACCTTCAGCAACTAACCAATGACATACATGCAATCAACAAAGAATACTTGCAACACTTCAGAAAATCAAATCTTGAGCCCCTATGCAATCACCGACACCCAGTAGCGGACTCTAGGGCCCAGGCGCCCATGTCCAACTCTATCTAACAGTTCCAAATTTTATAGTGCGCAGATACGACGGTATGCCCTTCTTTTTCATCATTTTTCCCAGTCTGCGCCAGTCCCAGATCAGGCACAAATCAGGTAAGTCGCTCTTCCTCTCTCTTGCACTTAGGGTTCCTACGTTACTTGTTTATTGCTTGTGTCATTCATGTTCTAGAAGTCGTTTATCATAGTTTACATTCAATTACTCTACAATTAGGGTTTTACAAAAGTTTATTTTTGTTAAGTCACATATGAAGAAAAGGAACCAAATGCAAGTAGGATTTTGGTGGAGGGGGTTTAAGCCCCCCAAGTACAAGAAATGGTTAGCTGTTGGAATCTAAAAACCATAATTTATTGTGGAAACCAAACCTCACCTCTCTTTCTCCTATGCAAAATAATATCAAAAAAAACTTTCTTTGTTTCCTTTGGATTATATCATATTTAATTTTCCATATAATATATAGTTAGCATCTAACAAGGAGTCATCTAGCCACTTGTATAAGGTTTACCTTTTATCAACATCTTTTGAAGCATAAATTATAGAAATCACAAGTGACCGTCCATTGCTTTTAAAATGGTTCACACAACCCAATGAATAGGACATGAGCCCTGATATGTCGTAAACAACATGCTACAATCTTCAAATAATGATGAGGGATTTGATGAGTTTATAAGTGACTCTACCAACCACTAAGAAAAACATGCTTCAACATTTGTACAAACTTTTCCTAATGTAACAAGAGAAATGCAACAAACAAGGAGTCACTTGCAATCAAGAAGCAATAGACCCACATACATGATTGAATGACCACATATTAATTTGTCATTGATTAACGAATACATCACAAAGAATTAGTTTGTTATGGCCTTTCCTACATTATTCCCCACATGTGATGCCATGTTCAAATGAGTAAGATTTAAATATGTCCAAATGTATGAATATTATTTGCACTACTGAGCTCAAAGACTATCATGGAGAGAGCTTGGCACGAGCTCAAAGGCAAGCTCATGTCACGTGTAAGATGAGCATATGTCATACTTGTGGTGAGCTCATGTTGGTCTCATGGTGATCTTGTGTGGAGCTCATGAAGATCTCGTGTCAAGCACATGGTGAGCTTGTGTTGAGCTCGTTGTGATCTCACGTTGAGCTCATAGCGTGCTCATTTGGAGCTCGATGTGAGTTCATTTGTGATCTCAATGTTAGCTCAAAGGCTAGCTTCGAGCGATCTCGTAAGTGAGTTTGGTGAGAGCTGGGAACGAGCTCAGGTTGAGCTTTGCTTTTGAGGCCAAATGTTGTAATAGTGTTTCTGATGCAACCAAGGAACTCCCAAACTTGTTTGGGCAAGTCAAGAAGATCTTGGAGGCAACTGACTCATGGATCAATGTTATGGAGAATATTATTATCCTATATGAGCTTGAATTCAAGGATGTCTTCGCACACTATGTACATATACGTATATGCACATATATATAAAATGTAACTTGTGTTGGTATGGAAATAACTAACCCTCTTAGGCACTTGCTCTACACCTCTTCAACCAAGACAATTGTCATCATGTCGAGAGGCGCCATACAATGGTAGCTAGGGGTGATAATGGATTGAAATGTTCGTGAGTTTAGTAATTAATTATCGACACTAAATTTGACATCCATTTGATTGTTACAGAATAATCTCAATTTTAAATTTGATTAAGAAAATTTTTCTTCTTACTGTGGAAAGTCGATCAAAAAATCATAATATCTAATTTTCAATATATTTTTTTCCAAATAAAATATTTCCAAACCAAATACAATAATATTACTAAATTATTTTGTGTTTTTTAAAATTAATATACCATGTATATATGTAAGAACAACCAAATTTTTGACTTCGAGTACTTAGCACCCGGGCCCTTCCCTCTCTAACTTCTTGTGGGCCTATTGCAATTTGAAAAAGCCGAGCAATCATTAACCATTCTGGTTAGGCGGTCGAAAATTTAAAAGCGTCATATTCATGACACCTATAATAAGCCCACATAGGCTATATAGTCTTTTTTTATTAAATCCTAAAATTTAGTGCTCTATAGTTTCTTTTAGACTCAACACATATTGCTTTTACACGTGTAATCTAAATATTGGGCAATAAGACATTCTTGGGATTGTTAAAGATTTGAAACAATCCCCTAAATAAAGCACCGTCATATAATTTTTTAACCGTTTGTGTCCATGTCTTTTCATAAAGATGGGCGTTCCTACTAATGCTTAGTGGAAGCTCTTATCACACCCCCATAATGCCTTATTTAAATGCTTAGTGCTCACTCTTTTTTTTACATCAATATTTATATATTTGTATAGATATTTTAAATTTCTACTTGAAAAACAATCATTTTTATGTGCCAATTTTAGATTTGTTACGTAATTTTATTCATTGAATATCTTTTTAGTAAGTGATAAATAGTTTCAATATAATTGTATATTTAGGGGAAAAGTTCTTTGAAAAAAATTGAGCTCAAAATTTTGTATCTATCTAAATTATTGTGATTTTTTCGAAAACCTTCTTTAAACAAAAAGAAAAACTTATCTCAAAGACATTACAATCTACCACTATCTTATAAAGGATTTCTTTTTGCCTCATTTCATTATGCAAATATTTGAGCACTAGAGGTGTTCCTTTTCACTATTAAGATACAAATTTCATCCCTCTTAACATCTAGTGTACATTTCATGCATTATCGATAGAAATAAAGTCCTCCCTCGTGCTGGTATATACATATGAATAGAGGTTTTTGTTAGGATCCATACATGGAGCAAAAAATTGGTTTGAAGCTCATTTTGTCTTGGTTGTATGAATTTTGCTATAGGTTTTAGGGGGGCTTAGCTTGCTTAAAGCTTTATACTTTTTTTGATGTAATAGAATATAATTTACATGAATCTTCCAATCAAATAAAACCACATAATCATATGTACAAGGAAGGCTTGTTTTTCTTAAGGTTACATGTGCATTAACCAAGGCGATATGTTTATTAATGTCACTTGTGTCTTAGCTTCGAATGGACACTTTAGATTTTGTGTGAAAGTTATGTGTTAAGAAATGATGTGATGGTCATGATTTTAATTAAAGAACTATCATCAGATGTCCCATGAATAATGAGAAAAATAACTTGAGCGGTCGATTTTTACGAGGGCATCAAGAGATAGATTAGTATACTTCCTAGGTTTGGGACATGGTCTTGTGGAGGGGCTAGTCTTCCATTTTTACGCCGAAAGGTGTGTTTACATGTAGAAAGCCCAGGGGGGCTCTGACAGCATATTATAATCGCCAACATTCATATGTTGGTCCGTATCAACGACCCTGACAGTAATCACCCCATTCATACCCCATTTTTGAAACACTCGAATCAATGATATTGGATTACCTGAGAAGCATTACCGCCCAATCGTTCTTTCAACCTCTTTTCACTCTCAGTAATGCTCACTTCCAATGCCATTCTCTTATGAACAAATTTTTCCATTGCTTGTTTGCAACACTGAATTACATTACTACACCCAATCATATTAATGTCAAAAAATGGTTGAATAATTCAATGGTATTGTAAAATCACAACTGCTTACCTTCTCGTAAACTTGATCGATTGCCACAAATATAATCTAATGAATCTCCTCAAGCTTTTTAGTCTAGTCTTCTCTAATCTCCTTCAAAAAAATTAGTAAGGCAGTTCACAACTGTTATTAACCTTACCAGAAAATTGAATACCCTTTCATGAGATTGATATGAATAAAATTAAATTCCCTGCCAAATAGCTATAAGCTTTGCATGTCGGTCATCGATAGTAAGTTAGTTGACATCACAAAGCTTTTGAGCATTGAAAGGAGGGGATTCACTATTCCCTGCCTCACACTTAATAGTACCAACAACATCATTTTGTATGATACTTCATCAAATAATCTACAATTATCAAGAGGGATCTGAAAGCAACAATTGTTGACCAACAAAATTTGAGCAACATAAAACATTGGGAAATGGATTTCAATTTATTGATTGTATATGTTTGATTCGTTAGAATTTTAATTTATAATTTTGTTTAATTGAAAATAGATTGGCAATAAGGAATACTTTACAACAACTAATCTTTCCTCAAATAAATTTTAAATAAAATATATAAATATTTATTATTTTCTCCAAACATTACAAAAGAGTGTTTGATATTTGTTCCATGTAGTTTTTAAAGTAGTTTTAAGACTTTCCGCAAAAACAATTTAGTACTATTGCCGAAGGTTTGGTGTTACTGATAACATTGTTTTAGACAATTTTTTCACTCACTCTATAAATGGGAAAGAAGAAATACCTTTTTATATGTAAAGTAAAAAAATCTCATGTTTTCCACCAAAATCAAAAAAATTATAAAAAAATACACAAATAAGATAATTGTCACATCAAATATATTGAATTTTGTTTGATTTACGTTAATTTTAGGGGGAAAAAATAGTGATACTCACCCCTCATATTGCATCCATTTCTGCCCATTATTCCCACAGTAGAAAATATTAGGAAATTTAGAAAGAGGGAGCTTGTTTATTGTAGGGTGAAAAGTGCTCAGTCTAAATTGTATTATTAAAGTTCTGTTAAGGAAGATAGATTGCGTGTTCTTTGTGGCTAGTTGATGGATGTACCTTACCACTGTGAGTTCTAATGAAAAACTGTGAGAAATAAAGTAATCGTTCTAGATCTGCATTGAATATATATAACTCAGATCTTATATATCATTGCCTTTCCATTTATTTAGATTTGTAAATGTTTCTTTTGCTTTGTAATTTCGAATTTATACAGTGCCATTAAAATCCCACTATTTTTCATATACCATCAGACATGCCATCGTTGTAAATAATAGTAGAAAACGAAAATAATGAGCATGAATTTGTCAAGAAATAAGACATGAAGCTTGTCAAATCAATTTCGGTAAGACCCACATCCAACTGATTCATTTGTTTAGGTTTGTATTTAGTTGTTTTGTTGGAATTGATTTTTGAGATTTGTTGGAATTGAAGTTTGAGATTTGTTTGATTTTTTTTCATGTTAATAATACGGGTAAGATCGAAATGATAAAGTGGAGCACATATCATATATTATTTAGGTAAGAAAAATCTAAGTCATGGAATGAGTGTGGGACATGCAACTATTTAATTCCCACATTTTAAGTAAAATAGAAGTGGGGCATGGAGGTATCTAAATCCCATGTTTTTATTATAATTTTTTTTAAATGGTAGATGGAATCCACCTTTTGCTCATATGGCTAACCGCTTGCGTGCCTCGATTATCATCACCTATTCCCCTACAAGTACTTGAGCTTGAAACTAAAAATGAATTTTTACTGTGTTTTCCTAATTTTAAAATTATTTTGGTCTCTTTAAATGTGAACTGCATTCATGTGCATGATGTAATAGAGAATGGGACAAAAAATTGGAGCACATAACAAATATTATCTGTGGGGAACAATCTAACTTGTGGAATAACCATGAGACATGTGTATATTAAATTATCACATTTTATTTCAAACCTTCAATTCATGTCTTTGTCTTCCTTGAACATTCCTTTTATATATCCTCACTACCAATCCTAGGCAAGTAATTTAAGTTTCTGGTTGCCATCTCAGCACACCTCTCGAGCGAGAAACTCCATTTCCAAAAGCACATTCCATTTCCCTTCATACTTCCAAGGGGTACTTCACCTACATCATTCACATATAGAAAAACTATGTTCCTCACGGCTAGAGGAAAACTATATTCGTTTTCCTGATATTTATACAGAAACCCTAATCGCCATTGTGTATGAAACTCATGCCATTGGGTTTTATGTTCAATCGACATATCCTTGTCTCTAAATTATCGATTAAAACAAGCAAGTGAATCCCCTTACATTTATTTTTTTACTGACTACCCATATAATGCAAGAGCTGAAAATGTGAAGAAAAACTATTGACATCAACAATTTTTATCGACCACTCTTTGTGTTCTTAGATATCTCCAAAATATGTTGCCTCGAACCCTTGCACTCCATAAGTAACATTTTTTTTACATATTTGAACTCTAATTTAATTTTGAATATTATTAATAAATTGTATATTTTTAGTAACCAAATATTTCATAACTATATTTTGCAAGACATGAACTGCTTAAACGAAGACAAAACACATCATATCTTAAATTAAAAAAAAAAACAAGCAACCTCTTTCCACCTATACATTGCACACTACACTTTTATGGTTTTATTAGCTCAAGCCCCTCTTTTGAATGGAAAATAAAATTCACATGTCTCTCATTTGACCAATAGCTTGAAGAACTTGATTATCGATGATTTTTTGTGCATCCCCTATTCTCATGTACTTGCTCGAGATTGAAACTAAAAAGGGAAGTGGAGAATCATGACTTAGATATATTCCCACCTAAATAATATTTGTTAGTGCTCCACTTTTTCATTGTTATCTCGCTCGCATTATGCACATGAATGCAATATACGTTTAAAATGGCCAAAATAAAATAAAATAAAATTGGAAAACCCAATAAATGTTCGTTATCATTTTCAAGCTCGAGTATTTATAGGGGAATATGTGATGCAAGAGTAGATTTATACAAAATAATTCTTGGAGTAAGTGTGGGACATGTAGGTATTTAATTCCCACTTTTTAATATAAAAACCCCTCTTTTGTATGGTAAATGAAAAATACCTTTAGCTCAAATTACATTGATGTGAATAATACGGATGAGATCGAGACAAAAAAGTGAAGCACATAACATATATTATTTAGGTAAGAAAAAACTTAGTCAAGGAATAGGTGTGGGACATGCATGTATTTAATTCCCACATTTTTACTAAGTCATGGAATATGGGTGGTACATGTAGGTATTTAATTCCCACATGTTTTAATTAGAAATCTCTCTTTCGAATGGTAGATGAAATCCACATTTCTCTCTTATGGCCAACTACTTGTGTGGCTCAATTATCAATGTTTTTTTGTGCATCACTTGTTCCTGTACAAGTACTAAGCTTGAAACTAAAAAAATGTAAATTCCCTAGACAACCTCAATTATCAATGATTTTTCCTACATCGCATGCTTCACTATAATTTCTTGAGCTTAAAACTGCAAAAAAATATACCAACAAAAATTCTACAAGAAACAAGTAGTGTGGTTGGATTTCAAATTAGGACCCTAGTGAAGTCTCATACATTTTTGTTTTGGCACCTTTAAGCTCACATTGCACTCACGTGAATAAATCACATGAGATTGTGATGATTAAGTGGAACACATATGGTAGATATTATTTGGGAAGGAACAATATGCTTCATGGAATATGTGTGGGGCATGCAAGCATTTAATTTTCCACCTTTTAATTTACAACAATCCATTCATGTCTACATATTTCCTATCCAATTAAATTCTGTCCAATCTAAAACCTTGATGCCATTAAATTAAAAAACAACAAGCTTGATTATCAGATAAAAGATACCTTTCACTGATATGTTTGATTTCTCCTGGGACTCAATTAGCGGTGTTTGTTTGCACACCATTATTTTTCTACACTTACTTGAGCTTACAACTTGAAATGGAGGCTAAAATTTACTATAGGGTGTATCCATTTATCTTAAGTTTTGAACCCTTAAAAATTTTTAGTTTCCACAAATTTTATTGTGTCCTCTTTGTGAGATTGGAATGTTTAAGTGGAGCAGAGATAAAAGATATTATTTGGGTAGGAACAATATAATCCATGGAAAACATGTGGGGCATGCAATCCAAATCCTTAATATATCTTTGGACTCGTATGACTAATCATTGGACGGTGTTAATTATCGATACATGGCCATGCATATACTCCTTGTAATTACTTGACCTTACAACTAGAAACATGAGTAACAAAGTTCTGCAACAAGTAGTCATTGCAGTCAACTTTTGAACTTTGGACATGTTGGATTTTCCCTCTTTTTTTACCCTTTAGGTGTAAATTGCACTAGCCTGAATATGGCACTGCCCTAATCATTAAAACTGATAGTTGGAGAAAAACACCACTTTAAATTTTACAAGATATCACTACCTAAGCATTCTAAGTACACTTCGCGTCTACATGTCCTATACGTGTCTCATAAAACATGCATTCAAATTCCCTTTACATTTACATTTTTATAACTACCCAATAAAATCAAGATCTAAAAATTCAAACAAATATTCTCATCAACAACATTCTCTATCGACCACATGCATTTTCATATTTCTCCATCTAAAGTTGTATCATTGTCTTTCACAACACGAGTTTTCCCCTTCTTTCGATTAACAAACATTTCATGTTCTTCATAAAGGGTATATTTTCACAATGGCTCTTTGATTCCTTAATCCTTTCACATGCACTTCTCCACCCTCGAACACCATTTGCGACACCCCTCTTCCTCTCCCTTTCTTCCTCTTCACCCAGTTTTGCTTCTTCATTATATCCCTTTCAACATTCATATTGTACATTTCACATACGATTTCTAGTTTATTGTTTAGGGAACCTTTGACCACCTCAAGGGGTTTATGCTTTTATTTTTTATTGTTCATGAAACATGTCTCTTGGAGAGAGCTATCTCCCTATTTTTCTTCTTTATCCATGATTTTTTTTGAGCATCGGTCTATGAGACTTAAAGAAATACAATGTAAAATAAGGAATAGGGACTACGAAATAAAATCCAACAAACACAAAAATTAAAGAATGCTCAACCAAGAAATTATGTGAAAACAAATACTCTCTTTTGATGCCTCATTTATTTCATCATATCTAAAAACCTTCTAGGAGGTCACTACTTATTGAATCTTGAAGAAGAAACAAAGTCAATTAAAGAAGTGATTCTCCCACTAGATACCATTGTAGAAATAAAATCTTTGGCTAAATGACGATAGAGATTGAATATATCTTGAAAGAAAATATCCAAGCATCTTTGGTCCTCGTAAGACATGAAATTATAGAGAAAATTATACGAGTCTCTAAAGAGGTAAAATAATCACCATTGATATCATAATAAGGATAATATAAAAAATACAAAATGATCCTTAGAATTTTTATGTCAGTCTCTAAAGAGGCAAACGATTCATCCCTTGATATCATAGTAAGGAGGACATACAAAGACAAAATGATCTTTAGAATCAAACTCCAAAAAAATCTAACAAATATAGTGTTCCTGGGGAATATGGTGATGTGTCTTTATGTGAAGGTGATGTGAACGAACTCTGAGTTATACTAAAGGAACCCTCAAACTACAAGATAAATTGGTTTACAATGATGCTTTATCCATTTACATCAAAGTTAGGGTCTATATATCTCATCTTTAGGACCCCTATTTATCTCCCTTTTGGATATATCTAGTGCATCAATTACAAAATTATCTGGAGGTTTTTAGTGTTAATACTTATAAGGCCAAGTATAGCAGAATCCTTGAATTACTTACAAGATTCAATCCCATGTTGTGCTAGTTGCATAAAGGCTTTGAATACTTGAGATGGGAACCATAAGAAATGGATCGAAGATGTGGCTATTTGTCTAAGCATGTGTATTATAGTCACCACTTGAAAGATCATAGTAGTGATGAGTGGGGTTGTACCAATTTGGGTAAACATGATGTTATGAGGGGAAGATCTTTTAACATGAAGGTAAATACCATTTCAATTCAAATTTGATTTACTTTCCAAGCATACAAGAGGACTCAAACACATTAAGAGAGGGAAGATGGAAAAAAATTAACTTCTAAACTAAATATATAATTCTAGAAAATAATAAAAGAGGAATAGAACAATATATTATTGAAGTTTATTTTATTCTCCAAAATCGTTGTAAACAACCATAAAAATAACATGACATGCATGTATATATAAGAAATCAATGAAAGTTTTAAAAAAAGACATAATACAAATTTATTAAGGGTAACATGATTACCAAAATATTATTAATAAGCATTGGCTTGAATTCACCAGAGTAAGAATAACTCTTCCATGATGAATACCACACACTCTAGCTCTATGATCTTATAAAGAAAAGCTAAGAGGCCAGGGTTAGGGTTTGGAGAGTAATTTCTTCCAAAAAAATTACCGTAAAATACTATTAATATTGGAAATCAACCAAGTCAATAGCTTGACTAATACTCTTTTTTATGAATATATGTCAATAACTATGCACCAATGGGTGAATTATCCGCATATTCTATATTAGAAACATCTTAAATCATACAATAGTTTATGGAACTTAAAAACAATAATATCACTTCTTAAGATGTACTTTGAGGAAGGGAAGGAGAGATGAACCATAGAACCACCATAAACTATCCTCCATTGATGACACCTTTATTCACTCCCAAGTGTTTCCCAAGTTGAACAAATTGGTTCTTAAGAAAGGGCTTTGTGAAGATGTTTGTAACCTAATTTTTTGTTTGCAACAAAACTAAGACCAATGACCTTATCATGTATCCATTTTCAAATATATTACATATGAATCTTGATGTGATTTTTGCATTGGTATTCCATGTGGTTACAAGAGATTCAAATGGCAATTTGATTATTACACCAATACACTGTGGGTTGGTATTAAGGAATACTAACATTAAAAAGCATGTATTGTATCCACACTGAATTGTCAACAACTCCACTATACTCTACCTTCATAGTAGATAAAACAATGGTGGTTTAAATTTTAAATGAAAAAGTAATGGGACATACCCCAAGATGATAAATATATCTTGCAGTTGAATTGTAATCATCTAGATCCCATGTCCAATCACTATATGAATAACCTATAATTTTTGGTTCAAAAGGAGCCTGTTTCTTTTCTGCTTTCTCTTGAAGCATATCCAAAAAAACGTTATTCCACCTAACTTGTACTCAATACCATTATTAATTATTCCATAAAGATACCAAATAATTCATTTTGTAGCTTTCTAATAGCTTCAATGGGATCTGGACAATAACATGATACAAAATTCATAGAAAACAAAATATGAAAAAAGAGAGGATAAGGAGGAATAGTCCCAAAGTAAGAACCAACAAGAGGAATTAGGGGAGATTGAGCCCTAATAAAAGAACCCAACAAAAGTAATAGATGGTCAAGTAAGTGCGTTTTTATGGACCTATCATATGAATTCCATATTTGACATCCCCACATAAGGAGTATAAATAATCACAAAGTTGGAGAAGGCTTTGGAAAAAATAATATTGAATGATGTGATCCAATAAATAGAGTATAATAAAAAAACTAAACTCATGCTAGTAGGAATGGCATTAGAGACAACATCTAAAAACACGGTCCTAGGAAAATAATGGGATTTATTTGTTTGAATAGTCACCAAAGGATAAGGTAGCCAAAAAAGTAGAATTGAGTTTGGTAAGGCAAGGAGAAGTATACAAATCAACCTTGGAAATGGTGAAGGAGTGATCAATTTTTTGTGACAGAGTGAATCTAAGTGGGATGAAAAAAGGTGGATAAGTTAAGCACTACAATGCTAAATTTTTTAAGTAATGCTGCCATAAGAAAAAATAAGTGAGGAATATTTTAAGATGAAGGAATTTTTTGACACAAAAAAAGCAACACAATAAATGAGTAAAAGGGGGATAATATGGAGAAAAATCTTCCAATATAAGCTAAATGAAGTACAACATATTTTTGATACACTTTAGCATAAGAAAGATATAATAAAAACAACATTTTATAGGGAGAAGGGACAATTTAAGAAGATGGCCAAGAAGGCCTATTTAAAAATGAATAAGAGATATTTTTTAGGGAATCTCAAATGAAGTGAGGATGTTATGGTTAAATATGGAAGAAATAATGAAGAAACTCGACAATAAATTATTTGAATACAGAGAAAAGGTGGTTATAGAGGAAAGTAGTCATTAAAAAATTGTGGGAGTAGATCAAATTCAAGGCAATGAGGCTTTACACTGAGAGATATGTAATGAAAGGAGATAAATTCACCATTAAGGATGTGATAGAAAAGTGGGACACATTTTTTGAGGAGATGAAGGGAAAATTTACTTGAGATTTTGAATGCATTCATAAAAGTCACTACATGAGTAGAAATACATTTTTTTGGGGACATACAAGAAATTTAGTAAGGGGAAATTTTGAACCCAAAAAAATGGATAAGTTTTGATTGATGCAAAAGGTTTGAGTATCCATGTTGTGAAAAACATGAGAATCACGAGATCTGTCTTCACTTGTCTCGACATATGATTTTATGTATGTCCTCTCTTGTTTGCACAATGTAGATAATGTTGATGAAAAATCACAACACCCCTCAAAATGGGCTCAGATCTAAGTGGGGCATTCGGTGTGGATCTGCATAACATGGGGACCATCTCTCAAGCTATGGGACTTGCAGACTTGAGATGGCCCTCCGGAGAAAGCCGACTTTCTTCCTAAAATACATGCCATAAGCTACTCTAGTGCAAGAAAACTATCTAATCCTAGTCTAACCTTCCAAGGGACCAGGAAAAGAGAGTGCATGAAAACAAAGCCTACACTAAGCAGTGAGTACACCAGAAAAGGAAGTGGCTGATCACAAATCCAACTGCCTGAAATGGAGAGAGGTGAGCAATTGAGAAGATGGACAGATGGATCATAGACCAAAGATAGATTTCACACGGAACACCACTTCAAACCCATTAAACACAACTCCCAAAAACCTGTAATAGACACCAGAATTATGCATAGTATACCCCTGCAACGATGAGAGACGAGAAGAGACAATGAAATAAGCAAGGATGGAAAAAATGCATCACGAAACATATTTTATTGCTCCAAAAGTTCACATAGTACATCATCAGTGGGTGAGAGGCAAGAAAACGCCAGTTACAGAGCCATGAGAGGAGGCTTAAGCTCCACATTCGACCCTAGGGAGGAAAGAGAGAGGGTGGTAGGAGAGAAAATATGACCAACCTTTTGAAATATGCCCCTCCTTTACAATATATAGAAGAATGAGAGAAGGGAGAGGGAAAATTTGAACCCTGCTTCAACCACCCCTGTAAGAGCATTGAATCCACCTACTCTAACCACCCCTCGAAAGCATTAAAATCCACCTGCAACAATGATGGGCTTTACTGCAAGACCCATGCCTCCATGTGTTGTTCTTTATTGGGTAAGAAAGGAGTCCATTCTTCATCATGGCGCTAGATGAGAGAATTGACAGCCTCAAAAATGGCGGACCGGATCATTAATGGGGGCAGGTGAGTAGCAGACATTGGGAGATTTCCAAAACGTCCCTTACCGCTCAAATCTAAGATCCCGTTCAAAAGTTATGGTTGTCTGAAGGTGCTTTGGGTTTGGGGTCTATTTGTGCAAGGTCCACGTGGCAGCCCCGCGTGTCTTAAGATTTTGCTCCCTCCTTTTACTCTTGAAGTTGCGCCGAAGAGACACGTGGCATCTTCCCCGAGCCTGCTCTATTTCCTTTGTATCTTCCTAAGCCCTTCCTATTGGCGGAGACACTATGTCTGACCCTAGACATGTGGAGGCTTAGCGCACATTTGGGACTTTCCTCTAGATTTTAAATTTGAATTTACACAGACAAGGCATGTGGAGGCCTCTGTAGGATTTTAGAATTTTCAACGGCTGGCTCTGCCCCTTTTGACTTTGACCACGTGGTGAGCCCACGCTCATTTGGGAACCCACTCTTGATTTTAACCTTGAAGGTGCGTCGAGCTAACATGTGGAGGCTTCCTTCAGCTTGTTCTAAGCTTGGAATTTTCAACAGCCGGTGTCCCCTTTTTGGACCTTGGACACGTGGAGGGCTGGTGCTAGTTTGGAATGTGCCTCTAGATTTTACCTTTGAAGTTGCGCTGAGCTGACATGCGGCTCTTTCCGTTGGCCTTAGACTTTTCTACGGCTGATTCAACTTCCTCGGACTGTAACCACGTGGAGGGTTGACGCTCGTTTAGGGTCTCTCTTTGGGCTGCGCCTTTGAAGGTACACCAATGAGGCATATGACACCTTCCACAGCTTTGTTCTACCTTCCTCATGTTCTGCCCAAGTCCCTTTCTATTTCATGAAGGATTTATGTCTGACCTGGGACACGTGGAAGCTTCCCGCTCATTTGGAGACCCTATTTGGATCTAACCTTTGGAGGTGCGTCATTGAGACACGTGGAGGCTTCCGCTGACTCTCTTATATTTAGTTGATCAGGGCCTTGAGTGAACACTTCCTTTCTCCATTTTTCTCATGTGCGCTCTGATCTCCTTTGACGCCATTGGCCTCCTTTGCTGACCTTGCCCCTTCATTGTTGGATTTGGAATGTGGGCTCGCATGAGTGAACCAATCCTTCCAATTTTCCTTCAGTGCGGGGTCGTGTTTGATCAATTTTTATGGGGGGGGGGGGGAAATTGGGATAACAGATACAACATGTAATTACTTGCAACAAAGTAGAAACCATATAAAAATGCAATACCCTTCATTAAATCATTAGACCCCAAAAGGATAAATTAGTGTATGGTGAGGCTAGACTACCCTTGGTGGTAAACCCCTACTAAACCATTCCAAGCACTACATTATATACCCTCGAGCGGGACCAAGCCTCATTTAATTCTCATAAGTGCATGTATAATTGTGAATGTGATCTAAGTTAACCCCTTTATGAGTACCCTTACGCCTTTTTACACAAAAATAATGGACTAACTACATAGTAGAGAATGAAACCAGTGTGGTAGTAGTGTGTTTCATTTTCTAGACTAAATCCTTTTGTCCCTTAAGGAAATTTGACAATTCTTGGAGTGACTTTTATCTTGTAAAGACATTGCTCTAGGGACCATTGAATGTTTGGAAATGGAGAAATATAAACTCTTTGATTTGGTTGAGTGCTTTAAACATGTGGTAGTGGTTGCTTTAAATGACTTGTAATTGATTTAGGAAGATTTAGGAAAGACTTGGGTGCTTTTGGATTGATACTTGTAATAAGATCTCACAAAATTGCCAGGTGAGTAATAAAGCGATATTGACTTGCTTATATAGACTTTCGTACATGAAACATTATGATGAGACCGAAACTAGGAGAATGAAATGACATAATAAAGATATTCAATTTGAAATTAGAGTTAAAAGATGAGAAGGGACATGACCGTACAAGTTGGCCAAGGACGTACAACTTATCTTGACCAAACTATATGATTTTGGATAGGGAGCTTGTGATGTCAAATGAAAGATACTGGAATGATGAAAAAAGACGATTATTAATTTTGTCAATTAATAATTCTTGAGTTTAAGACAAAGTAGAGTGTGGAGATGATAAATTCAATAAAGAGCTAGAGATATGTAATTAAATGGACTTAGAATGTAAGGCATTTGTCTTAGCAAGGGGAGGCATAACCAAAATTGTCATTACTAAAGGATAAGTTACCAAAATTGAGTGTCTACAGTCATACATCTCAATCTTGATCCATCATTCTCTTTGTGTTATTCTTATTCTAATTCCTATTATCATGAGGGAGATCTAAGCACATGGCTTAAGAATCTTGCTTCACGTAATTGATTTTCATACTTAGGGGTTTATGTGAGAAAATAGTGGAAATATATGTCACTCTATTGAATATTTATTTATTATTGATTAAGGATGTTAGATTTTACCTTGATATGGCTAAGCATTATAATACTTACAAATTGTAGGACCTCACAGTTGTAGATACTTAATTTTGGTTTAGGACTACTTCAAATTTTTGGTGTTAATGTGGGTTATGTGTTTATATTCATTATTGGTCTAAGTTAAGCTCTTATTGGTACGTGTTCGTTGTGTTATTTGACCTTGTGAATTGTTTCCTTTGGGTCCGTTGTGATCTTTTATGTTTACAATATTGTTTTTACCCCCTCATCTTCATGTTTTATTTTTTGTCCATGTTTCCTTTTTTCTCTCCTCTTTTTGTCTTAGTCCTAGCCAGTGGTCATTTAAAAATGGTATAAAAGATGTCAACCATTTTGGTTCCTATTATATATGTGGTTGTCATCCTTTTGAGTTCTTCCTATCCCCTAATTTAAATTCCCCATGGTTTGATAGATTTTTTTGTTTGGATTTCTCACCGATGATGTGTTGGCTTACGCACCAATATGATATTAAATTTAAATCCAAGAAGTATATATAAACATGGGATCCAAGAGGGTCAACTAGAAATGTTTCATGTAGTACCATCAATATTATCTTCACTACTTGTAGTTCATATTTTTCTTACTGAATATGTATGTGGGTACTCTAGAACCTCACCCACAAGTTCATAGTACATACAAGACCATCCACTCGTATGTAGTAAATGTTACACACACTCCAGTTAGTGGCATGATGTGTCCATCCATCTCCAACAAATATTGCATACACTCATGCAACGACATGTACAATATATTCAGAAAAACCATTGGGCTAGTAGAAGGCATGCTAGATTTTTTGTGGAACACATCTCTAGCTTTTGTAGGGTCCTACACACCTCAATGTTAAACAAAAAGAGAACAACTCAACGGGCTGTGTGTTTTTGCAAGGTGTTGACAACCCACTACCTATAAATATAGTGACATATTCAAACAATTCCATGTTATGTCATGCCACTACATGACACTCCCCTGCTATTGTTATGCCAGAGATTTACACATCGTGCATACTTTAGTCCAGCCACATAATGTATAGAACGTGAAAATTCACACATGGAGTCCCAAAATGGTTCAAATTTCAGAATAATTCTTCTTGTTTTCACAAAATTGTAATATATATGTACACGTATTTTTAGCTTTAGATAACAATCAAAGTTGAAAATAAATTACCCTATATCTTTCTCAAGTATATACTAACATTCAAAATATATAGATGAACAAACTCATTTATTGTTTTGGCTTTATTATATCATTCTCTCTTAATTCTTTGCATATTTTTAAATAACTCCCACATACCACATATAACACATATAAATCCACTCTTAGGGTGTTGTCCACCATGTCACTTTCTTGGGCCTGTATCAATGGTATCAAAGTGGTTCCTTTTGCATGTCATATTGAACATGGTTGGAGTATCTACGTATTGGTATCGAACTAAAAGAACCATGACATTACCTCCTAATATTTTTCAAAAATGTTCAAATGGTGAAAACACTACAAGAAGAGATTCAAGAAATAATCAATAATGAAATCATATAAGCACTCATAGAACACCAAAAAAATTCTCATCCAATTTGTAGAAGCCCTTGAATAGGAAGTTCCATTTACTTCATCATCAAGTAAAGTTTTTGGTGGTTGAGTCAGGTTTTTAAGTGGATCTGGTTGTTCTTGTGTTTGAAGGGAACATTAATGCATTATACAATATATAACTAGTTAGATTAGTTAGATTTATATTTTTCTATGTATGAATTCTATAATAAATAGAAAATCAAGATTGCACTTTTGAAAATCTCTTCACCAATCAAGAAGTGATGGTAAGTATATACTCTTTGGGAGGAAGACCAAAAAGAAAGAATGTCTTAACCAAACTAGGATACATTCCTAGAAGCCTTTAAACATGAATATTATCTTGAATATGTTTATAAAGTTCACTGCACTGAGTGGAAATAATTATGGCGAGGATATAACTAGTCAGTCCAAGCCAACATTGATGCCCTACATGACCTATATGTAGAATTGGGCTCATTTGATTTATATAATCATAGATATCTCAAGCATCATAGCCATCTACGACCATGTATTCAATCCAAACTAAATATTGCTAAGGTCAAGACAATGAGATAATCCTATCACTATGCAAAAAAACATTGAGAAGGAATCTAGAATGAAGGGTAAGTGGGACATTTTTTTGCACCAAAGAAACCACATTTTTAAACAAGAAGCCACAACAATATAAGGTAACTAAATGGTGTGACAAACACAAAAATAGTAGCCAATCCAACACAAATTTTAGTGCTTAAAATATTTTTCTTACACGTGAAGAAACAAAGGATGATGGAGTCAATCCCTTATATGGTATCTTCAACACATATGCTAATGTTTTGATAATCAACACTCAAGAAACCCCAATAATGAAAAATGAAAATCAAAACATATATTCCATTTATAGATGTGGGTACAAGGGTAGCCACTATATTTTAATCAATGAAAATAATATGAAGAACCTAATCTTTGAAGCAACTATCAATCGACTGAAACTCACAACCATTCATCATCTGCAACCTTACAAATTAAGATGGCTTGTTTCCTACAACACATGTATACACATCACTCTCCAAGGTTGCTTCTAATGAATCCTCTCAAATAAGAGTTAGTTTTTGATGTAGTGCTAATTTATAATTGTGATGTACTCCTTGGGAATCCTCACATGCATAGTCACTAGTATGTATAAAGTCCCAATCCTCATCGCATAATCGCATCAACAAGAAGTAAGAGATACTGGATTCCGGAAATGATTCCATGCCCAACACATACCACATTAGTTGTAGAGAATATTAGTCCATACAACTATGCATATTGTACATGTTAGAACTTCATGAGGTCCTACTAGAGCACAACCTCCACCAACAAATGCAAATCATACTCTAAAAACAACCAATACACAACTATTTTATGCCCATGTATAGAGTCATCAAAGTCAATCATCTCCCATACCAATCCAAATTATTTCTGAGGTATCAACTAGATGTTAAGGTTTCACATGTGATTCATAGACTTAACATAATTAGGGTTATTACTTTATAAGGAGGAGAAACTTATCCAAGAATATCTACAAACAATGATTCATGTGGTACTACCAAACCATCTTCACATCTCATGGTTCACGTGGTTCCACTTTAATGAACCCGCCATACTCCAAACCCTTTCCCATGTTTTGTGATGTCTCTAAGACCACTTCCTTGTCTCTAATAATGGGGCGATGCATCCATTTGTCTCTAATAAATGTCGTGCACAATTCCTATAGTGGTACAATGTAATATGTGAAATTTAAGCTATGATACCACCCAAGCGTTGCCAAACCTTGTGTAGAACACATCAGTAGAGTTGGTAGGGTTCCACACACCTCTATGAAAAATTGTTAGGGACAACTCACACTATATGGTACTGCAAGGTTCTTAAAACCTTAGAATTGTAAACCTATTGATCTTCAACACAACTTCATGTTATGTTGGACCATGCCAAAGTGACACTTCCCAAGGTTTTCATTACCCTTAGAGTTTCTCTCTGCATACCACACATCTTTCAGTATAGCCACATAATGGTAGAAACGTGAAGAGTCACTTGTGGAGTCTTGAAAAGGTTTAATTTTCATAATAGTATCTTCATACCTTCACAACATTTTAATGTATATGTACACACATTTGCAACTTTTGATAACAATCATAATATAAGATAGTCAACTATACATCTTTCTCAAAAGTATGCCATATACATGACACATAGATAAATAAACACATTTATTGTTCGAGTTATATTATATATCTCTTTTATATGGTTTGTCTCTCTCAATTATTTGTATATTTCTAAATAGATTTCGCATATGCATATCACACATCTAAATTTGATTTAGGGTTTCGTTCATTGGATTTCCTCATAGGCATCTAATAAGCACAAGTGCATTAGTGTAGTTAGGATCAACACACATTAATTAAAGTTGTAAGACTAGAATTATTATTATAAAGAACATTCTAGTGCCAAAAGTTGAACTAAACATGTAAAGATCATTCTAGAGTTTACTAATTGTGTTGCATTAATGGTTTAGACACCCGTATACACCAAACTGATTATTGACTTACATTAAGCGTTGATTGCGATTTTGTCTATACATGAGGGGCATGGTGATAATGGGGGGGATACCACATGCCTCGTTAACTTAACCCATTTTTATGGGTTTTGCAAGGAGTTAAAATCAGGTTACAATAATGACCAAAATGAGTAGTTTCTTAGTGATTTGCAATAGAACAAGAGAAAGCGATCAAGGGTTTCCAATGATCATGACTAGGTGATCACATTCACAAAATCAATTTCACATTCTATTGCAAAAGGCCATTTTCGTAGCCATTACGATTTTAGTCAACTGTTTTTGTAGCCATTAGAGTTATATTCAATATAGTTTTTAGGGGACCCGTCTTCTGGGGGTCACCTCATCTTCCTGTTTAGACTTATTCTTTGCTATATGTGACTAACAATTGCCCCCAGATTTGCTATGGTCAAGTATATCATAATCCAAACCCTAATTCTCTAAAAAAATAACATTTAATCACTTTACATCATCATATGATATAAATTAAACCCTTTTCCTTGTAATTAAGTCTAATTTATTATTTATTTGAATTAACCTTGATTAAAGTCCCTATCTATAATCAATGAAGTGTAATTGTGTATATAAAACCACTTTATATATCTACAATAAAATGTTCAATGAGTAAAAGCCCCACAAAACTATTTAATACTTAACATCAGATTTTTATTTAATTTCTATGTGATAACTAAGTTTTAATTTTTCAAATATATTGCATAGCTAAATTGGATTGGCTCTTTGTTTTCTTACTTATAAATCAAAATATTAAGACTTACAACTAACTCTATTGAACAAAGATCCTTCACAAACATCACTTCTTCTTGAGTCTTTAATCAATGATTTATATCTTCATTCCGAACCTTTGTGCCTTCATCTTTCTCTTTCCCCCACCCCTTGGGTATAAACATCTTCTTTATTCATGTTGGCTTCAGTTTTTGAATGAGGAAACTCGAATGACTACCAGCTTTTAAGTTGACATATTACCCTCTTTTCCTTTTAGGTTGTCCTTGTGACGTTCTAGTAGGAGAAATGAAGAGAACCCATTAATCTGGAAAACAATGAATATGATGAAAAACAATCTTTAATCAAAGTTCACAACTTAGAAATCACAAGTGAAGAGGACCTCTCCCTCAGGTTAGATTGCGGTAAAACAGAATAGAAAAAAAGCAACATTGAAATCATTTTTTCATGACAACTTTGTTGTTCCTACGTGCATGGGGTAGTGTGGTAGGTATCTCATTTTATTTTAGCTTTAGTGTTGCTACTTTAAGGTGACCTAGTCTCCTCCTATACACATTCAATGCTATATTATATTTATTTTTATATTAATAAAACTATGCTTTCTACTAAAACTAGCAATTGCAAATGAGTTGCAAATTACGCTGGAGATAGTAGCAATATTTAGTTTATTTGAGTTGTATTTCGCGTTGATATTGCCTGGATGTCTATATGCTGTTGCAAAGCTCTTATTTTGTTATTGTCCATATTTTTGTAAGACACAATTATGATAGTCGCCAAACTAAATCAAGTTTCATCATTTGGTCAAACACTGGACATTTATCTATTAAAACTTTCGAATCTCAAAATTTTTGAACAAGATATATGACCAATATTATTTTCTAAAAATTAAACTATAGAATTTACTTTATGAAGAATAAAATCAAAATCAGAAAACTTTTGAATCTCAAAAACTTTGAACAAGATATATGACCAATATTATTTTCTAAATAGTAAACTATAGAATTTACTTTATGAAGAATAAATCAAAATCAAATATCCAGGATAGTAAATATCTAAGACTGTAGAAAAATATCTAAAATCCGGCAAGACAATAAATATTGGAGCCGCCAGAATTTGACACTTTCCAGCAAGGGTATCTTCAAAGTAGACGCATACTGGCAAAAAATATTAAGGCTTATATCTAATCAAAGTTGAACACGAATCACTTCAAAACGTTTCACTTTTACAACTAAACTAATTTAATGAGCCTAATTTGGGGACTATAAAAAAAATATTTTTCATAAAAAAAAAATTAAATTTGGGAAAGAAAATGAAAAGAAAAGTTGCAAAGATGAACCCATAAATTAAGTTTTGACCGGAAATGCAGTCTATTATTAGGTTTAGACGAGTAAATCTGGTAAGGAAGTTAAACATCTATTTATATTCCGACTAATAAAATCGAGATCATGGCATAAATGCAATCAATCCCAACGTTTACTGCATTAAAAGGAAAACCCAGTAAAACATAATCAACAATGGGGAAAATAGTTTATGAGAATAACGACCAGAAGAAAAAGCGAGTAACACCAAGACAAATACTTGTAACTGAAGACCACAATTTTTTTTGGAAAATAAATGCATGTAAATCGTGATCTTGGAAAATAAAATTAAAGTTGGAATCATTCTTGTTTACTTTGCCTACTGCTCAAGAGTTTTTTCAATCATTTGGTCTGCCTTAATCCACAAGAATTGGACGGAAAGAAAGCAGTATGGAAAGTTATTGCATCAATCATCATTGAGGGTAGAGAAAAAAATAATTCATTAATACGGAACATTTCAGTAGTTAGATAGATGCAGGGACTGTTATTCTGGAAGTCATAAAGAGGCAAAAAAAACTGAGTTGTGGGTATGACAAAACATGCCTATTTGGGTTGTGGGTAGTTTTGGTTTGAATTCGTTACGAAGTAATACCAGTTGGAAAGTTGGTGAAATCTTAATCAAGTGCTTAGATATGGGGGTTTTTGTATTCTAGGATTAGCTAACCTCCTTTAGTTTTAGTGCAAACTGCAGAAAACCCAAATGTGAGTCAGTGTGAAGCAATGTTTATGGTGCAACAAATGTTTTTTTGGGTCTATTTCTCGTGGGGAGATGGGAAAATTCTGACACCCAAACACTGGACGGGGAAGCAAAGCCTTGTGGGCATGTGCAGTGCTTTCATATCAAGAATCCCAAATGCACTAGGTATGCATGAATATTTCTTTTTTGACAGATTTCGATCTTTTTTTATGCTGGTATTTTATCTAGGGAATTGCATGGAATGATCTGTTGCTTGTGTTTTTCTATGTTTGGATTTCAAGAGAATAGTCTATTAATGGTGTTTTTCTTAGCTAGAATTTCACAAAATGGTTTGTTAATAGTGTTTTTTCTTGGTTTGGAATTTCACAGATTGGTCTGTTAATGGTGTTGTTCTAGGATTGGAATTTCACAGAACGATTCGTTAATGGTGTTTCATAGGTATGGAAATTTGGAGAAGGTTTATTTATGGTCTTGTTCTAGGTTTTAGCATTGGGAGAGGGTCATATATCTATAGTAGACTGTTGCACAAGAAGCCCTGTCAGGGTTTTAAATTTTAGAGCCATGGAGTCCTCTTTTAGCCCTGCCAAGAGCTTCAAACGGTTATACTGTAAAGTAGATTCTCAAGTTTGGAGTGGGAGTATATTTGGATTTGGATTGGTCATTGTGGTGTTCTTTTGCTTCATTTACTTTGACATCAATACAAACTCTATTGGGCTTCTGTTACATATAGAAGATGGTCAACTAAATATATTCATGGAAAATTCTTCTTTTGTTGAAACAAGCATTGATATTAGGAGATTCTCAGAGATTCACTGGTAGAAGTTTTCTCGGAATTTTAATGAATGTGAAATATATACTGGAACATGGGTTTAGGATGATTCACATCCTATCTACCAATCAACCAGTTTCCCTTTCATTAATCCTGGGTTTCGTTGCCATGAGAACGGGAGGCCCGACAAATTATTCATGAAATGGCGATGACAACCTTTAGGCTACAATCTTCCAAGGTTAGTCTTGCTTTCCTCCCAAGTTCTTGTAGTTGATAAAATGGTTAAACTCTGTTTAATCTATTCAGATATATTATGTTCTCAATCTAAAACTTTGATGGAATATTGCATTCAATGCACACAATATAGCCCACTCACAGACTAAGATCAAACATGTTTTCTTGTTTTTCTAGATGATTAAAATTTGAGATTCAATCTATCATGTTCAACAGATGTTCTATTAACAATCTGAATCCTTTGTTGAATTTCATATTCAATTAAAGTAAAATGCATTACTTATGAGAAACATACCAATTATAGAGATAGGTGAGGCACTTATTTCTTCCCCAATTCCTCTTAGATAATACCATGGCGAAATTGGGTTTGATTTGCAAGAGATATTATGCCTCCAATCTAAAACTTTAGTTCAATTCCACACTCAATGCAATAAAATTCATAATCTATATGAGAATACACCAATTATTAGATTGAATGTTATTACATTATTCAATGTTACTACAGTATTCAAGACAATCCAAACATAGAATTGACATCTGTAGGTAGAAATGTGTTTTGTGTTTGATCCTTATTCCTTGTCTGCATTTTTAGATTCAGTGCAAGCAACATGCTAAATAGGATCAAGGCAATCCAAACATAGAGTAGCTTTTGTATTTAGAGATGTGTTTTGGGTTTGATCCCATTTCTTTTTCTGCAATTTCAGTTTCAATGCAAGCAACATGCTCAACAGGATATGTAACCGTGATTTAGTCTTTGTTGGTGATTTGATTGGAAGAAACCAGTGGGAATCAACGATTTACATGTTGGAAAAGGTAAATCCCAATTAGCTCCAAATAGATGAAGTAAATGGAAGTCCCATTTCAAAGCACACGAGTTATTTTTCCTTCAGATTTAAGGAGTTCAATTGCATTGTAGAATATTATAGGGCACCATTCTTGGTTTTGCAAGGTCACCCACCTAAAGACTCACCTCCAGAAATTAAAACTACTCTGAAATTGGATTCACTAGATTGGTAATCCGAGCGTTGGAAGGATCTGAACACAGGGCATTGGTGGAACTTCGAGAAGACCTTAAGAGGGTATGCTTTCGTTCACACTTTTATAGCATTGCTTCTATTAAATTTGGATTGCTTGCTAGTATGTTGAAGGTCTCAATTGTGGAAAACAATACACCATATAGTTTTATGCTCATTGTAGTATATCTATGAGGGTTCAGATCCACAAGCAAGTGGTGTGCTTTTTGGGAGGCCAGAGATGAGAGAAAATCCTTACTGAAGGCTAATTTTTCAATTTATTTAGATTTCAAATGCTAAAACTCATTTTATAATGAAGAGTATTGGAAATTCAAGCCACATAAATTGTTGAACCTTCCTGAAAATTAGGCAGATAAATAAAAAAAGTCTTTTCTAAATACCAGAATACAGAGAAAAACGATTATTTCTGCTTCTTAGAATTTGCTCCCCATTTTTAAATTCGAACTGACACAGAATATTTCAGGGGTTGCTATTTTCAGGAAGGACCAGTGGTAAACATGACGATGGATGTTCTAACTGCATTTGAGAGGTCTATGAAGACTGTGATGGAGTGGATTTCTAAAGAAGTAAATACAGAAAAGACACATGTCTTCTTTCGCAGCTATTCTCCTGTGCATTTCAGGTTTGGTTCTGCCTTCCTTGGTTGCTCAAGCTATTTGCCAGACTTACTAAAATATTAAGATGACTAACCTTTGTGGTAAAATATGTAAATAGAATAGTTTACATTTGGGAGTTGAGTTCCTGGAAATTATAATATGGCTGCCTCATGCAGGGGAGGAACCTGGCAAACTGGTGGGCATTGCCATCTAGAGACGAAGCCAGCAGTAAGCCCAGCTGGTTTCCATGACCCTCATCTTCAAAGCAGCAATCATATTATTTCCAAAGCATTGGAGAAGCTTCATGACAGAACGAATGTGCAGCTACTAAATATAACATTCTTGTCACAGTTGAGAAAGGATGGCCACTCATCACTGTATTATCTAGGCAATGGATCTGGACCTGCTGCCATTCACAGGCAGGATTGTAGTCATTGGTGTCTTCCTGGGGTGCCAGATACATGGAATGAGCTGCTATATGCAACCCTGATTGCAAGAGGCTATGGAGATTAAACCCTGGACTTTGCAATTGGCAACATGAAGATTTTTATCACATTCTTTGTAAAGTAAAATTATCTATGTTATTCTATATATGAAATGTGTCGTAACATGCGGGAAGGGAAATTTTGGTCCAATTGCAGAGGATACGGCAACATTGGTTGTCTCTCATATGCCTTAAGAGAATTTGAAATCACCACCCAAATCTTCACCACCCAAATCTTCCATCTTGGGGTGCAAGTTGTAGAAACTACTGTAAACTCAGTACATGATGCATCTTACATTCACACAATCATATCTCACACTGCGAATGTATACGGTATATATTCTATGGTGGTGGACGGCTTGCTCTGTATTTATCTTCACACTAAGATCTATTTTTCTTGTTTGGAGCTGTTTCGAGAATAATACAGAAATTCCATTTTATTGATATTTTTCCCTAATTTTGAATATTTATTTTAGTTTTTCATACTTTCCACATGAAACAACATTCGTTCAAATTCTTGTTTTACAAAGAACTTTTTGGTTTATTAATGGTGTTAATAATCACTACGGAGTCTACTTTTGTGCCCCGGCATATTTGGCCATATGGTTGATACAGGGAAGTATTAATTTTTCTTTTAATTAAAACATTTACATCTCTAGACTCTTTTACATTGAGACTCGATCTCTGTTGAGGAATGTTATGTTTTTTGGGTTCATTTTTAAGATGTAATGTTCCTTATTTACATTGAAATTTGTAAAATTCAATCAAAATAGTAGCATGTTTCCAGTGTTGTGTGATGGGTAAATGGAACGTAATGCAGGCTTCAGGGTATCAGATCTCATACTATACTCCACTATACCATAAGCAACTCTCAAGTACAATAAATTTGAAGCCAGTGGATCAGCTTAACTTCATACAACACTGAATTGATGTAAATACCTGCGAGTGGTAGGATGCTAATGAATACAGTTTTTAAAATGTCTTTTTACAGCAATTGGTCATGTATCAAATCTGTACACCCGTAGCCACTTATGAAGGATTCGCAGGTGACTTTAGCATCAACGTTACCTCAATCGCATAGGACAACAAATGTAGAAACCTCCACTATAAGAAGAGGAAAGAAAGTTTAACAGATAAGTCAAAGTTGATGATGTTGTATTACAGGGATAGAACAACATGACATTACCAGTTTGGATCTTTGTCCTTCAATCTGACTGTTATCTGACTGCTATGATTCCTATCATTTTCTGATGCCACTAATTTAGATTATTAGAAGGGATAATGGTTCACAACATGGATGCTGGGAAGTACTCACCGCAAGAATTTCAGTATTGGTGAGTATGGGTGAGTATCAAGTCAAACCCTGCCCAATTTAAATTTCAGTGATTACTCGGCGGAGTGTGTAAACTATGGTTGAAAACCTTCCTCCAAGTTTTCAAATTCACATTTCGTAAACTTATCCCTAAAACAGAATGCCCATGTGACCATTAAATCATCAGCTGTTAGCTTGGATGAAAGGTTCGCTGCACCACAATTCCAATGAGAACATATTTGACAGATCAGTTATATATTCAGCCCAAATGGTTAGGTTAATGAACACAGTTTTGCCATTCAAACAACATGCAAACATAGATGGAGATGAGCATTTTCCATTTTCAAAAAGGCATGTTCCATCCAACTGCAGTAAGTTTTATGTCCAACATAGATTAAATCATGGATGTGTGAAAGGCAGTTGAGAAGGAGCATCATCTGGATTAAATCATGGATGTCAGAAAGAATACAATCTGATCACACTCTTAGTAAAAAGCAATATTAGAAGGGGTTGAAAGAGGTATAATGTGGAATCCAACTTTAATAAGCAACTTGCGGAGATGGAGTTTTAAGTCACCTCGGATTAAGTCATAGACACATGAAAGGGAGTTGAGACGGAGCAAATTCCATCTGACGAAAAATTCTTATTGAAAACAATATTAAAAAAAATCAAATGAAAGATAATATAAAATCCAAATAAAAAAAATTAGTAAGATATTAAATTATATATTTTTATGAATATTTTGATAATATAAATTTAATCATTAATTAAATAACCTCCATAAATAATCAGTCAAATCCTCCCTGCAAAATTCAAATGCACTGAGACAATGAAATAAGTACTGTTCAAATCCATAAGCAAACAAAATTGATTTTGTCCGCCTTAAAAAAGTTATAGGTGGGTAGGGCCTGACATTCCCTACAAGATAAACTCTCCCCATACAGAAAATATAGTTGTTGGGGTTCATAGTGTGGGACCCAATCAAATGCCCACTATTGACCCCACCCTACACCATGTAAATAAATGTAAATCATTATTAATTGCATGATGGTAGATATGAAACTTGTTTGGTGATGTAACTTCCTCGACTAGAAAAATGTTTTTCTTGTTCCAAATTTTATTCTGACCTTAATAATATGTAGAACATTAAAAAAAATGGTTTAGATTAAGAGACTCCTCTTAATCAAACATAGTTTTTTTTTAAGAAAATGTTTTGAAATCATTCTTTGGTGCAAATGAGCAAGTAAGTATTCCAATGTATGCACGTGAACCAAATATTATTTTTTTAAATGGATGCAACAAATAATAAATGTTAGATATTTTCTAAATGTTTGATTTTTTTTGGTGTAGAGATGTAGTTAGCAACGATCAATTATGCTTTTCCAATTGATTTTTCCTTATGAATTGATTGTCATAAGTGCACTAATGGACTCATGTATTATAAATTTTTTGAAGTCAAATTAAGACCTAATTGGCATGCGTGCCAATGCACAACGGGTCGAAAAGCCGATAAGAAAAGACACGAACCTTAGGTGATTCAAAATAAGGGGACATGAGGGCCCATATGGTAGTCACCAATTTTGTACAAAGTGCATATTTAACATACTAGTTCCACAATTTGGAAATGGTCCATGCCTAGGATAGCAAGAAAAATAGGGGAGAGAGAATACCCAGGGGGAGAGAGAGAAATAAGGACAAATAGGGTGAGAAAACGAAGAAAACAAATTTGAAAGTAGGAAAAAGTTTGTAGATGTCAAAAGTCACGTGTGTAGACACTTCATATTGGTCTTCGACACTTCATATTGGTCTTCGACACTTCGCAACATCACTTTTGCACTATGACATACATTGACTATTGACATATATATGACTCTTTATCGCACTTTACTCCTTCCTGATTACCCATACATTGTCTTGTCACCTCTATATTTCAACTATACTTACGACCATCTCTGTCTATATATGAGTGTCTTAAAAGACAACATATACATTCTCCATCTCATAGATCCCCAATTTCACCCCTAGGAATTGCTAGTCACCTCAGAAAAAACTATCCACCTTCATCGACAACAACTAATTTTCAAAGATGGCCACTTTCTTAGGTCAGACCATGTTATAGTCTTAACATTGTATCTTCTCATGAGTACTAAAGTTATGGAATAGGGTGCATAAGCTTTGTGCATAAGCTTTACCTTTCATTTATTAGTTCTTAATAATTAGCTAGGCCAACCTAATTAGGATGAATGTGTGTGACTTATGAGCCTAAGTCTTTATGTATATAAATATGAATGAGCAAAACTCGCCCAAATCATATTATTAAATTCATTTCCTTGTTTATTATGATTTTTGTAGGTTTCCACTTGGAGTGGATTATATTTGAGTGTTTCTTCTATTTTCATAGAGAAATTTTCTAAGAAGTGATTAGAGCATCGATTTTGGAAACAATATGTTTTCCCGCTAGTTCTCACAAATAGATGAGAAATTTTCAATGATTTAACTAGGGAAGTTTGTCTTGAGACAAAGAAGCTTCACTCCAAATTTCAGCGTTTTCCGATCATTTTTGCTAAAGTTATTGCAATTTTATACCTTTTCATTAATTTGCTCAATAGGCCACAATTTTTGAATATTTTTAGAAATCTCATCAAATTTCATGCAAGGTCCATTTTTTGCATCTTTATATTGAGGCATTCTAAATTTGGAATTTTTTTGGTCAAAGTTGGTCAATGGAGGATCATCTAATTTAGATTTAGCACATGTTTTGACTATTTATGGTTATCGCTCACCCTAGATATTTTCCTCCCCAGATTGAGCATAAATGTAGAGCTAGAGATAAAATAAATTAATAACCATGCCTTTTAGAACAAACACCTTGTTCTCAACCAATGACCGCAATTATTGCTTTTACTGTCCACTATCTAAATCGAGGATAACATTCTCATGGGATGTGAATTGGTGGTTAATTCTATCTAAGAGAATTTATTTTCCCCATTTGCAACATCTTTGAATGAGGGTTTAGATAGGTTCAAACATGATCTAGTGTGTGAATTGAAGTCCATAGTTAATCAAATTCATACAACCACTCATACACAACCACACCACTTTAAAGGGCACAACAAACCAAACACAGGGAAAAAATTCCAAGGACCAAACATGGACATCCAAAAGTTTATGTAACACCCTCATATCAGGCACACAAGACTACATAGGAAAACATACAGGATAATTTTTTTATTTTTTATTTTTTTTGCTTACTGGAAACATGACACGACACAACATGTCGTCACCAAGGTTACCTCTAACTCTAGAGAACCACTAGATACGGGATGACCACAAAGGTAGCACGGAAACATTCACACCCAACAAGGACAATATACTTATCTTTTGACAGGACAACATAACAGTCCAACCA
The DNA here is from genome assembly GCA_019776745.2 of Taxus chinensis. Classification (NCBI taxonomy): domain Eukaryota; kingdom Viridiplantae; phylum Streptophyta; class Pinopsida; order Cupressales; family Taxaceae; genus Taxus; species Taxus chinensis. Next base: position 656,978,987 of record CM034152.1, read on the forward strand.
CGTGATACTCTTACAGCTAGGGCAAGCCACAGTAAGAAATTATTAAAGGTTATATTTCGGTAAAACACTCTTTCACTCTTAACTTATGTTTTCAGAGAGATTCAAGATTTGATTCACATAATTCATCTTACCAAACTGAATCATTTTATTATACATTGCAGAGTCGTTCACTTAAGGTCTTCTCCTCTACGACAATTAATTTTTATTATTATTATTTTTTATTATTATTTAATAAAGGAGATAAATTAATACCACAAGGCCATCCATCCCTACTTACGTTACTAAAATTCGCTCATTACCTTGTTACAACAAAAGTTTGTGTTCAACATAATTAAGAGGAAATTACAAAGCACCCTGGGAAGGAGTTAAGAGAATAAGGTCAAGTTGAATTTCCTCCTTAAGACGTCATTAGTTATTACCAAGGTTTAATTGGAGCTTGAGGTTTTACACGTAATTATTAACAATTTTACTTAGGCTTTCACCGAAGGAGCTTAACAAAAGGAAACTATTTACTTTCAAATAGGCTGAGAGATAAATTGAGGGGTTTCTAAATTTTCTTCTCTTACTTGTTAAATCCTATTAGAAACTAACCATTGTTTTCCTTTAAGCTTATTTTTTTAAAAGCGTTCCCCAAAAAGGAGTAGTGTTCACTAGTTTAGCTAGGGATATCACGTTGTATAATTTCACTTTGCAAGGATAGTCTCGCCTTTGATTACTTAAGGCATTGTTTGTTCTCAAGTGGATCACCTCTACAATAAATTTATTTGAATAAAACTTTTAGGTAACTTCTGTAAGGATTAACCACCCCATTTTATCTCACATATAACACATCAATACAAAGTCTTAGAAAGGTTTAACTTAACACTTAATTCTCAAGATCAAAGTTTTACAATACTTATGCCAGTGTAAAGATTGAATATTATTTCTCACTAAGATGAGTTACCAGCCAAATTACAAAAAGGACAAAACAACTTCTTCACGTAATTCTCTGAACAATTCCAGGCAAGAGATCTTATAAACTCTTTGCAAGCAATGTTACAAAATTTACAACACATTGAACATTTTTACAAGGAACTTCATAATTTGAACTGTTGCAACTTTTACACTCTTTTCCTTTAGTCTACTCGCTTAATCCATCTGCACAAATATTAGCTAGAGTCAGTTCGCTAGAACTGAGCATGTTAAGACTACCCATTGCAACAGTGAGCTAACATTTTATAATATCATGAAAGGAAAAATTCTGAATTCAAGAATGAGTCAATTCACAAACCACTAAAACAATATGTTTCACACGATAGAGAGCCTCATACCAGCCAACAAGGAGGAATCCCATTAATCAAGTAAGGCAGATATTCCAAAATAATTCAAGGTAAGACCAGATTGGTGAAATATCACAAGGCCGAGAGTATTGAGATTTCAATCATGTAATCCGATGGATTACGTGATTGAAATCTAATACCCAATCCCTCCAAAAGAAACCTGATAAGCCAAAACATGCTAGTAACAATCCATGACGCACAACAACACAAGATTTTTCCATCCTTCCAAGGGTGAGGTTCCATAGCGATTTAGTTTTCTATAGTTTTATTTTTAACCGTTTTAACTTGTTTAGGAAACATTCATATATATATATATATATATATATATATATATATATATATATATATATATATAATCATAATCATGTTTAATAGGCCACTTTTAATACTTTGAAACTGGTATGGCTGCTCACGAGGAAACCAATCATAGACTTAAATTGTCTTCTAACAATCTGATCATTATCCACAATGGACGGATAAATAACAAATTATTCCGCCCAGCCCAACAAGAACATGCCATTATAAAAATTCAGGTGATTACAACCGAGAACAAATTAATGACTAACTCAAAATCATCAAGCATTGATAATTTACAAACCCCAAGGGTTCCAACAGAAAACACAGCGAAATCCTTACACCCCTATCTTAATTAATTATTATTATTATTTTATATAAATTTGATACGCATAAAAAAATATACCCATACGTATTATACCTCAACCCAAACTGGGTTATCTTAATACCTGAATAATAAATTATTCATTTCGGTCTCAGCCACGGGAAACATGATCATGCCAATAAAACAACTACCAGAAAATCTGTTGCAAAACCCCTGGCACACACATGTGACATGACCTCCTTTGAACGGTTAAAAGAGGAAGGAAGATCGACCCAAGTTCCCAATCCTCGTTAGTACAGAAACTTGAAATGAGTATTCATCCCATTAGTTTATTGGGGTAAAACAAAATAGTATGCGCTGTCCTAAAATTCATGCTGGCATATAATCATTTCCAGAGCCCAAAAAAAAAAACTTGGCTACAACCCAAAATCTCATTCAAAACACTCTACAGTGACTTGTTTATGTAACCCAAACAAAAGTGAACTTCAACCCGCATTTAGAAGCAATAGAAAATGATTACCCAGTTTGTATTTTCAGACTGTATTCATACTAAAATCAGCATATCAACAACAGCCCACAAAACGTTCCATATCCTTATTTCCTATAAGGAGAGTGATAAAATATAACCGGGTAGAATATACTAAATTTCCTGCCCATGAGACATTCAACCATGCTCAAGCAGGTTACTCATAATACAAGTTGTAGCACATACCCTTTAACGTTATTTCCATAGGAAGTAATATTTCAGAAATCTGATTATATCCTCATATTTTATCATATTTTCCTCATAATAGAATTTACCCAAACCTTGCATAAGGGTTTAAAATATACCAACCAAATTACAAAACTCAAGCTTATTATGAACACATATTGGTACTCGGTTTTCAATTCCAGAATGCAACCTCCATTGATTACGAGATCCACATGCATGCCACAACATTGTCAAAACAATATACTTTCCTACCAATCACCTCAAACTCAAAAAAAAAGATCCAGAAGTTCTGTAGCACACTATGCTCGTCACAGACTGATATAGGAAATCGATTTAAAGGAAAACATTGGAACCCAAAAAAAATGTGTTATCTTTCCAACTAATACAACAGCATAGACTATTGTTTTACCCAGTTTGAAACAAGGCGGCAGCTTAAAGCAACTACCAGAAAACCCCTTCAAGATGCCATAACAGAAGAGGAAACAAAACATTCATTTCATGACAAAATAAAATGACAGCAGAAGATTGCAAGGGGCAGGTTTAACATGCCTGATTTGGAGCTTCTACGAGTCACCCAGCCTCCAACTCTTCTCCAACAGCACCAGTCGCTTCCCCACAAGGCGTCCACTTCTGTAAAACTCCTCACCCACTACTCACGCATCCAACAACCACCAGAGAAGGGCGCATACACAGCAAACGGCCAGCAATTTGTTTTTTTCTAACCACGCACCCATCTAAAACGTGCCAGACTGTGGAGGAATCCTGTGGAAGCTGGAAACGTGGGAGGGGGAAGGAAGAGGCGTCCATCCAGCACAATGGAAGATCAGACATTTTTTTTTTTGTTCTTGTTTTTCCTGGTGTGGAAGCACCCACGAGGGAAGAAAATTGTTTGACAAACTGCCCCAAGGAGATGTGGCCTCAACGCATTTTCCCACATAGCAAGGTAAGCACAAGGATCTACTAAAACAAAGGTCCCCTGACCACCGTATGCAAAGCAGGGTTTCCAACCATTAAAATGATGCGGCCAGCCAGAGCAGGTCAAAGAGGCGGCAATCCCAAAAAATGCGTCCCTCCTCCCCAAGGGCCTTCATCCCAAGAAGACGCGCCCAACACTCCTCCACTTACACAACATTGAAAACCCTAAAATGGTTGACCAGCATTTTGCCTGCTTCCAGCTAAAACCCACGCACCACTAAATTCTATTATTTTTATTTTATTTCATCTTATATTTATATATATATATATATATATATATATATATATATATATATATATTTAAAGCATAATAAACCAGTTAGCTTGGTTTAAAAGTGCAAACCGAAAAGAATACCAGCAATCTAGGAATATGGACGAACATGCGTAACCCAAAACGTCACAAAGGGTATCCTCCTCTTATGCAAAAATCGATGCTCGCTTGACAGGAAGGATCAGTCAATTAAGTAGAATAGCTTAATGCAGTTAATTAGCTATTGTTAACAATCAACAATTAAGAAACAAAAAAGTCACCGAACGACAATAACTAAATATTATTTTCATTATCATTATCACGTTTTTTTTAAAGGAACAACTTAGGAATAACTATTGCAATATTAATAATGTCGACAGTCCAGATCGACACTAATAATAGACGACAATGATCGACTATTCATAACAATCATATTTTTTTTTTTTGTAAAAACAAATATAAGAATCTCTTTTTAAAAGGGACATGCCCTAAAATACCAACCTGCCATACAAGCCGTCTACCAGGCTTCAAACACGCAAATTTCCATTAAATAGGGAAAAAGTAACGGTCGCCGCGGGGCCAGCACGGGAAGCATCGGCAACGACACGAAGGGGGGGGGGAAACAAATTAGAGGTCACGCTCAAAGACGAACACGGGGCAAGGACTACCATGGCGCCAAGACGGGCAACCCCCTTCTTCAGCGCGGGACAGGGTTCGTCCTACAACACGATCAGACGAAACAACTAGAAAAAAAATGCTATAGAGACAATTAATTATAAGGTATCGATGATAATCGAAAATAAGGTAAAATAATAATACTTATAAAATAAGGGCCGATCGACAATTAAATAAAACATTATTACCATTATATATTATAAATTATATATATAATTTCTACCCACATTAATAATGACCAACGATTGAGCTTAACAATGCGACAACAAGATCCTCCTGTAATTGGGATAACGCACAAGACATTACGCAGTCCACAAACAGAGGTGTCGCTAACAACCTGAGAAAGCAAGAAGGAGAGGGAAGGTGCTAAAACATCACTGAGACATGGTTTAAGACAACAGAATTACACACAGTCATTCGACGCTCAACAAAGAAAAAGGTCACTACACCAAGAACCTGGGTAACCGCCAAACGGGGCATTACAGTTTGATGATATGGATGTAACCTCATGTATAAATCTCATGGAACAATATTTTAAGCTTCACATATACCAGAGAATGCAATGGTTTACATAGCCTCCCTACCTTTAAAATATGAACCTTATCAATGGTAACAAAGGATGATGAGTGCCGAGAAATGGAAGGTGCTTAGTTGGGATGAATTTATTAACGACTTAGCAACCCCCTATTAGCAGCCATGGAAGGGAATTTATTTCACCCAATTAACAAATTTGAAACCAACATGACCCACAACCGAATACAACACCACATATATGAGATTGGAAATCCACACTCCAGAAGCAATACCTTGTCAAAGACTACAATTTTTATGTCAATGGACTAAATGTCCAAATTCAACATAATGTTTGTTTGTTGGAACCATATACAATTAGGAAATATATGTAGCAGGCACTACACATTGAGCAAAAAAACTTCGTTGCAAGGAGATTCATGCAAGATCAATTTATGAAATAGAGAGATAGAAGTGTGACTAATACTGTTGATAGAAATGTGAATAACTCTTTTAAATTCAAGAAAATTAGTAAGCTCTCTTCTCAAGAGGAGATGAAGAAAAAATAAAAAGTCCTATGTTGGTATTGTGATAATAAATGGTCTAGAGGTCATAAGTGTACTAGTGACGAGAAAAGACTAACGATTATTGTGAATGAGGCTTTGGATGAGGAAGAATTAGCTACTGAGTGGCCAAAAACACAACACAAGCATGCAAATTTTGAGGAGGAAAGAATCCCTACTATCTTGTTACATGCATTAAATGGAATAAGCACACCAGAAATATTTAAAATGGCCAATTATATTAAGAAGAAGAAGGTGACAATTTTCATCGATACAGGGAGTACCCATAACCTCATTGATAGAAAATTAGCTAATGAAATCAACTGCTTTGTGAATTTAGTCTCCATTTTTCAAATAATGATTTCGAAGGGGAAACAACTCTCTCATGGTGGTAAATTTCATCATATAAAACTCTCAATGGGGGACTATCAGGTGGATTCATAAATGTTTGCTATCCCAATTGGGAGAGTAGATGTATATTAGGAGTGTAATGGCTTAAATAGTTCAAAACAATGTCATAGTTTTTCTATATGAATGGAAAAAATTAAAAAATTAGAAAAATAAATTCTAAATTCTAATTATAGAAAAATAAATTATAATCTACTTGCATGAAAATAAATCTAATCTAATTTGCAAAAAAATAAATCTAATATATTTGCACGAAAGTAAATCCTAAAGAACCTATCAAAAAATTATTTCTTGTCTCAAAATTTTCTACGAGACATTCCCTCTCACTAGAAACTTGTTTATCTACTACCACTAGACAATTTTATTAGAAAATTTTGAATCTCCTAATAACATCGTGTCCTTGGCAACAACGCCAAAATGATGAGGGTCATCAATCCTCTTCATTAAAGAATGTCAATCCAGGGCTGGTGTCCAAGAGGAGAAAGAGATATCTTGTAATGACCCCTTCTACAAAAAATCCACACTTGCATAAAATGTAAAACACGTTTGTAGGAATTAGAAACACACTTGCATGAATTAAAAATTGCACCTTGCAAGAAATCAAAAGAACACTTGCAGGAAAATAAATTCACAGTTGCAAAAATTTAAACATGCTTGTAGGAAATTAAAACACTCTTTGCATAAAAGGAAACACACTTGCTTGAAAGGAAACACACATTGCAGGAAATTTAAATCAAACATTGCAGAAAAAGATATTGCTAAATTGAAAATAAATACATAAAACACCTGCAAGTTTACAACAAACTGTACAACACAAAATTACATGATACAAAGAAAAAGACAAGAAAAAATATAATTATAGAAATAAAATTAAAAATAAACATATAGGTCCATCTTCCTTGAAATGAGTGGCCAACTCATTCCTCAGAAGAGGATTTTAATCTACACTATATACAAATAGATGGAACAAAATATCAGTTTGAATTAATTAGAAAAATGGATATTACATTCAATAGTTTGGGAGATTACATTTATAATTTGATGCTTCTAACCACCTCCTTATTTTAAGGGATACATCTTTATCAACTAAGATTTCAATCTATCTAAAAAGCATCAATCTCCACAAAATATGGAGAGACTGTATCTAAAAATCCGACTCTCTTATTTTATTCTTAAGAATAAAAATGAATATTGATTCTTATTTATTTTACAAATAATAAAACACTTGTAGAAATATCTATTTTTAGAATGACTTCAAAAATAGATAACAATGTCACCCTTGGAGTTATGCTCACCAATATAACTCTAGTATTCATCCCCTAAGCAATACTAAAACCCATTTTTTCATAAATAATGATAAAATGTAGAAAATTGGGAGGATATTTTTATTAAAAACATTATTATGACGAAAAACCTCTCTCATATTTACCCTTTGACATCATGTTCTCTAATTATGCAACTTTTGGTGGTCCTTCTACACTTTTTCTCAAACTACCACATAGTAAAAGTAAAATTTATTCAAAATAGTGAATGATTTAGAAAAAAAAAAGGTTTTTGTTCAAATCATTGTTATGAGTAAAAAAATCTCTCAAAATATCCATTGGAATTTTCTAATTCAAGTTATGCAGACTCTGAAATGTTCTTGGAAGACTCTGAAGCATTTTGAGAAGACTCCGAAGTAAAAGTCAAATTTCTTTCAAATGGTAAAAGTTGTAGAAAATTGGAAGGAGGTTTTTGTTAAAATAATTGTTATGAGTAAAAACCTCTCTCAAAATATCCATTTGAATTTTCTAATTTAAGTTGTGCAGACTCCGAAGCGTTATGGGAAGACTCTGAAGCATTTTGGGAAAACTCTGAAGTAAAAGCATTTTTTCAAATGGTAAAATCTATAGAAAAACGAAAGGGGATTTTTGTTAAACTGGTTATTATGACAAAAAACCTCTCTCAAAATATTTATTTTACTTTTCTGGAGTAAGTAATGCAAGATTCTATAGTGCTTTGAAGAGACTTCAAAGTATTTTGGGAAGACTCCAAAGCATTCTAGGAAGACTCTGAAGCAATAATAAAACGACTATAAATTTTGCATATGAACTCAAATCAAGATGATTTTTTTTGAACTTGTAGAATTTTTCGAGAGGAATATGAATATGTAATCTTTTTTTTTAGATATATTCTTGATGATTATTTTTTCACTTTTTCCCAAACATATGCTTAAGAAGCCGCTCATATAACTGTTAAACATTTCCGGAGCTAGTGAAGGAACCTTTGAAGCCAATGAAGTGTTGCAATAAAAATATTTAGAGATGATATGAGATATTTTGAAGATCCTCCAAGGCTGGTTATAGCTGGTGCCTAGTGCTCAAAGTGCTTTATTAAGTGATGATAGCAAAGTATGGACTACTTATGCACAAATTAACATCTTTTTCCCAATAATAGTTAGAAATAGATAACAGAAAGATAACAATGAATTCTAAGGAATTGACCATAATATAAAATATCTATTTTTTCCTAAATTAAATAAGTTTAGAAATTACATTTATATTCACTTTATGCAAGGAAAACAAATGTCAAATATTGTATGAAATGGGCTATTTCTTTGGGCTCATCATATCCCTCGTGCCTAATGTCATGCATGTCCTCATGCATTCCACTATCCTAATTTAAAATTATGCTTTCTTATTTTGAAGGACAAGTTCTTATGTGGAGCCCCTCTTGCTGCTTGTCTTTTTTTTTACATTGATTCATAAGCAGGTTCTTGTGTGGAGGTTTTCCTATTATGCTTCTTGATAGATTTTAGCATAGGATCTTGTGTGGAATTTCTCCTACTACTCTTTTTTTTTTTGTGAGATTAGGTTCTTAAGTGGAGAGCTTCTTGTTATGTTAAGAATTTTTAATTTTCTATAAAACAACATTTTAATCTTTTTCCATAAGAAATGATTCCATATAGAAAGGATCCTCGTAACAAATCTGGTTGTTTTGAAATTTTCCAACATAGGAATGATTGTCATCATCAAAATCATAGTGTTTTTAATTTAATATGCCCAATTCATTTTCTTTCTTTTCATCCTCAATCTCATGCATGTGATGTAAAAGTGGATCCTTATGTAATAACAAAACTTACAAGTAGATTTAAAACTAAAATAAAATAGAAAAAATACCTTGGTATACTTCAGTCTCTGTTTCCTCTTCCATGTCAACAAAAGTGATAAAATATTGGGAAATGTGCTGCTAAAAATTGTAGTCCTGCTATGTTGAAAAACAAGATCACGAAATAACAAACAGATACTTTATTGGTTATTTAGAAAATCTGCCATTTGTTGGGTTTTCAACTTTTCCATTTTTCCATTTTTTATTTTTTTTACTTTTTTCCCTTAATCAGCTAGCAAGTTGGCTTTCTAATCACAACTTTTTTCTAGTAACTTGGTCTGCCAACAAGCTGGTTTTTTAAACCAAGACCTCCAACAATGCCCGAGAGTTTTCATTATTGTTTTTTTATAACTTTTTTTAAACCTTTAGTTACTTTTTTTTAAAAAAAAATTGAGAAATGATGACATGTGAAATATTAGTAATAAACTGAATACATTCTCATATTTCTTCCAAATGTAGCACAATTGTTGATATTTTCTTTTTCCTTAGTCTGATGCATACTGATATTGCTTCTTTTCTTTTTTGTGGCTAGCTCAAGATAAGGCATCTTCCGATTGATGAAGTTATGGACATTAAATCTACTCCATTATGATCTCTAAAAATATTCTTTGTTATGGAATTATCATTCAAACATTTGAAACAAAAAAAAAACCTTTCCATACAAGCGTAACATCGGTCGTATAAAATAATTATCAACATAAAGAGTGAGTGAAAAAATTTGAATACATATGGAAAGGAATTATTTTAAGCCTACTTAAAAGTGATTATTGGTTCAAGAATTAGTATTATTAACTAATAGAATATTATTGTAAAAAATAAGAACTCCATCAGATAAGTTCTCTAATTATGATGATGCATATGGTTTCAACTAATTCTTGAAAATGGATGAAGTGAAATGAAATGAAATGTCATCAATTCTTTTATTTATGAATTATGTAGAAAAAACTAATTGTTATTTTTATATGGAAGGTGAAATATAAATTTTAAAGAAATTTGTGAACACTTAAAAATCTAGTGTGGTTGGATGTTAATGTTGGGAGGAGGATTTCAATGATAACAATAAAAATCGTTGAGTACCCAAATATGTTAGATCCATTGCAACTATCATTTGCATGATCTTCTCTAAATTTTTGCATGATTTTCTCCTTGAATTTTGATTTCATGCATGATTCCATATTTTTGATTGCATGCATGATTTTCTCTTTTGATTACATGAATGCTTTTCTATTTTGATTGCATGCATGATTTTCTATTTTGATTGCATGGATGATTTTCTCTTTTGATTACATGCATGCCAATATTAAAATAGATTAACATATTTTTGCATGTAGCCAAATCTATTTAAGGTGTGATCATTTCATGCAAAAAACTCATTAATCATTACAATCAATTTTTCAAGATTCATTACAAACATAGATGAAAACTGATTTTTGTACAGTTTAATATATTCCTAAAAATCAGTGTTATAGGACTTACCATCAATGTTTGGCATTTAGATCATTTATCTATGTAAAAATTTAGAAGTTTCCATGCAATATATTTGACTGATTTGGAGCATGTTTTCCTCCTTAAGGAATGCAATCCCCTTAAAGAGTTCAACAATCTCAAATTACTCATCCAACTTGCATCAACATTCAATCCTTCATAATAATGTTAGCAATTACATTTTTTTACATAATTTGGGTTAGTATGGAATGGGGGTTTTCTTATAAATTCTAATTATAGAAAAATAAATTCTAATCTACTTTTATGAAAATAAATCTAATCTAATTTAAAAAAAAAATCTAATCTATTTGCATGAAAGTAAATCCTAAAGAAACCATCAACAAAGTATCTCCTGTCAGGAAATTTTCTAAGAGACATTCCCTCTCACTAGGAACTTGTTTATCTACTGCCACTAAACAATTCTCTTAGAAAATTTTGAATCTCCTAATAAAATTGTGTCCCTAGCAATGACACCAAAATGATGAGGGTCGTTAATTCTCTTCATTACAGAATGTCAATCTAGGGCTAGTGTTTGAAGGTTGTATGCAAAAGGAGAAAGAGATATCTGGTAATGACACCTTCTACAAAAAATCCACACTTGCATAAATTATGAAACACATTTGTAGGAATTAGAAACACATTTGCATGAATTAAAAATCTCACTTTACATGAAATTAAAAGCACACTTACAGGAAAATAAATTCATAGTTGTAGAAATTCAAACACACTTGCAGGAAATTAAAACACTCTTTGCACAAAAGGAAACACACTTGCTTGAAATGAAACACACATTACAGGAAATTTAATCAAATATTGTAGAAAAAGAAATTGCTAAATTGAAACTAAATACATAAAATACCTGCAGGTTTATATGAAACTGTACATCACAACATAATTACATGACATAAAGAAAAAGACAAGAAAAAATATAATTATAGAATGGAAAAATAAACATAAATATACAGCTCCATATTCCTTGGAATGAGTGGTCAACTCATTCCTTAGAAGATGATTTTAATCTACATTATTTACAAATGGAAGAAATGAAACCTTAGATTGAATCAATTAGAAAAATGGAGATTACATTCAAAGCTGTGGGAGCTTGCATTTATATTTGCACGCTTCAAGCCACATCCTTATTTTAAGGAATACATATTTATCAACTAAGATTGCAATCTATCTTAAAATCATCAATCTCCACAAAATATGGAGAGAGCTTATCTAATTCTAACTAACAATTTGATTTTATTATTTTCTTGTTGAGAATCAAAATGAATATTGATTCTTCTTTATTTTACAAATAATAAAACACACACACACACACACACACACACACACACACACACACACACACACAATGACTTCCAAAAATAGATAACAATGACACCCTTGGAGTTATGCTCACATTTGTAACTCTAGTGTTCATCCCCAAAGTTCTAATATCCAACTCCGAAGAAAACTGAAACCCATATTTTTTTGCAAATGATAATAACTATAGAAATTGAGAGGAGATTTTTATTAAACACATTGTTATGACCAAAAACCTCTCTCATATTTTCCCTTTGACATTTTTTTCTCTGATTATACAACTTTTGGTGTTGTCTTGCTATACTTTTTTCTTAGACTTGATTAACTAAAATTAACTATAATGTGGAATAATAGTAGTTAATATAATCTAGAACAACATGTAAATATAATAAATAAATGCAGAAAATAACTATGGAAAATGACCCAAGCAACTAATCTAGTGAAAGTAGAAACCCTAATATGTAAGAGAAGTATGGAAGTGACTTAGTTGATTTGATGACCTCGCATGATTATGTCGCAAAAGTGATTGGAGAAACAAGAAGCATGAACGAATGTGCAGAGGTCCTAAAAAGGATGGATCTGAGCTATCGAGCTATACTGGAGTGTTTGGAGAGGGATTGGGGTTCCCGTGAGTGCTCTGGTTTACAGAATGGGTCCCTTGGTCTGTGCAAAAGGTGCAGAACTGAGTTATATAAGTTTGATAGGTAGTATGAAACCCTCGTTGTTTGTCACATCAGATTCTCTACACTATGCCAGGGATCGCTAATAATCCAAGATGATAGAAAGACCTATAAGAAACCATAATAAGTATAAAAACCCTAAAAAAATAAGAATGCAAATGAATGGGTCAGACTGACCTCAGCTGCCACAACAGTGGGCTCACTAACTGAGCACTACACTAAATTTCGGACCTAAATGTAATTTTGGTGTGTGTGCATCATATGCCCTAAGTGCTCTTGTGTCAGTCACACTTTGTGCAGTAATGAGTAATAACTAGATGTAAAAATGTAGTAGAATGGTGGATAGAATGGAATAGAATCCCCTCCTATGCATGTGTGATGCAGATGAATCATCTTTGTCCTTAGTGATGGAGCTATATGAATGCTAGTGATCTCCAAATGCCTTTGATGAATGCAACCCTAAGTGGATGATAATATAGACTAGTGTTTGGTCCTTTATTATGGTCTCTTAAATTTATATTTATAGGGTTCTCTTGATCTAATTTCACAATAACCCTGAAATGGCCAACTACCAAAAATATAAAGATCTCAAATTGATTGAAAGATCCCAAAAAGTGGTGGGAAAGTGTGAAAAGGATCAGGGCACCCCAATACTAGCCTGGTCGCCCAAGTCAAGGCTAAAATAACATAAAATGACGAAAGATGACTAGGTAGGGGGTACAAGAGGTCGAGAATGATGAAAGAAAATAAAATAAAATGGCCAAAAGATGGGGGTTAATTATTACTTTCTTCACTCAAAAACCTTCTAAATAGTAGTATGATACCGAGACTAAATAATGTCTAAAGTGCATGATTTTGTGTCTATATTTTCTCGCTCTTTATGTTGGTGAGCGGAAAGTTTGGTAACATAAAGTAGATAGAGATGTGTACCTAATGTCGATGTAGAGTGATGTAGAAACATGATAAAGGACTAGATAAAGCGTGGAATGACAAAAAGATGATGGAGCATATAAACTAAAAAAGAAAAAGTGCAAAAAATTAATAAGAGTGAACCTAGGGCGGAAACGCGTGTGTAGCTGCTGATGTGATGTACCTGCATGGTTAGTATGGTGTGTGCTACCGTGAAATGTTGTTGTTGACGTTGTTGTTTCCCCCATTTGACTGCTTGTTTCTCATACGACCAAACCTGTAAGGAGAAAACGATCAAGTAATCAAATATATATGTATGTATGTGTAAAAATGCAATAAAAAAGACACATGTATATAAGTGTAAAAAGAATTTGAACGTAAAATATGCAAATAAAAAAGTGTAAATGGAACATGTGCACCTAATCCATGTTGAAAAAGAGAGTGTAGAAGGATAGCCTGTATTGCCGAGGTTTTTTGGGAGATCCGACACCATAGGCCAAAGAAGTATGAAGAGATCTCTGTACATCCTGGTTTTTTTGGGTGATCCGATGCCGCTGGCTAAAGAAGCATAGGGATGAATGTTGTTGTATCCTCCAACCTTTAAATGATCCCCAAATTTCTAAGGACAACCATGTCTTATAAAATCCACTGTGTACAAGGTTCATAGACTGGTCTGAACCCACTCGATGTATGTAACCAAAAATGCCAAGGGTGGAAAGTGCACTGAACTAAACTGGTGTAGAAGTTTTGTGTAGAATGTAAAACCCCAAATGATTCCCCCCTCTTTGGGGGTGCATGCGATGTCACTGATTGGAGAAATGTGGCCCTAAAAGAGGACCAACCACATGTACTTTGAAACTCTACCCTATAGGGGGAAGGGGATGAGCTTGGTAGAGACTAAGGCATGCAAAAATAAGAGGCTAGCGAAAGACAAGTGTTAGTACAAAAAAGAATGCATATAGAACACAATGTATAAGCTACGCAAATAGTGTATAAGCTACCAAACAAAGTAGTAATGTAATTATGTAAGAAGACAAAGTAAATTACACAAAGTGGGTTACAAACATAGGACACTACTCATGATGTCACAAGACACGCAAGGCCATAATGGCCACATACAACAAACAAGTGTGTAAACCAAACATAGGGCAAAGCCCATATATAAAAGCAAACAATAACAAACAACGTAACAAAAAAATCTGGAAGAAAATATCCCTACATTACAAATGTTGCACATGAAGCCCCCGTTAGCATGTTAAAAAGATAACTAGTATGTCAAAAGTTTGTATAACTAAGGAATGTAAAGTGCTAAGTACAACATGAAAAAATAGCACCTGTGAGAGATGAATGTGGATGCCCCTAATGACCAGTGTAGGAAGGGTAGAAGGAAAGCATCCATGCTGCATTTAAGAGGCATGTATCTGCGATCACAATGAGAAAAATATGTGAGTGCGCATGTGTTGATGATATAGATAAATTCCATACAAGTAATCTAACTAGCATGTGTAATAAAACGACCATGAACACAAAAATGCAAACAAGAGTAAAAGCAACCATAATGTACAATATGTTGTGGATGGATGGAATAAAATGTAAAATGGAGTGATAGGGGCCGCATGCTCCCCGAGTGAATGGAAATGTATGCAATGAGGTTCATTTGGTTTTCCCCCTCAGCAGTTAAGAATGAACCATAAATGAGAGTGCATCATCGGGAAGTAGTAAAAGTGTGTGTTGTGTCTAACATTTTGTGATTAGTGTGTATATGTGTTATGATGATATACAACTTAGATATGATGTGTGCATGACCCTTATAGCCGAAGCGTATATCATGACAAGATGAGTTTAGGAGTGATGATGTAGCCTAAAGCGTATATCAATACTAGATGAATAAAAGGGAGTGGTGATGTAGCCTAAAGTCTATACCACTACAAGGTGATGGAGTAGGTGACCATTTAGCCTATAGTGCATGTCACTATCCTAGTAATGTCACATGATAAAAGGGTGAATAATGAACATGTAAGTATGATAAGGTCCATTTGATTTGTAAACCCTTTGCAGTCACTTATGGACTGATGAACTAAAGTGCATTATAGGGTAGTGAGTGCAGCACATATAAGACAATGTAGTATATGTGATAATAAATGACCATGTGATGAATGTAATGTGTAATGTATGATGTATAAGGTAGAACGTACGATGTAGAGTGACAAGTGTAAGATGCGTACAATGTAGCATGTAAAATGCTAGACTCGTAGACTATGAAAGTGTTATATATGTATGATGAAGACTAGTATGATAGATGATGTATAAATGTCAAAATGTCAAAATAATTGTAGAAAGTATGGTGTATAACATGTAATGTGTGAATATATGCAGTGTGTAAGCCCTATAGTGTAGTGTGTGGGGTTCATGTGTAGTAATCCCTCAATAGTCAAGTGTGAATGGAAGAAAAAAAGTGTTTCATCAGGTAATGGTCAATGCTAAAATGTGTGATGAGTATTCCTATGCTAAGAAGTTAATGTATTTGAATGCAAAGATGCTAGAAACGTAAATACTGATATGAGATGGGGGGAATGTGTGAATGATATGACCCCAAAATATGGAAGCGATAGAAGTCTAATAGAAAGACACTAAGTGGGTCAACGTAAGGAGTTGTCACCTTAACAAAAGTGATGGGATGCTGAAGTGATAGAGGTGTGTGATCATCAAATGGTTCATCATCATAGTAAGCTTCATCTGTGTCTCAATCATCAACATAGGTATGGTCTATAGCAAATGGAAGAATTACAACTTTCCCTTTAGAAGGTAGTTGCTGAGCATGACCGTGTAAATGCATAGATACTTTTGATGGAGGAGTTAGGATAACATTAAGAGGAGGTTGCTTAGTGTGATGAGGTACTGTTGTAGATGAATTAACAAGAGGAGATGTGGAACTGATTTTTAAAGTAGATTGATTATGTTGGCTTGGTGATATCGTAGGTGGTTGCGTAGATGGATCTTAACTTTCCTTATGAAACAAATAAGATTTAAGAACCTGTTGAGATGTAATAAGTGGAGAGGACCATGTAACAGAATGTTATGCGGTGAATGAAATGAAACCTTAACGCTCAAGATGATTTATTCTTCATTGCAAAGCATATCAATTATTGTCATTATGTCCATTGATTTGATGATAATTGCAATATGGAAGGCCTTAATATTTAACAAGATGATAAGGAGGATAACAATGAGTAGATGGAAAGCTAATTAATTGATTAGTGATGAGCTTCGGAAGAATATATTGTTGCTTATCATTGATTGTAAACTTGAGAGGTGCGGAAAATGATAAGATTTGAGGTTTGGCAACATGAGCACATGTAGAAGACATAGAATTTTAATGAGATGTAGAAGGAGAACAAACATGCGCTTGAGAAACATCCTTGAGCTGTTGGATCTCAAATTTAAGGGATGTGATCGTGGATTCTGTAGCCATACATTTTTATTGAAATATAGCATGTAGAGCTTGAATTGATTCCAATAGGGGTTGATTAGATGGAGGAATACTAGGACTAAGGTTTTCAGATAAACGATCGAACATAGGACTTATTTCGTGTGATGACATATTTTCCTCAAGATATAAGGTGTCTAGGGGATTTTAAAAATCAATCTAGCAATGGGGATATATATTAAGTAAATAAGATAAAGAAACTTGACCCATGATAAAAGGAAAAAGAAGGATCATTAGCGTGAAAGCGGTTGGGTTCACCAAAATGATTAACTGAAATTAAACTGAATTGTGGAATAATAGTAGTTAATATAATCTAGAACAACATGTAAATACAATAAATAAATGCAGTAAATGGCTATGGACAATGACCCAATCAACTAATCGAGTGAAAGTAGAAACCCTAATATGTAAGAGAAGTATGGAAGTGACTTAGCTAATTTGATGAACTTGCAGGAATGTGTCACAGAAGTGACTGGAGAAACATGAAGTAAGAATAATGGATGGCTCCAAGCTATCTAGATGGACTAGAGCATTTGGAGAGGGACTGGGGTACCTGCGGGCACTCTGGTCTATAGAATGGGCAACTTGGTCTATACAAAAGGTCCAAAACTAAGTTTTATAGGTTCAACAGGTATTTCTCAACCCTCGTTGTGTGTCGCATTAAATTCATTACACTGCGTCAGGTGTCACTAATAATCCAAGATGAATAGAAGACCTACAAAATTACCACAAGAAGTATCAAAACCCTAAAAAAAGAAGAATGAAAATGAATGGGTTCAATTTTTTCTCAACTGCCACAACAGTGGGCTTACGTACTGAGCGTTGCACTACATTTCGAACCCAAATGTAGTTTTGGTGTGTGTGTGTGTACATCATGTGCCCTAGGTGCTCTTATATCAATTTCACTTTATGAAGTAGCAAGCAATAACTAGATTTAAAAATGTAGTAGAATGGTGAATGGAATAGATTAGAATCCTCTTCTATGCTTGTGTGATGTAGATGAACCAATTTTACCTAATATTTTAAATTTTTATAGTATTTTTAATTATTTATTTACCTTTGTGATAGAGCAATGCAAATGACCTCCAAATGCTTTAAATGAATGCAACCCTAGGTGGATGATAGTAGTGACTAGTGTTTGGTCCCTCATTATGGTCTCATAACTTTATATTTATAGGGTTCTCTCATCTTATTTTGTAATTAACCCCGAAATGACTGACCACCAAAAAGATACAAATCTCAAACGACTAGAAAGAGCCCAAAAAGTGGAGGGAAAGTTTGAAAAGGATCAGGGTGCCCCAAGTGGGACCAAGGCACCCTTGGGTGCCCCAATCAAGGCTAAAATAATGTGAAATGGCGAAAGATGACTAGGCAGGGGGGTGCAAGAGGTAAGGAATGACGAAAAAAATAAAGTAAGATGGCCAAAAAGACAGGGGTTGATTAGTACTTTCTTCACTCAAAACCCTTCTAAATAGTAGTATCAGACTGAAACTAAATAATGTCTAAAGAGTGCATGATTTTGTGTCTACAAGATTGCCACATGATAAAATTAAAATTTATTCAAAATGGTGAAAGATGATAGAAAAATAGAAGGATATTTTTTGTTAAAATAATTGTTATGAGTAAAAACCTCTCTCATAATATCCATTTGACTTTTCTAATTAAGTTATGAAGACTTCGAAGCACTTTGCAAAGACTCTAAAGCATTTTGGGAAGACTCCGAAGTGAAAGTAAAATTTCTTCCACGAATGGTAAAAGCTATAGAAAAATGGAAGGAGTTTTTTAAACTCATTGTTATGAGTAAAAATATCTCTCAAAATATCCATTTGAATTTTTGAATTTAAGTTATGTAAACTTCGAAGCATTCTGGGAAGACTCTGAAACATTTTGTGAAGACTCTGAAGAAAAAGTCAAATTTCTTTCAAAGGTAAAATCTATAGAAAAACAGGAGGAGGTTTTTGTTAAAATCATTATTATGACCCAAAAACTCTCTCATATTTTTTTTTTTACTTTTCTGGAGTAAGTTATGCAAGACTCTATAATGCTTTAGAGAGACTCTGAAGCATTCTTGGAAGATTCCAAAACATTTTAGAAAGACTCCGAAGAAATAATAAAATGGCTATGAATTTTGCATATGAACTCGAATCAAGATGATGTTTTTTGAAATTGCATACCTTTTTTGAGAGGAATCTGGATATGCAATCAGATTTTGGTTTGGAGATATTCTTGATGATTATTTTTCACTTTTTCCCAAACATATGCTTAAGAAGCCACTCATATAAATGTTGAACATTTCCAGAGCTAGTGGAGGAACCTCTGGAGCTAATGAAGTGTTGCAATGACAATATTTGGAGATGCTATGAGATATTTTAAAGATCCTCCAAGCACGGTTGTAGATGGTGCCTAGTGCTCAAAATATATTATTCAATAGTGATAGCAAAGTATTGATTGCATATGCATAAATTAACATATTTTTCCAATAATCATTAGAAATAGTTAACATAAAGATAAAAATGAATTCTAAAGAAATAACCATGATATATAATCGCTATTTCATCCTAAATAAACAATAAGTTCATAGATTACACTTAGATCCACTTTATATATGTAGGGAAAAAGAATGCCAAATATTTGATAAAATGGGATATTTTTGGGCTGTCAACACTAAAATTTTCCTCCGTAATTTTTATTTCATTAATGTGTGTATTAGGAATAAGATGTTTGTAAGTATAATTAGTAGTAGCGTCTGATAGAAGATAACAGCACTGCCGGTACGCCGCCGCCAATAATGTATAGTACAGTAATAGTCAAAAGTACAATAGGAATGTTGTGGTAAAAAGTAAATATTTGTCGTAAGTGGTCCGGTAATGTTAAAATGTCAAAGTTAGGGTAAGTAGAGAAGTAGGGTCTACATGATTAGGAATTATAAATATTATATTGGTAATAAGGACAAGGAGTGAGGTCATAAATATTTTGTGTATTTTATTTGTAAAAAGTCTAAAAATGTGGAACCCATGTGAAATGATAAGGTTTATCTTATCTTAAAAGATAAGCTTACATGTACAAATAAGAGTTAAGGTATGGAATATGATTCGTCAGAGTAGATTTCTTATCCTATCTTAGAGATAAGATGGATAAGCTTGGAAGTTCTATAAATAGAGAGGTCACCCCCCTCATTTAGCATAGAAGGAAGTAGTGAGAAATATTGTATGAGTAAGTGTGTAAAGGAATCCATCATTTTGAAGGTGTGTTAAATAAGCCATTAAGAGGTGTAATTGTGAAGTTTCTCCCATAACTATTGTTGGAAGCCAAGTGAAGTCAGTAACACTTAAAGTACCTCATGGGTGAGATTGTAACAATTTCATGTTGATATTATAATTTACACTTATATTTCAGATTTATCATCATTCCTTCTTATCATAGTCTATAGTATTCTTGTGTTATGTTTGTTGTTGTGTTTCCAGATTCCATCCACCAAACTAAAAGTTGTGCATTAGTAAATAATCATAGCACTAGGAGTTCTCGGTAAAGAATTATCATAGTGCCGGATTGGTGATGACATTTTGGTTCTGTTGCCGAGACCATTCCTCGTTGGTAGAAATTTTGGAGAAATAGTCCCACTTAGTCAAAAAATATTTGGAGGGTAACCTTGTTTTTACTGTGCATAGTAGTTACCATGGTAAAGTCACTTTTTGTTGTGAATAGTATTTATCGTAGTAAAGTCACTTTTTACCGTGAATAGTATTTACCGCAGTAGCTTCACTTTTTACTGTGAATAGTGTTTACCACAGTAAAGTCAGTTTTTACCGCAGTAAGTCAAGTTTTACCATAGTTTACCATGGTCATTTCTATTTTCTATTATAGTGATTCCAATTATTTGTGCACATAAGTCTTATTGATTGTACTTGTGGGTTGGTATTTCACCGTGGTTACTTTTGAAAATGGGGAAGGTTCCTGTGTTTTTAGTCCAACCTAATGAAGATGCTTCCTCTTTCATTCAAGAGTTTAAACGATATTGTATTTGTAATGGCCTTATAAGAAGGGAACAATGAACTGAATTTTTTCCTACCTTTTTGGATGGTTTAGCCCTTAGGTGGTTTGAAACACTAGGTGATAATGTGAAAAACTCATGGGATTTATTAACTGAAAGTTTTCTTGAAAAATTTGGTGAATAACATAAATATGCAGATCTCATGATCGATATCACAAAGCTATCCCAAGGAGAACAAGAGAAGATAAGGGATTATCATGCTCGTGTTCTAGAGCTAAGAAGGAAGCTCGATGCCCAGATCCGGAAGGAAGGATTAGTGGATGGGTTGATGAATGGCATGGATAATCTCCTCTGTAAGCACTTCATTCTTGGGATGAAGCCAGAGATCAGACAATGAGTGAAGTATGACCGTCTAGCTACCATTAAACAAGCAAAGGAGATTGTAAGAAGGCAAGAAGAAAGCATGGAAGAGGAGTCCAAAGAAATTGTTGTTAAAGTAGAGCCTACACCAGTACCTTTGGTCTAGAATCCACAACCACTCTCAGTGAACACAAATCTTTCTCCTAGTACATCTACTAAGCATGAAGATATGCCTAGGAAGATGGGCCAGTTAATTATTAATCTTCTTCAAGGAAAATAATTTAGTTCTCAGGGAGGAGATAGAGGTATAAAAAGAAATATTTATGAAGTTGTATGTTATGGTTGTTATAAAAAGGGTCATTATAAATATAATTGTCCAGATAGAGCTTCTACATCTAGTACAAGAGATAATGATAAAGGAAAATCACGTGTGAATTCTTTTGATGTAGTAGATAAGAGCATAAATAATGAAGTAGATGTGTTTGTAACAAAAAGAAAGAAAGAAAAAGATAACCAAGATGGAAATGATCCTAAGAAGATGAAAGGTGAAACTAGTAAGAAATATAGGAGAATAAAGTTGGGCGTGCAGGATTTTCTGATTTCACAGGGACAAGGACCATACTCCATCTTAGAAGATCTGTCCAAAAGGCCTATAAATATTACATATGGTCAACTCTTGGCTGTCTTCTGAGAAGAGGCGGGAGCTGTGAAGTGGACTCAATGCTCGACGAAGGAAGGAGGTTGAGGTCCCTGTTTTAGAGGTAGAGGTGGATCCCTATGCTCCACAAGCTGAGGTATTATGTAATGGTATTTCAATTCATGATGTCTTAGTTGATGGAGGTGCTGCAGTTAATGTAATGACCGAGTCTGTAATGAATATGTTGGGTTTAAAAATTGATCACCCCTCAACACTTATGTTAAGGTCATTAAATAAGGGAAAAACTAAACCAGAAGGTGTTGTTTCAAATGTGGCAATATCTGTTATGGGTGTTGTATGTGTGGTAGACTTTTAGGTGATGAAAAATGGTATTGTTGCGTACTCAATGTTGTTGGGAAGACCATGGCTATGGAGAGTTCATGCAAGAAACTACTGAAATGAAGGATTCATGACACTTGGACATGGTAGAGAGAGGGTGAAGATAAATGTGA
This sequence comes from Taxus chinensis, assembly GCA_019776745.2. Taxonomy (NCBI): domain Eukaryota; kingdom Viridiplantae; phylum Streptophyta; class Pinopsida; order Cupressales; family Taxaceae; genus Taxus; species Taxus chinensis. The sequence goes on from CM034152.1 coordinate 657,001,534, forward strand.
TCCCTCGGCATCATAAGACAGAACCTGTGGATTCAAGTGATGAAACTGATGATTGAACATTCTCTTATTACTTTAGTACTAGTGAAGTGGACACAGGAGATAAAGAAAGTGAGGTTGATGTTTCAGTCATGGATATCCTTCCGGTCACACCGACTCATGAACCCATAAAATTATCTGAAGAAGAAATAGATGATCGTCTCCAACAAATAAAGATTGGTGATGCTATGATGGAGAATGAGAAGGAATCCTACCTCCAGCTCTTTCAAAGGTACATACACCTATTCCCTTTTGATTACAAGGAACTTCGTCAAGTAAGTTGGGTAGAACATTCTATTGAAATGGTAGATGGTGCTAAGCCCATAAAGAAAATGCCATATAGAAGGAATCCTAATTTTTCCAAGATTGTAAAAGAAGAAATAGATAAGTTGCTTGATGCAGGATTCATATTTGCTGTGGAGAATTTAGAATGGGTTTCTCCCATTGTGATCTCAATAAAAAAGAATGGGAAGCTATGCATTTGTGTTGATTATAGGAAGCTCAATAAGGCAAAAAAAAAGGATCATTACCCTCTTCCATTCTCAGATAAGATCTTGGAGGAAGTAGTTGGCCAGGAGTGCTATAGTTTTGTTGATGAATATAGCGGATACAACCAAGTTCGTATAGTGGAGAAAGATCAGCTGAAGACCACGTTCACCACTCCTTGGGGAACATTTGCTTATAGAGTTATGCCTTTTGGGTTGTGTAATGCTCTGGAAACGTTCCAGTGCTTGATGAATAGGGTGTTTGAACCCTACATTGGGAACTTCATTAGAGTATTTTTGGATGATTTTACATCTATGGGAGCAAGATGGACCACCTGCACTAGATGGAGACAACATTTCAAAGGTTAGATGAAGCAAAAGCATCACTAAACCCTACAAAGTGTGTCTTTGGATGTTCTAAAGGTGTTTTGTTAGGGCATGTTATATCCAGAGATGGTATTGGTACTGATTCTGAAAAAGTTTCAAAAATCAAAGAGATACCATTTTATATGAATAGAAGTAAGTTGAGATCATTTTTAGGCCATGTGGGTTATTATAGAAGGTTCATAAAAAATTTCTCAAAGATTGCATAGCCACTAACCCAGTTTTTGAAGAAGGATGTTACTTATGAACCAAGAAATAAGGCGCATGAAGGTTTTGAACAACTGAAGGAGGATTTGGTGTCTTCACCTGTTTTAAAGAATCCAGATTGGAGAAAGTCATTCATTGTGTATACTGATGCCTCAGATGCAGCACTAGGAAGTACTCTAAGCCAAAAGGATGAAAATGGGAATGATCATCCAGTTTACTTTAGGAGCAGACAAATGAGTAGTGCTGAGGTAAATTATACTGTAACTGAAAAAGAGGCTCTAGCTATCATTTTTGCTGTAAAGAAGTTTAGAAATTACTTGCTAGGGAAAAAATATATAGTTGTAATAGACCATCAAACTCTAAAATATATTTTAAATAAGCCTAACCCATCAGGGAGAATAGCAAGATGGATAATTTTGCTACAATAATTTTAATTTGATATTATAAATAGGCCAGGAAAGAAGCATGTCAATGCAGATGCACTCTCTCGAGACTATGAGGGTTTAGGTTCATCTTGTGATGATGATCATTTCCCAGATGCAACATTATTATCCCTTGACACAATCCCTAGTGAATACATAGATATTTGGAATTATCTAAATGAATTCAAGTTTCCTGATAGTGCCAATGCAAATACTAAGAGGAAGATTACTCAAGCCAGTCGTCCATATTATATTTTGCATGGAGTATTATTTCGAATAGGACCTGATGGATAGTACAAGAGGGCAGTTGGATGTGATCAAGGGAAGGAGTTGATAGAAGAATTCCATAATGGTACATGTGGAGGACACTTCTCTGGAAAACTTACAACAAGAAGGATCTTGGATGCAGGTTATCGCTGGCCCATTCTTTTTAGAGATTGTTATAATTATTGTAAGACATGTGATATTTGTCAAACACATGGTAACCGTAAGACTTCATCAGCTCCATTATGCCCTATTCTTCCACTTGGTCCCTTTGAAAAATGGGCAATATACATTGTAGGTCCACTTCCAACTACCCCATGCTAAAATAAGTATATTGTAGTTGCCACAGATTATTTAGCCAAGTGGGTTAAAGATAGGCCATTGAAAACAACTTCCATGGATGAAGTGGCAATGTTCATATATGAACGCATTGTCACCAGATTTGGTTGCCCATTAGAAATTGTAACAGATTAAGGAAGCCACTTCATTAATGAGGTAGTAGAAGCCCTAGTTAATAAGTTTTCTATTAAGCACAGGAAGGAAACAACATACAAGCCAAGCACAAATGGACAAGTGGAACGAACAAATTTTGTGTTATGTCAAATTCTAGCAAAAGATGCAGCCTTGCAGGTACATAAGTGGGATAAAAGGATTCATGCAGCATTGTGGGCATATAGGGCAACATCAAAGTCAACAACAGGATACTCCCCATTTCAGTTGGCTTATGGCATTGATCCAATTCTTCTTATTGAGTTTGATATTCCCACTAAGAGAGTTATGAAAAATGAAAGGAAGGATGAAAATGATTCAATAAAAGAAAGGTTGGTGCATCTTCATTTTCTAGAGGAAATGAGGGAAATAGTGAAGGATACAAGCTATAAGAAGAAAATGAAGCAAAAGGAATACTTTGATCAAAAGATCCATTGGTCTCCATTTCATGTGGATGACTTGGTTCTAGTATATGATTCCAGATACAAAAAAAGAAGATAGAGAAAATTTCTTCCAAAATGGATGGGGCCCAACAAAATAGCAACTATGCATGAAAATGTTACATACCGACTGGAGGAATTGGATGGCACTCCCATTACGAAATGGGTCAACCATGACAAGTTAAATATTTTCCAAGCACCAGAATAGTCTACTCCGAGGATAGAGTAAAAGCTAGGAAGGGGAAGATGTCGACACTAAAATTTTCCTCCGTAATTTCTATTTCGTTAATGTGTGTATTAGGAATAGGATGTTTGTAAGTATAATTAGTAGTAGCGTCTGATAGAAGATAACGACACTATCGGTACGATGCCACCAATAATGTATAGTACGGTAATAGTCAAAAGTACAATTGGAATGTTGTGGTAAAAAGTAAATATTTGTCGTAAGTGGTCCGGTAATGTTAAAATGTCAAAGTTAGGGTAAGTAGAGAAGTAGGGTCTACATGATTAGGAATTAGAAATATTATATTGGTAATAAGGACACGGAGTGAGGTTATAAATATTTTGTGTATTTTATTTGTAAAAAGTCTAAAAATGTGGAACTCATGTGAAATGATAAGGTTTATCTTATCTTAAAAGATAAACTTACATGTACAGATAAGAGTTAAGGTATGGGATATGATTCGTCAAAGTAGATTTCTTATCCTATCTTAGAGATAAGATGGATAAGCCTGGAAGTTCTATAAATAGAGAGGTCACCCCCCTCATTTAGCATAGAAGGAAGTAGTGAGAAATATTGTATAAGTAAGTGTGTAAAGGAAGCCATCATTTTGAAGGTGTGTTAAAGAAGCCATTAAGAGGTGTAATTGTGATGTTTCTCCCATAGCTATTGTTGGAAGGAAAGTGAAGTCAGTTACACTTGAAGTACCTCATGGGTGAGATTGTAACAATTTCATGTTGATATTATAATTTACACTTATATTTTAGATTTATTATCATTCCTTCTTATCATAGTCTATGGTATTCTTGTGTTATGTTTGTTGTTGTATTTCCAAATTTGATCCACCAAAATAAAAGCTGTGCATTAGTAAATAATCATAGCACGAGGAGTTCTCGATAAAGAATTATCATAGTGCCGGATTGGTGATGACAGGGCTCATCAAGTACAAGCTTATTGCCTTCTCAAGGCCTCCATGAACACTATAATGTTCAAACACTCACACAAGATCTAAAATTCACTCACTCATACCTTCGTTTCACACTCCGATTTATAAAACCTTATATGATCAAGAAGAAAAGTTTCTTGGAATCTCTTCCTCTCTTACAAAGACCTTAAACAGAGAGAGAGAGAGAGAGAGAGAGAGAGAGAGAGAGAGAGAGAGAGAGAGACGTTTGACACCAATGAGAGCTCGAATCAAAAGCCCAAAAGTCTCAGAAGTTGAAGAGGAATTATCTGTAGCTATTTAATATTCTCAGAATTTCCATTTGGACAAAACTGATACTTTCTGCAGGAGGCTGTTACAAAACCGCAACTCTGGAATTAGGGGTAGTTCCATCACCACACAAAGTCCACTACCTTCTAAAGTCCATAAAGTTTGCATACAAACTTGAAATTGGGCGTCATTTTTTTTAACTTGCATACTTTTTTTTAGAGGAACACAAATACTCAATCAAATTTTAATTTGGATGACATGTTAATAGTGTTTAATCCTTTTCACCGTAACCCATCTTCTTTGAGGTCTTTTGGTTTTGCAACTTCATCTTAAATTTTTTTCCATGGTTACATCCAAAAAGATCCATAAATAGAGTGTTAAAGGATCAAAAGTTATATAAGTAAAATATTTATTTTGTTAGCTCATGATGCTAACATTACTGATCCAAAATTTAGATCAATTTGAGCCTAACATAGGTCCAATTTATGTATAATCATGTAAATGTTGTGTAAATGTCATAATCCGATGTGTGCCAAAGCAGTGTAATATAACATAAAAACTATTTGAATGTCATCATACAATGTCATCTAAAGTATCATATCTACAATATGCACGAATTTGTTAGAAAAATCCCATAGTATGTCCCCTTTTTGAGATGAGGGATGCTATAAAGAATCAATTAGATTAAAATAGATTATGTTAGTCATGTTAGCAATGATATAAATCCAAGTGTGTGATAAGAAATAAGATAATAAATATTTAATAATCATTAAAATAAGCATAATATTACAAGAAATTCCACAATTGTGAAGTATAACAACCAATGGGCCTAGTGCTAGAATGTAACCATCAATGTGTCATGATGAATGCGTAATAAGAAATGACATAATAGTAAAGTATAAAAAGTAATGTGTAAGAAGAAATGATATAATCATAATTTGTAACAACCAAAAGTGGCAAGATAAATGTGTAATAATCAATAATATCTATCATTCAAGATGCTAAAAGACAATGTGTAAAGTGATACCATTCAAACAATAATCATAATGTAAAATAAATATGGGGCCTAGAGCTAGAAACATAATCAAGCAATGTGTTTCAGAAACATATGACAATAATTCATGTGTGTTAACTAATATGTACAATATGCAATGCATATTAGGGAAATGTATGTAGTAAGTTCTAAAACATTTAGGGATCCAATATTATATGCTTCTTAAGAATTATGAAAAGTTATGATGTAAAATTATAGAAATGTATAACTTGCAGGAATTTGAAAAAACAATACTAAGAATATAAACAGAAAGTAAGTAACACATAACACCACATTTATGCGGGAAAACCTTTTCGTAAAAAACTTGACAAAAAAACACTCCCCGCTTGTATTAATCTTGAGGAAAAAGAACTCAATTATAGAGCATCTCCTTCTAACTTCTCCAGTACAAATAATTTAATACAAATGGTTATTCACTACAAAGTATATTTTTGCACATTAGAAAATTTATTTATAAAGGATGTGAATGGTTATAACCATGAATGGTTATATAATTTACACATCAATTAAGTAATTAGTTGGTTTTGTTTTTATAAATTTATAAATATACAAACCTTAGTTTTGGATAAGTTTATATTAAAAATATAAAATTATATAATATATGTGTGGAGAAATGTTTGTTTATAAGGGCCATATCTAAATACAAACCCCAAAAAATTATATGTTCCAACACTTCCCCTTAATGTGTAGTTGGGATACATGTCATCACCTTTTTGTCAGAGAAGGAATTATAAACACACCTTCTCGTGGATGGATTTTACGATGATCACCTTTCTATAAAAGGAATTACATTCCTCAAATCATATAAGATGATTTGATCCTAGCATGTTAAAGGGTTCAAAATATAACATCCCTAAGGTCCTCAAGACAAGTGCATACATGAAGCCTTATATGAGTTTCTAGAGCATTTATAAAACAAGGAATTTCCATAACACACCACTTCTTTGGGTTCACTTGTAAACTCACATAGGGTAATGGTTACATAAAATCACATAGGGTGATTTTTCACAATGCTTTTTATAATATATAAGAATTAAATAGAACAAAGATGTAACAATGCCATTAGGAGGTGGTATTGTCATGTACACTCCCCCCTTAATGACATATTTGAAAGGCCTAACATTTCTTAAAATTTGTAAAACATCATAGCATTAAGAGGCTTGGTGAAGATATCTTCAAATTGATATTCAATATGATTAAATTATAGATCAATATCACCATTGAGGTTTTTTTTCCGAATGAAATGCATATGAATCTCTATATGCTTCATTCTTTGATGTCAAACTGGATTGTTTTCTAGAGATATGCAACTTTGGCTGTCATACAGAAGTTTAGTGCTTCATTTGACATCCATATGGAGTTATTCTAGTAGTATTTTTAGCCACATGACTTCTTTAAGTGCTTCCATAACACTTCTATACTTAGCTTCTGTAGATGAGGTAGAAACTGTTGATTGATTTTTATTACTCCAAGTGATAACACACGTACGAAAATCAAAAACATATCCATGTATGTAAATTTTCTATGTATAATATTACTAACATAGTCATAATCACAATAACCATATAATTTAGCATCATTAGTACAATATTAATATAAAACATAATCGATTGTATGTATACTGTATTTTAAGATTCTTCCAGCAATATTCCAATGATACATATATGAATCTTTCATAAATTTAGAAGCAACACCTAATGTATAAGAAATATTAGGCCTAGTAATAGTTAGATAAATTTAATGGCTAATAAGTTGCATTTATAGGGTAGGATTTACTTTATCACATGCAAGTTTGAGATCTTGTTTTATACCAACTTTAATATGAATGGAGACAAGTTTAAAATTAATCAAGTTACTTCTTTTAAGAAACTTATGGACTTATTGAGATTGAGAAACTGCTATTTAGTTTTGATCCTAGAATATAACCATGCTTAGACAATGATGAAATAGGCCTTGATCAATCATATCAAAATATTGTTTTAAATTAGCTTTAATTTTGAAAATTAAACTAGTATGACAACTAGTTATAAGGTCATAAACATAAAAAAATTAAAACAAGTTGATTATCTTAAATTTTGCAAATAAATCATTATTAGAGAAATAATTAGATAAACCTATATTTTAAAAGAAACTGTTGATTTAGAGCACCAAGATCAAGGAACTTGTTTCAAACTATATAAATATTTATTTAATGTACAAATAAAAAGTTTTTTTCTGGGTTCTCAAAAACCTTTAGGTTGAGTCATATAATTTTTTTATGTGAGACCGCCATTTAGAAATGCGTTCTTAACATCCATTTTATGTATTTCCCAACCATATTGAGTTGTGAGAGCTAGGAGAATCTTGATTATGCTAATTGTTTTACAAGAGAAAAAGTTTCTACATAGTCAATTCCAAGTTTTTAGTAAACCCACGAGCCACTAACATCATCTTAAATTTGTTAATTCCACATGTGGAATTGTATTTGATCTTATAAAGCCACAACGATCCAAATATATTCCCTTTTGTTAGGAAAAGAACTAGTTCCCAAGTTTTTTTAAATAAGATCATTGTACTCAAATTTAATGGCTTCCATCTATTTTTTCTATTGGTTAGCTTATTTTAAAAATTAAGTTTCACATTCATATAAGGTCATTAGGGATGACAAGTGTGCTGAATTCGTTTCATTTTTTTATAATATTATAAGTATAAAGATATTTAATTAGAGATTGAGCCCATTTACATATTTTAGATTGATAAACATTTTGTGATATATCCCACTTCAAATTCAGTATTCATAGTGTCTAGATTTGGATCATCATCCTCAAGGACATCAATTTCATCATTAAGAAAAACATAAGAGGGTTTATTAGAGGACATAAAAAATTTGTTTTCAAAGAGTTGAACATTTATATTTTTAATGATCTCATGTTTACATGAATCATAAACCTTTAATCCTTTTTTCTTCCCTTGTTGCTAACAAATATGTATGAATAAGAGGTAGTATCAAGTTTTTTTGTTTTAACTTTAGGAATGAAATTAGAAGAGGGGATACCAAATATATTAAGATGGGAAACATTTGGTTTATTTTTATCCCACATTTATAGAAGTGTATTCAGTTGCGAGGCTTTTTTAGGGACTCTATTTAAGATATGAATAACAATGTTCATGGCTTCCGCCCATAGAAATTTTGGAACATTGGCTAAGTGATTCACGGTCTTAGCCATTTATTAAATAGTTTGGTTTTTCCATTATGAAATTCCATTTTTCTATGGATAATAGGGAGAAGTTAAATCTTTTTGTATTCCACGTGAAGTGTATAACACATCAAACTATTTACTCACATATTCACCTACATTGCGAGTCCTTAATCTCTTAATTTTTTAAGCTGGAAGAGTTTTCAACTAAGGCTTTTAATTGTTTGAACTTGTATGAAATGTAAGATTTTTTCTTAATATTGTAGGCCCAAGTCATCTTAGTGTGATCATAAATACATGTTACAACATAGAGAGTTCCACTAAGAGAGACAACCTCAAGTGGTTCCATAAAATCACTAAGAACTAGCTCTAAATGATGAGATGAATTAGGATCATAATGTTTATGAAAGGGTTGAATATACTAATGACCATGTAAGCATCCTTCACAAGTTTCATTATGAAATTTATTTTTTGGTATACCTACCACAAGGTTAATGAGACATGTCAACAATGCTCCTAAAATTAGGATGACCAAATATTTCATGCCATAACCAAGTTTCATGTATAATCTGGGGGGAAATATAGGTTTCACTCGTAATGTCATTAAAGATATAGAGGCCATTCTTTTAAATGCATTTGATACTAATGGATTTATATAGATATTTTATAAACCATTTATCATTAAATAAGGTAACATTAAAATTATCTCGATTCAATTGAGAACATGATAAAAAATTCTTTTTAGTTTAGGGGCAAACAAAATATTACTAATGAAACCATTAGAGATTTTATATTTACCTTGATTTTTAGCTTCTATGAAAAATTTATCGCCTAGATAGAATATTTCACTAAAATCAATAACATTTGTGAGGATAACATGTAAGTCACGTGTCTTGAGGCACAAATATCTAGGATCCATTCACTGTTGTCAGATGTAGAAAATGTCGTGTAAAGTGCAATGGTTTTATTTGAATCGTGATTATGATTTGATTTATGATTGTTGAGCCTCTTCCCTTTGCTATTAGATTTTTTTTTGTTCAGGTAAAAATATTCTTTCTTGTGTCTAAATTTGCCATAGTTAGAGCAATTACTCTTGAAATTGACTTTATAATTATTGTTCAAGTTCTTATACCCATTTTTGTTATAGTTGTTGGAGGGTTTAAAATTTTGAGAGAGAAGATCTTAAGGAACATTCTCTTTTGAATCAAAATTAGTCATAAATAATTCTTCTTGGATGAGAAGAGAACACAAGGTGTTCAAATCTAGAATATCATATTCATTTTGATAGTTGGAGTTCATAATCGAAATGAAGTTCCTGAACTTCCAATGAATGTTCATCTGGATGATAAAATAGAGAAGTTTATCTTAGATTAGGTTGCAATCACAACCATCCAACTAGGATTTAATATTTTTTATTTTAACAAGATTGTTTAAAGTTTAATCATCTCCTTTCATAGAAGTTGTCATAAGTTGTAAAATGAGTTTTATGAGTTTTGAAAGCCTAGTGCTTTCATGCATCAATTATAGTTGTTTCCATGTGTCATAGGGGGATTCTTGATTTTTGATGAGTAGCATGAATTCATTCTTGACACTTCACAAAATAACGGACTACCAATAGGTTGTTTATGAGTTCCATTTACAATTCCCTAGAGTTTTTGAGCCATAAATTCAGATTTTAATCTATTTTTCCAGATATTATATAATTTGATCCATTCAATAATTGAGATTTATCTAAGCTAAAATTACTTAAAGGAGCCATTTTAATATTTTATCTAAGGTCCTAAAATGATTTTAGAGCCTAGAAAAATGAATTTTCAGTCATAAAATTATCTTAAAATATTTGAAGGATTTTTATATGAATTTTTGAAATTATTTTTTGCAATACACAAAAATCTAATAAGGCCTATTTTTTTGTAATGCTTAGAAAAATTTATAGAAAAATAATTCTAATTTACCGAAAAATAAAAGAATGAATTTTTACCAAAAAAAAATTAGAATCCTTCAATAATTTTTCAAAAAATTATAATTAAAAATAAAAACAAAATTTAAAATTTAAAAATTCCTATAAAAACAGTAAGTGCAATGATGCGGTTAGGAGTTTTAAACCCCTAATATCTTCCTCAAATGTGAGTCCAAGAAAAAGGTGTAGTAGTTGGTCACACTACAACCTTAAGAAACAATATATAGAGCACAATATCTATTCAAATTTAAATTATAAGAAATTCAATTTTTAAAAATATATAGAAGTGGGGAATTGGGGTCAAACCCCTCACTTCTATCTTCTCTAAGACTTCAAAATCTAGATGGCCCCCCAAATTAGCTAGCTTAGTGGACTAGTCTAGGACTCAAAATTATACTTAATTTTTTTTAAAAAGTGCATAGATAAAAAATATGACTTACTTTTAACCTAATTAGGGTTTCTAGCAGTGTAGGTTGGGAAATAATAAAGGATTGAGTGAAAATGTTTCCTTTCTATTTGTGCTTCCTATGGAAGAGTTCTAAGTGTGAGAGAGTTGAGGCTAGAAGTGACCACGTCATAGATGGGGCTCAAGGATCTTAATAATATTCATAACCAACTAAGGAAGATTAAGGCCTTACTACTGGGTGTAGGAGCTCATTGTCTTATAATGTTTGGTGGCGACCAAAACATGACCAAATAGGGGATGTGCCCAATCATCTACCAAGTTGATACCAAGGAGTTTTTTTAGTTGTATATATTGAATGATGTATTAGGTAGAGAGTTGTTATTCAAAAATGGAAAGGTAGAAACAACTACAACTTGAGTTGAGATTGTATGAGGTGAGATCTAAGATCTCATAAAATATTGAAGTGGGAAGAGCTTGAGTTAAACAGACCAGGGTTCATTTTAAGACACCCCTATAAAATTGTAGGTGGAAAATACCTGGCGAATATCCCCGTAACCAGTTTTAGCGAAAGGTGAATTTGACAGTATTCAAAAACAAAATTTTCACCTGGTTTTTCATGGCTCCATCAATGACGCGCGACAACAAGACATCAATAACCACACCTGACACATGTCAATGGAACATCAATGGTCTATACTGACGTGCATCACTGGCGCGACACTGATTCGTAATGACGCACGACGCTGGCTCCCAATGGCGCATGACACTGGCTCGTAATGACGCGCAACATTGTCTCCTATTGTCACGCGTCACTGGCTCGTAATGACGCGCGACACTGCCTCCTACTGTCTCCTACTGTCGTGCGTCACTGGCCCCTATTGACGTGCGTCATTTGCTCCTACTGACGCGCATCACTGGCTCCTATTGACACGCGTCAGCTAGGACTGTTGTCGCGCATCAGCTAAGACCTTTGACGCGCGACACTGGCTCCTATTGATGCGTGACACTGTCCCCTAATGACGTGCGTCACTGTCTTCTATTGACGCGCATCACTGGATCCTGTTGACGTGCGCATCAAAGGTCTTACCTGACGCGCGACAATAGGAGGAAGTGACGCGCGTCAGTAGGGGACAGTGTCACACGTCACTAGGAGTCAGTGTCGCGCGTCAAAGGTCTTAGTTGACACACGACAATAGTCCTAGCTGACACACGTCAATAGGAGCCAGTGACGCGCGTCAATAGGAGAAAATGACGCGCGTCAATAGGGGCCAGTGACGCCCTATTTAGCTTATAAATGCCATTCTGCCGCTCATTTTCTCGTTTTCATTTTCCCGTTCTTGAATTTTTGCAGGTCTAAATCGTTGTCAAAGACGCAAGTACAACTATAATGTCGACTTCACATGCTTCCCAATTGCAAGTTCAACAAGAAAATCAAGAGAATCCAACTCAATCGATTTCCAAGATCAACTACAGGAATCCCTTATGCCCTCACATCCATACGGCTTTAAAGATGTCTTCAGAATATCAAGATTTGATGGAAGAGTGTGAATTTACAGGGCTCGTTAATATGCCCCATTTCAAAACAGATCCAGATATTTTGAATTACCTTCTGTCATCCTACAATTCGGAGGACGGTATTTTTTATGGGACTCTGAACGATGGCCAAATGTTCCAATTCACTATTGAAGCAAATGACATCCATCGGTTTATGGGCCTTTCGTTTAGAAATTTACCAATTGTTACAACCAAGGCAACACTCCTGGAAGAAGACAAGAAATTTGTCGAATCAACATACAGTTTCCATGTTGATTGTAAGTATAATTCGTTTTAATTCATATTTTTTATTCTGTTTTTTATTTTGATATAATTTGCTGTTATAAATTTATATTAATTTTCACTGTTTCGCATTTGCAGCCCATGTCAATAAATCCAGGCATGGTGTAGATACACAATCAATTGCACACCACTTTCTTGCTGCACTTATTTCATTTTTTCAATCCAGAATTGTTTTGCAGGGTCGCCAAACAGATATACCAAATTGGGCCATTGCATACATTTGTGCCACTATCACAAAACGAAAATTCGATTGGTGCACATATCTATCCAAAAAAATAAGAACTGACATAACAAATTCAAAAATCTTAGATAAACCTTTCATTTATTCAACAAATTATCTCCTTGGCTTCTACTATGAGGCAATTTTAAATTTAAAAGATAAACAAATTCCTACTTGCTCTGATGAGGCTTTGATGAAATTCTCAATTCCATTTGAAGAACAACATGTATAAACTATTTAGTTTGTAATTGTATTTCAATTTTCGACATTACAGTGCATAGTTATTAAAAATTAAATTTTAATGTTTTGCAGAGAAGATATCTTGAAGCCCTTCCCCGAAAAAAGGCGTTATCGAGAGGAAGAGGCCAACAACACGCGGAGGCTTCGGGGGACTCCCAATCTGAAATGGAAGCTCACTCCTCTCCAAACCCTCAACAGTTTGAACTCGTTAAACACCAGAGAAGTAATACATTCTCATATATTATTTACAAATTCCAAAGTTGCATATTTATTTTTCAATTTAAATTTTAAGCAAATGAATTGACAACATTTAATATTGATGAATTGTAGGGACTTTGGAACCTTCTTCCCCAACTCACTCCATACAGTCGCATGCATTCATATCTTCTGAACAGCCACTGAGTACAATTCCTACAAGGCCACCCGTAGCACTGAGAAAAACAACCCCTCGACAACAAGGTACAACTTTTCTATAGTACGTTTAATTTCGTAGTTTTGACTTTATGAATTGTTTTAATATTTTTCAATTTTTTCTTGTACTTTTCAGCACATGTCAATCATGATCAAACCATGGCACCGACACCCACTCAACCATTAATTTTTAAAATGCCAACCAGAGGAACAGTGAAAAAGAACATTGGTAAACGCATGCCTTTTGCTCCGGCCCCTAGTGGGACACTAAACCTTGCCTCCTCGTTTCGAATTCCAACTTTCTCACTTGGTGGCTTGCCCAGTGCAACGGGCATATCTGTTTTGAACAATATAAATTTAGATGAAGATTATTTGGGCATTGATAGCAATGACCCAACTGGTTTTTTCGATACCCGCGAGATGATTCAAGGCCAGCAGGTATACTTCAAATTTCAATTTTAATATGCTTTACAATTTTGCATTACATTCTGATTTAAATTTATTTATCTAAATCTTGATTATTTTTTTCAAAAACAGGATCAGCCCACCCAAAGGCAGAAACAAGGAGCAGTTGATCTTGGTGAAAGCCCCCATACTTCTCCAGCAAGATCGTCTGCATCAGATTCAAATAGTGAACAGTTGCCACGTTTTCCTTTGGAGAACTTAATTGGTTATGATTGTCAATCCCATGTCAGTGAGTTTATTATTCCTCATATCCAACAACTTATAGAATGGGAGAGAAGGGCTAAAGTTCTTATCAATGAGATTATTAGTCGTTATGAAAATTATTGGCAACGGGATAGTTTATACGCTACAGTCCAGAATCAACCTGCGAAGATGGATTCCTTACTTACCCAAGTAAGATGTGGGACTATCACGTTTAACAACAACTATAAAGACGAAATTTTAGATAAGGCATTAAACAAATTGGAAAATATTAGTGTCGAGGCCCAGGCATATTTTAACAAATGGTCCAAGGACAAGGATTTGGTAGCAATTGCAAATGCCGAAAGAGAAAGAGCGGTTGTAAGTACTATTACATTCAAACAATCATTCTTGTTAATTTGAAATTTTCATTTTTTAGTAATATTTTGAATTGACATTACTCTTTTTGTGCAGTTGAAATATGAAAATTTGAAGAGTCAGGTGAAGGTTTTGCAAGTTCACTTGGAAACAACAAAGAACAACTTATCCGCAACAAAAAATTTGAAGCAAAATATTGTTTTGGTTAACAAACAAAACAATACACTAAAGCGGATAATTAAAGAGCATGGTCTCGACCCTGACATATTATTCAAAGCCAAAGCAGCTGCTGATCCAAATTTGCTGTCGCATGGAGATGCAACAAATCAAGAAGAAAGAATTTTAAAAAATCTGGACAGTGCTGCAGAAGATCTTATAAGTTCAGGGGTTATTTCTGGTGTTGGGGAAAGAGGTACAGCCACAATGGAAGAAGCCGTTGGGGAAGAGAGCAGAGTAGAATTGTATAAAGAAAAAGAGGGTTTTGAAAATTAGAAACTTTTATTATTGAGGAAACTTTAAATATTGAATTTGAAAACTTCTACTATTGAGTATGTACTATGGTATTTGAATTTAATTATATGGATTTATATAAAGTCTTTAATTTTAATTGCATTAGATGGTGATTATCATGAATTATATGTATGTTTCTTATTTACTTGCATTGTCATGAATTGTATGTGGACGTAGATGATGAATGATGATAATTGATAATTAATGATAGATGATGATGAAAGACGATGATCAATTTAATGTGTATAATGTAAAATGTAGTGCCTAAATATCTTGTGGGACTTTAATTATCTTGAAAATTATGTTTTTGGGAAAAAATAGCAACTAAGATTTGAAACAGATCTTTAGGATTTCTCCTTAATAGACTTATGGTGTAGGAAAATTCTATTTTAAAGAGATTCACCTCTATATAAGTGCATAATCTCTCATTAGAGAGGTTGTTTGACATCCAAAATAGTCAAGACCATTTGTCAGAAAATAACGTTTTGCTGGAAACAATCATTGATGTGGAGGCTAGATTAGCCAATTATGAAATAGTTAAATTCCAGGCCATAAGAATTAGAGCTTGGGAAATAATCAAGACCATGGTTTAAAAGATATGGTTTTGTTATCATGGATATTGTTTTGTGTAGAGTAGATTGACAAGTTGCTGTAAATATTCAAGGTTATGGAGGCTAGATTAACCAAAGTTGGAATAACCATGTGATTAAAAGATAGGTCAAGCTCGATATAAAACTTTGAAGTTTAATGTAAAACATATAAGGTTTTTATCATGAAGATTAGTCTGTATAGATCAAGTTCATAGGTTGAAGAATCCTATCATTTTTTTATATTTGATAAGGGTGAAGAATAATTGTGGATTAGAACTGGGAGGCTATAAGTTGGAATAATTTTGAGTGTGTAAGAAAATATTGAAGGTTGTAAACTAGATCATAGTAAACTATGTGTGTAAGTATTTATGTAGAGCCTTGAAGAAGGCACACTACATTTGCAGGATAGTTTGAAGTTAATAGAATTATCAATGTTCTAGTCAGTTTTATTACTAGAAAGGATTTTTATTAGATAAAGACTCTGTCAAGTTCCCTTGCGCATTTCATTCTTCCATTTAGATCTAATTTTTTTCTTTGGTTTAGTTTATTACATTCATGATTTCTAAAAATCCCAATATGTAGTATCAAATTAATGCTTTCTCAGTGAACAAATTCAGCATTTTGATTTAAATAGTTGTGATTAGTGTAGATTTGGGTGGTAGACTATAGGATATGGAAGATAGCATTAGAATTGAGTTTGAATAACTTCGTGTTAGAGGATGATCATTATAAGTCTAAAAATAGATCTATTTCTTCATGGAGAAATCTGAAGAAGTGATGGATCTATGACAAAGCAGGGAATTTTAGGAAGAGTGTCAGGACTTATATTTATAATAGTATAATGTATTGTTTAATAGTTTATCCTGAAGTTAAAAAAATATATCAAAGGATTTTGCACATATAAAAAATAAATTAAATATAATTCTAAGAAATCAAGAAAGAATCATCACTGGTAAGAAATTAAACATAATTGCAAATATGATAGGGTTTAGCTTACCTCTTGCGTATTAGATTGTTGTGAAATCATCAAGGGTAACGTGCTAGATCTTTGTTTCACCTGACAGTGTAGATAGAGGGGTGAGTTGCCTGACATTGTCAGTCTTGAGAAGTGCCAGCAACATCTTCAAATATATAGACCAAAAATATCTTTAAATAAATGATAACAAGAGCTGAAAAAATGTAAAGTAACAAACAATAAGATTATGTTGAAGAAGATACCTTTTTAAAATTGAAATCATCCCCGGTAATGTGCTAGATCTTTGTCTTAAAAAAATTCAACATAAAAAATGGATTAGTAGATAGATGGGTGAGTTGTAGATGGGTGAGTTGCCTGACATTGTCAGTTCCGAGAAATAACAGCTTCCTCGAACGGATGTCAACCCACGTTTTCAAAAAATAAAAGATTGTATTTAACTAAATGTAAATACATAGACCTGTAACATCTTTAATGATAACTAGAGCTGAAAAAAATGAATAGTAACAAACAATAAGATTAAGGGGAAAAAGATACCTCCCTAAAGTTGAAATCATCACTGCCACTAGTAATGAGCTATATCTGTGTTTCAAAAAAACCCAACATGAGAAATGGATTAGTAGATAGATGGGTGAATTGCCTGAAATTTTTAGTATATAGACCTGTAACATCTTTAATGAAAACCAGAGCTGAAAAAATGAATAGTAACAAACAATAAGATTAAGGGGAAAAAGATACCTGCTTAAAGTTGAAATCATCACTACCACTGGTAATGAGCTAGATCTGTGTTTTAAAAAAACCCAACACGAGAAATGGATTAGTAGATAGATGGGTGAATTGCCTGACATTTTTAGTATATAGACCTGTAACATCTTTAGGAAAACCCATGGTTAACCAAAACATGAAATGTGTATAGGAGTGTCTTTTAGTGCTTCATGCCAAATTTAATCAGATTTTGAAATGAGTATTTAAACTTATTCAAGTTTTTATAAAACTAGATCACTTAGAAATGCAAACTAAACAACCTGTCTTCTTAGCATCCAAGAAAAAATACAGTGCCTTATTCAGATAAATCATAGAAGTTATTTTTGTATAGGATTCACATCTTGAGATACTGTAAAATGTTTTTGGGAAAATGGATCAATATCAAAATATGTTTTATAGGATTCACATCTTGAGATTCTCTCTTCAGGACTGCTTCTTAGAGTGGTTGAATTAAAATATGTTTCTCTTTTTTTTTCAAATTTTTAAGGTGGTGCATATGATCATAGCTCAATAAGGTTGTTTACATATCATATTAGTTACAAGAATGAACTTGAAATCTTTGATCCTTTAGTAGATTCATCTCATCCTATGTAAGGATATTCAGGCACAAGTATGAGGTTTGAAAGATACAATAAGGGTAAAGTGATCAAAATTGTTGTGTGTAACGGAAAGTTGTTTTTACTTTCTTCTAATTATCATTGTTGAGCTGATGAAATACTTGGTTGACCCTTGCAATGAGTATCAAAATATAAAATTCCTGCTACCACCTTGTTTTGTTTTCCTTTGCTGAAGATATAATGTTCAAGTGTATGTTTGAAGACAATTTTCTTGAAGCTCCCCCATTTCTATGCCTTGAATTGATTAATCATGATCTTCTTGAAGTACAATTGATAAAATGAAGTGTCTCAAATATTGAAAATTTTTTTACAGCTCAACATAAAGTTCTCTGTGCAAGGTTGGATCATCTTAAAAAGGTAACATTGTGTAAATTTTGTCAAGAGTGCCTTACTGGTACCATCATCTCAAACTCAGTCTTAGCATATATCATGAAGTTTCTTTTTGAACTTATCAAACAAGACCCTATCATCATCAAGTACACACCAAACACTGTTTGTTTCTTTGGTCTGGGGATAAATTTGAAGGCTTCATCTCAATTGGCTGCATTGCAAACACGAAGGGAATTTCCTCTAGTGCAAAAGAGGTGAAAAATTCGAATTCCATTAAATTTTGGATAAGAAATCAATTATTTGGTAGTCTCAGGCTTTCTCTGTGCATAAAGAGATCCATCTAGTCACTCATCACTCCTGACGTGCGTCAATGGAACGTCAATGGTCTTGACCGACACTTGTCACTGACTGCTATTGACGTGTGTCACTGGCACCTATTGACGTGCGTCACTGGATCTTTTTGACGCGCGTCACTGGCTCTTACTGACGCGTGTCGCTGACTCCTATTGACACACGTCACCAGATTCTATTGACGCGCGTCATTGGCTCCTATTGACGTGCGTCGCTGACTCCTATTGTCACGTGTCACTGGATCTTATTGACGCGCGTCGCTTGCTCTTATTGACGCGCATCGCTAGATCCTACTGATGCGCGTTAGCTAGGAATATTGTCGCGCCTCAGCTAAGACCTTTGACGCGTGTCAATTAAAGCCATTGATGCCTGATTTAGCCTATAAATACCCTTCAACCGGTTATTTTCTTGTTTTCACCTTCTAGCTATTGAATTTTTACAGGTCTCAATGCTTCCCAACTACAAGTTGAGTAACAAAAATTAAGAGAATCCAATTCAATCGATTTCCAAGATCAACTACAGGAATCCCTTATGCCCTCACATCCATACTGTTTTAAAGATGTCTTCAGAATATAAAGATTTAATGGATGCGTGTGAATTTACAGGGCTCGTTAATATGCCCCATTTCGAAACAGATCCAGATATTTTGAATTACCTTCTGTCATCCTACAATTCAGAGGACAGAATTTTTTATGTGACTCTGAACGATGGCCGAATTTTCCAATTTAGTATCGAAGCAAATGACATCCATCGGTTTACGGGCCTTCCGTTCAAAAATTTATCAATTGTTACAACCAAGACAACACTCATGGAAGAAAGAATTTTCTCGAATCAACGTTCGGTTTCCATGTTGATTGTAAGTATAATTCGTTTTAATTCATATTTGTTATTTTGTTTTTTATTCTGATACAATTTGCTGTTATAAATTTATAGTAATTTTCACTGTTTCGCATTTGCAGCCCATGTCAATAAATAAAGGCATGGTGTCTAAGATGTAGCATTTCTGAGTACATGTAATTTTTGCAATGCTAGGGTCTAAGATGAGTGCAGTGGAAAAGTTTAAACAAAAAAAAGATCTTAAGAAAACTGATGGAACCAAGAAGGGGAAATTAATTGATGTTCCCAAACTTGATGATGCAAATCAAGCAGGGGGGAAGAATTCTGATCAATGTACTTTAATATTAACGGAGGGTGACTCAGCCAAGGCTCTTGCTGTAAGTGTTTGTGCCTTGAATCAGGGAAATGTGAATACTAAATTTAGTAGTATTGTGACATGTTTCGACATCACTTTCCAATTTATTTTTTTGCTATTTTAGTTATCTTTATCCTATCAGGTGGCAGGAATATCTATTATTTGTCAATATTATTATGGCGCGTTTCCTCTCAGAGGTAAGCTGCTCAATGTCAGGGAAGCTACCACTCACCAACAAATGGAGAATAAAGAGATAGTAAATATAAAAAAAATCCTTGGTCTACAGGAAGATAAAATATATGACAACATTAAATTTGTAAGATATGGCCATCTGATGATAATGACAGACCAGGTACATGATCTTTGTCTAGCGCTGTTTAGTTTCTGCTTAATTGTGACACATCCTTTCTAGTGAGATCCTTTTTGACTTGTCCTTTGTCTCTTAAAGGACCATGATGGTTCCCACATCAAAGGATTGCTGATCAATTTCATACACCATACCTGGCCATCACCGCTTAAAATTCCTTCATTTGTTGTGGAATTTATCACTCCTATTGTCAGGGTAAATGTTCCCCCTGTATATTTGGTTGAGTGTATTGAGACTCTTTATATTTGTTTTTAAGCCTCCAGATGTTATGTATCTCCATGTCTAATTTTGGCACATGTTGATGTAGGCAACTCACAAAAATGGAAATGTGTTATCTTTTTACACAATTCCTGAGTATGAAGCTTGGAGAGAATCATTGAGTGGATCGATAACTGGCTGGACCATATAATACTACAAAGTAATTCTAGTTTATTTTCTCTTTATATGTTTTCAAGTTCTGGTTTTGTTCACTTGCTGATTAGGTATCACTTGTTGCTTGGACCATACAGGTTTTTGGCACAAGTACTTCTAAAGAGGGCAAGGAGTATTTCATAGATCTGGACAAGCACAAAAAATATTTTGTGTGGGTTGATGAGAAAGATGGAGATGCTTCCTCATATCAATCAGCTTATAGAATGGGACAGAAGGGCTAAGGTTCTTATCAATGAGATTATTAGTCGTTATGAAAATTATTGGCAACGAGATAGTTTATATGCTATAACTGATCCAAATTTGCTGTCACATGGAGATTTCTGGTGTTGGGGAAAGAGGTACAGCCATAGTGGAAGAAGCCGTTGGGGAAGAGTGCAGATGAGTAGAATTGGATAAAGAAAGAGAGGGTTTTGAAAACTAGAAACTTTTATTATTGAGGAAACTTTAAATATTGAATTTGAAAACTTCTACTATGGAGTATGTACTATGGTATTTGAATTTAATTATAGGGATTTATATACAATCTTTAATTTTAATTGCATTAGATGGTGATTATCATGAATTATATGTATGTTTCTTGTATACTTGCATTGTCATGAATTGTATGTGGACGTAGATGATGAATGATGATAATTGATAATTAATGATAGATGATGATGAAAGACGATGATCAATTTAATGTGGACGTAGATTTATCATCAAGCAAAGTAATTCTTCTTCTCTAGACTTTTGAACTTGTTTCAAGATAATTATTCTCTATACTTGTAACGATATGATCATAATGTCATTAGAATGGATATAGATGATAAATAAATGGAATGTGTTATAATGGATATAGATGACATTAATGATTAGAATGGATATAGATGACATTAGAACGAATAGAGTTGTAATGATATGATTATGAATTTTTTTTTTAAATGAAATTGTTTTAATAAATTTAAAATTAGATAAATAATTGTGTTAATAATAATTGTAGTGTCAAGACTCAGGATATGATAATGATATGGTGATGATATGATATATATGGATGATGACGAATTTTATGTGGACTTATATTTAAAATCGTATAATGTATTGTTTATCCCGAATTTTATGAGGAATTTTATGTGGACTTATATTTAAAAATAAATTAAATATAATTCTGAGAAATCAAGAAAGAATCATCACTGGTAAGAAATTAAACATAATTGCAAATATGCTAGGGTTTAGCTTACCTCTTGCGTATTAGATTGCTGTGAAATCATCAAGGGTAACATGCTAGATCTTTGTTTTACATGACATTGTAGATAGAGGGGTCAGTTGCCTGACATTGTCAGTCCTGAGAAGTGCCAGCAACATCTTTAAATATATAGACCAACAATATCTTTAAATAAATGTAAATATATAGAATTAGACCTGTAACGTGTTTAATGATAACAAGAGCTGAAAAAATGTAAAGTAACAAACAATAAGATTATGTTGAAGAAGATACCTATTTAAAATTTAAATCATCACCGGTAATGTGCTAGATCTTTGTCTTAAAAAAATTCAACACAAAAAATGGATTAGTAGATAGATGGGTGAGTTGCCTGACATTGTCATTCCCGAGAAGTAACAGCTTCCTCAGACGGATGTCAACCCATGTTTTCAAAAAATAAAAAGATTGTATTTAACTAAATGTAAATACATACACCTGTAACATCTTTAATGATAACCAGAGCTGAAAAAAATGAATAGTAACAAACAATAAGATTAAGGGGAAAAAGATACCTCCTTAAAGTTGAAATCATCATTGCCACTGGTAATGAGCTAGATCTGTGTTTTAAAAAAACCCAACACGAGAAATGTATTAGTAGATAGATGGGTGAATTGCCTGACATTTTTAGTATATAGACCTGTAACATATTTAATGATAAAGATGAAAGATAGATAAAGAAGATACCTATTTAAAGTTGAAACAATCCATTATCAATAGCTTCATCAAATTCGATGTTGTCTTCTGTAGAATGTGACGAAGAGCCAATTACACTCTCAAGGTTGGGAATATTTGTACTTGTAGCTGTATTATTCACACTTCTTTCGCAAAGGGAATTCCAGTGTGCAATTGCTCTGTCGAACGGAAAGGTTTCGATGGAGTATCGAGAAACATAACACCTCATGCAACTTTCCAGATTTTTATCCAACCTGTTTCTCAGTTTTGATTTTATAAATGACAATGCACTGAAAACCCTTTCATCCTCCATAGACCCCAAAATCATTGTTTGGCATAACTCATATAATCTGAAATATTCACTGATATCTTCTTGTAAGATAGAACTTTGATAGATTCCTCGCCACAGCCTTGTAATAGCACCACTTTCAGAAGGTTGATCTAAATTCTTATATTGGTTCCTCATTGTTGTTGCAAAATTTGTTGACTGAAACTTTAATAAATCGGCATTCAGTATACCTTTGATTTCCATACCCTTGAGCTCTGACGTCTTTGCAAATTGTTCCATTATTGTACCCATTGATTTATGGAAATGCTTACTAACAAAGTCTGCACGGCCACCTTCAGTATTCCAAAAATTAGGATTCATCACACCCATGGCTTCCAGAATTTTATCTTTACAGAAACGTTCCCTAATTTATGATGATAAGGTTTCTGAAAATTTTTTAAGCTTTATTCTTGTTTCAACTATAACAGAATCAAACAAATTACGTGTCACGGGAACATCTTCTCGTTCCGATCCTGTAATATCTTGATGTTTTTGGAAAATGTGCATTGGTATTTCCCTCCGATTAACAGTGATGCATAGGTGATCGTGGATATTAAATCTCAAAAAGGTGTTAGGATTTTTAAGATCTAATAAATCTTTCCAATTTTCAAAAACAGGTGCATTAAAACTATCCTGGGAACAGTACAATATATCAATACTTTGACATACCATTTTCCTCATCCGTATAAAATCCACAATATAGATTAATCTACCCTGTGCATGCTTCATCAGTGTATTGATCTCCTTTAACATTGGAAGAATACCAACCAATGTAAGCAATGTCTCCAAATCAGTTAAACGGAACAACAAGTCCCTTGCCCTATCAACTTCATGATGGTATTTGTGAATGAAACCAACCAATAAAGGATACTCCTCACGAACTCTGCATGCAGGTTCATACAAAGAGATCCATCTAGTCTCCACATCCTTCAGAAGTTTTTTGCCATCTATAATTCCAATTGCAATTTTTTTGAACTCGAGAAAACGCTTTGGGCTGCTTGACATATAGGCATGAAGTTCTCTTATAAGGTCTTCTAATTTAGCAATATTTTCGTGGTTGCTTACCATTTTATATGCTAAATTCATTCTGTGAGCCATACAGTGAATTGGTAGCATATATGGGGCCACTGTTGTTTGTAATCTAACACAAAGCCTTGTTCGGTGACCTTGCATGATAGATGCACCATCTGCTCCAACGCATACCAACTTCGTAGCAATTTCATAATCAGTCATACCAGCAACATCTTTCAAATGAGAAACAACTATTTTATATAGGTTTTCGGCATTGCAGTTTTCAACCATTTTCATAACACCCAACAGATGAGGTGTCCTTATATGATTTTCTAAAGTATAGATGTGGATACATACTCATGCGGTGTTGTCGACTGCTGTCACTTCATCAATTGAAAGAGAGATAAAGTTTGCTTTTTTTACATTCTCTTTCAAATCTTCCTTCTCTATCATCGAGAGGCATTTTGCCATTTCCCATCCACTACTTTCAGACCAATGAGACTAAGGTACATTCAACATTCCATTAAATTGATACAAAACTTTGAAATCGAGGAAATCCGAAATCACTCTTCCTTTTTTTAGTATTTGAAAAAGAGTAGAGAATTGTATGAATTTTGCATGTAGATTTGTTTCTTTCATCTTACCAATATGTGATGTGATCGTTCCTCCCTTTTCCAACAGATGTCTATGTTTTTTCTGCTTTGCCTCATATTCCGTTGCGTATCTAACATGCATGCATTCTTTTTCATTTTTCCACCTATGTGTTTTGATTTTCTCGCCATCCGCCCTCGTTACAGTTAAATATTGTTTTCCACAATGTTTTTCTATAGTGTCCAGCTTCAGTTGCATTTTTTGTTGCTTTCCCAATTTCCACGTACATATTTTACATGTACATTCATATGGGATTTCTTTAGAATTAGATGATTGTACAGGTTCAATAAATGGAAATTTAGTTGCCCAATCAAACTTGTATGTCCTGCTAATGGTCCACATATTCTTGTTCGTTTTCAATGCTTTACTTTTTTGAGTAGAATTTTGAGCAATATCACAATCACCAGGTTTCCTCTTTCTTGGACCGGAGTTTGATTTTGATTTCTGTCTTCCATTTTGCTGAGTGTTTGTATCTATGATATCTAGCTGCACTTCTGGTTGCACCCCAACAGGAACAATATCTTCAAGATCTGGCATATTATCGTAGGTTCCATTTGTTTGACTTTGATACTGTGCAGAATGCATGTCCACCTCAATAATACCTTCCACACAGTCAGTATTCTGATTATTTGTGGTGGCATCTATATTATTGGTATTTACAATATCTGTATCCGCAGAGTTTCCAAAATACTTGAAGAGTGATTTCTGAGATTTCTTACTTACTTTTAGGTTATTTGTATTCTTTGAGCTGGCACCTTCCATTATTCTGAAAAGAGTCCTGCGTCAACAAAAAAACCGAAGTAGCGACTCTGTCTAGTGTCTGAGGTCTTGTCGCGCATCCTTTGTCTGAGGTCTTTGTCACGTGTCAACTCTGCACTTGTTGTGCGTCAACAACCCATTTCCTGTCGCGTGTCCACTGTCTGAATATACTGTCGCGCATCAATACTGCCCTTGTTGCACGTCAACACTTCCTCTGTCACGCGTCAACACTTCCTCTGTCGCGCGTCAACACTTCCTCTGTCGTGCGTCAACACTTCCTCTGTCGCGCATCAACACTTCCTCTGTCGCGCGTCAACACTGCCCAAGTCGCGTGTCAACACTTCCTCTGTCGCGCGTCAGTACGGATGTTGTCACACATCAACAATGCCCTTGTCACGCGTCAACAATGTATTTGTCGTGCATCAACAATCATAGGCTAACAGTAATCTGAATCTCTGGTGCTTAAGGGTATGCGAGTTCAAATTTCACAGTATTGGTAATTTGTTAAGCTACTTGAGGTATACTACCCGGCGAATCAGCTAGGTTTTTATAGGAGATGTTTTCAAATGAAGGCGAAGCCGACCCCCCAGAAAAAATATACTATATATTTTAGGCGAATAGGGCACCGACCCACTCTGAATAATTCACCTTTTCAAATTTTCATAAAATGAAATTTTCGCCATATTACGAATATTCGCCACTAAAATTATCCCTGGAACAGACTGAGATGTAAAAATCCTATCTTATGAAAATATGATATTTGAATGGCCTCGTAAGAGGCTTCTAAGGTGAGCAAGGCATATTTCAAAGTGGCGAGTCAAAACGTTTTAGTGTGGATGATGGTATTTATTAAACATAAGCTCATTAAGTAGGAGAAGAAGCACCAACATGTTTAGTTGTTTTGACCACCAAATGATTTGTAGCTAAAGTCACTAAGTCATAGAGGGTTTAATTGAAATAAGTTGAGTACAACAACACCAAGATCAGGAAGGAAATGAGCATACTTCCGAATCACTTCAAACTTGATGATATAAGGGAAAAGATACTCTTTCCAAAGTAAACACACCCAAGGTTGAGGGCCCCCCTCCTTGTAATATGTATGTATGTATGTAAATAATTTTCTCTATAATTTTTTGAATCTCTTCCTGATATTGCATTTTTTTTGGAAATATAATGTAGTGTAATTTTTAAATTTCTTAAACTTTTCTTAAGGCCTATACAGCCCAATTTTTGTATGTTTTTTGTATTTACAATATTTTTCTTATGAATTTAATATAGGAAAAATTATTTTACTGTAGATTTTTTTAACATATGTTCTTGCAAGACTTCCTGCATAATTTATTAGAACCTAACCTAGTTTGATACCATGTCAGAATTTTGTAGGGATCCAAGATTCTATGTTTCTTAAGAATTATGACATGGTATGATGTAAAATTTCATAATTGTAGAAATTTCAATAATTTAAATAAACAATTATGAGAATATAAAAAAATTAAATAGCACATAACATAAAATTAATGCTGGGAAAACATTTCAGTTAAAAAATCCACACACAAAAACACCATCCACTTTTATTAATATTGAGGGAAAAGAACCTTGTTATAGAGCATCTTCTTCTCATTTCTCCAGTACAAATAATTTTATAAAAATGATTGATCACAAAAACGTATATGACTCCACTTTGGAAAATTTATGTATAAAGGATGTGCGTGGTTATAACTGTGAATGGTTATATGGATTCACATCTCAATAAAATAATTATTTTTAAATTTTTATAAACATACAAACCTTAGTTTTAGATAAGTTTATATTAAAATATAAACTCATGTAATTTATGTGTGGAGTAATATTTTTTTATAAGGGTAAAACCTAAATGTAAACCCACAAACATTATATGCTCCAATAGTAGCCAAATTATGTCATAACGATGTGTATCTAATAACAATAACTCAAGAAACTCAAGCAATATGTCAAGGATATTTTGATCATATCAAAAGATGTAACAAGTAATGTGTCACAAGATATTTATTAAGTCCTAAGGGTATGACAAGTAATGTATCAAAGGAAACAAGAGGGATGGTAAAAAATAATGTGAATGAGCATAAAGCAAACAAGAAATGGAAATCACACATAAGCATCCATAGTATATGAGAAAAAAATTCATCAAGCATAAAAGTGGACATAATAAACACATCATAGATTCACACAAGTATACAAAGAAAAAATGACATATAACATACAATCACGACACAAATAAATCATATAGCATATATGTGCATGAATAAATCAAAGTATAAAATGTATCAACTCAATCAAGAGTCTGAAGAAATCAAAGCATATAATATCATATACTAACTCCACAAGAGCACATAGTAGTCAATTCATCCATTGTCATACAATAATTAAATCATGCAATCACACCAGTGCACAAAGAAGTTAAATCAATCAATGTAAAAAAAATCAAAACACATAATCATAAAATTGTATGGAGCAGTCAAAGCAATCAATGCCCGAAATATATATACGATGTGATAAGCAAGTTCATAGACTAGTAACGCAATAAATGATGCAAGAAACAATGTTGTGTACAAAAAATAGGAGCATATGGCCACTAGCAGTGAGCTAATATATATTGTAAATGATAAATTAAAGTAAGCATGGATCATAGTCAAGTTAATGTACTGAAGTAATATGATCATTAGATAAAGTATGATAGAATATGTGTCATCAGTAGTACAAGAATGTAACATGTGTAATATTAGTGTAGTAGTCACAATGGAATAAAGTAGAAATATGTGATCGTGATAAAATATGGTGTGTATATGCCCCCAATGTGGTAGGAATCCCTCATGATAGAAGGACATAAGAATCCACAAATTAATAAATATGTGACCAAAGTAGGCGCAATGCATAATATTCACCTCGGTGTAGATATTCCCCCAAGGTGCTAGGTTATAGGAGTCATAATGTGTATAATGTCCATGGGGTTTAACTAATTAATTTGTTCTACAAATCATAAGTGATAATGTGGTGTAGAATGCTAAATCTGGATGATCATAAAGCTCAAATATATGCAATGATTGAGCATGTCACATGTAGGTCCTAATTTTGTATTTTCATAGTTTTATAATGTTTTTATATTTTTTAGAATAGAATACTAAAATGTAAATGTTAGGTTAAAGAAACTTTAATGGATTTGGGGTATATGCTACAAATGGTGAAAAATGCAAGGTGGGATCTTAGGTAAGTCTTGTTCCCTCAATAACCACATTGGACCCATGAAATGTATTGCATCATCATGTAATGACCTAGTTTATAACTAGGAAAGAGAACATCAAACAATTCATAATAATGCTAAAGTGTGTGTGTAAGGTGTTGTAGTTGTAATAAGCTAACCAATGATAATGTATATGTGATATCATATTCCATTTCATGGTAATTTTGAAGTAGTTTCTAGTGATGATTAATTATCTTGTAAATATAGGATAGAATCATACACCACATGATACTGATTACCATAATTCTTAATGATGTAATGTGAATCTATTTTCGGGTCACTAGTATTCACAGTAACCATAGGCTATCAAAATGAATGGGAATTTGTTAGTGTCCCAAAAAATTCATAGTTGCAAAAATGCTATTAAACTATTGTGTGTCATGCATGAATAGATAACACAAAATGTATGCAAGGAGTATTATAATTCATAACATGAATGTGTCAATTTTATATCATAATGATTGAATATGTTTATAAATATAATCAAGACTCAATGTAGTATGTTGAAAATGTTGTGCCTGTTATTTTTGGTATAAATAGAAATAATTAAGATAATAATAATTCATATTATTACTCCTTCACAAGATTACATTCTTATAGTTTGATGAGCTCCTAAATCTTAAGAGTCATAGCTAATCAAATTCAACAAGACAATCCTAAAAATCAATCAAGTTACCTCCAAGAGTTATCTCACCTACAATATTACACATGAACTAACATAATATATTCTCACATATTCATAATACATATGATTACTAACCATAATATTGCAAAACTTCCCCATTTAGTAAAAATATGGGAAGAAACACCCTACTTGTAACTAAGTAGCATGCCACTTTGTAGCTTGCATATGGTCTTGACCTTCCTATGTGTTGCATCAATGCATACACTTCACTGTGGGAACACATCAATGATGAAAGGTAACCTGATCAAACACTTTATGGGAACATCAATCTGACTAATCAAAAGTGTTGGAACACATATAACACTTACTTTGTTAAGAACATATCCGTCTTCAATATCCATGGTCCTAATCTTGGCATTATAATTAGATCAGGGGAAAACAATGAACTTAATAATTGAATAAGTATGTTCTTATATTCTTATTTAAATCATAAAACAAATTAAAAATGAAATTGTAGTAGAATGTGGCCATATCATTAGTGGTTTTCAAGAGGTCATTATTCAAACTCCTACCTCCATTACCTCTAACCTCCATCTAGATGTTGCTTACTCAATAATATGAAGTTCAAATTTGTATCCCCTTTTATTGCATCAACTTCCCTACTAATTTTATATTTATCTTTAAAATTATAAAATGGGTATCTTAGGGTAGTAGCCCCCAATGGGGTCAAGAGGTGGAACCCTTTGCAAGGTTCTAGGGTAGATCCATTAATACACTCCTCATCACACTATATGATATGGTTGAGTAGTAGAGTCCCCAAAGAGAACTATGTTTTCCTTCTTTACAATCTTCAAAAACTTCATTAAAAATGTAATATTATTTATTTATTGATGTAGTAACAAGGTCAATCAAACTCAATTCACTGTGTTATAAATGATGCAAACACAAATTTTGCTTTATTAGTCCTCAGATAAGTTACTTGCTCTTATACACAAAGCTATAGGATTGTGTAATTTCTTGACCATTTACCTCATTACCATAAAACATCCATTCTCAAAAGGTTCATATACATTCACCTATGTGATTTCATCCTTTGAAATGGATAAGAACACCCAAAATAACTTAAGGACCTACATTTTAGTCAATTTGCCTTATAGGCTTCTCAAGCTCTTTCACTTAGCGATCTCATGATTATAAAATTCTATGGGGATCCATAGCAAGGTGAAGACTAGTTCTAGATCCTTTTTATCTCCTTATAGTGTACATAAAAATTTAAAGTTCCAAAACTTTGAATATAGCCTTTAAATTTTCAATTCTTCTTTCCTAGTCCATTCTCTACTACCAACCCTGTCCAAGCATGTTTTCAACCCCAAATTTTGTGTCCAGACCTCATCTTACAAGAAAAACAAATTTTCAATCACCCATTTATATGACCAACACCTGTACAACTTTACTAGGTAGGTTCCTTTATAATATTTCCCTTGAAATCAACCTTTACTCTACCCAACTAAGCCTTTTAGGACCGTGTGTCTCCAACACTAGAGGATTGTCTTGAATATTCTTGTTTCCCTAACTTACTAATGCATCTAACCTTATTAAACAATACCTTCTCTCCATTAATATGGTGATTATAAGATTGCATAGATTAAATCTTATTTTATCTCCATTTGCTTTTTTACTACTTTGTTAACACAATTTTCCATAGACTCTGTCTCAGAATTCTAAAACTTGGTGGTTAATTATAAACCAAAGTCTCAATATCTAGTTAATAAAATATCATCATATGTTATTCCTCCAATTCTCTTACCTTAACGAGTCCATGTAAATCTTTAACAATGAGTTCCATCAAACTCTGGGCTTCTTTACCTCTCATGTGGGTATGTAGTGCTCTGTCATAAATAACTTGATGAGGGAATATTTTCAGGGATCAAAATCATGATATTATCCCTTGAATTACTTCCAAGATGCTAAATTTAGTTCACCATAACATAAGAAACTCATTCACTATTAAAATTCTCATTCAAATCGATCTTTCCCCTCTTCTCCCTATTTGCCACGGTTTTCTCTAGGACTGTCACGAAATTCTCCTCGCTATGGCCACCATTTAATCCCAAATATTTTCTAGGAGGGGAATAATTTTGGTCAGTCCTCACGTTTCAAATTTCATGAATTTTAACCTAGTGTAACATAAGTTAGAGTAAATTCTCCATATAAAACCCTAATAGTCCTATGTGCAAACCATGGGTGAAAAATAATGAATTTTGTGAGTTTAAAAGTGTTTCAAATCCTCAAATCTCCTCCACGTTTTTGTGTCACCATGCTACACATTTCACCTTCACATTCTTAATCTTGATAAAGCTTCTAGAGATCTCAACCATAAACTATCACCATCAATGATACAATATAAAAGGAGATAAAAATAGAATTTAATCAAACTCGGGATGTTAAGTTCTAGTTAACACATAACTCCATAAGGTTCTTCCCAAATATTGTTACCAACACAAAGAATGATATTTCTTACCAACTATATCCTCCCCTCTAAGCATGCACAGTCTTATTTAACACAAAAAATGCAGAAAACCAAAGAAATTTCATCACCCAAACTGTGTATACACATATTTCTTTCCTCTAAAATTTCTTGAAACTCTCTTCAATTGTATGATCATTCAAATGATGATTAAGGCAGTTACAAATAGGGCTTAAATATGCCTTTATAAGTTTCGTAACTGAATTCTTACTCCGCAGGCTCTTGACATACATAATTTTGTCTTTTTAATACATCATTTGAAGAGTTAGTCTAGTCTAGACTTTAAGAGTTGAGCACTAGTCCACAATATGACCTAAGTATGACTCCTAGAGTCCAAGAAGACTTCACATAACCTTATAACATAAGTCATTGCTCCAAGATATGATCAACA
Organism: Taxus chinensis; assembly: GCA_019776745.2. Lineage (NCBI taxonomy): Eukaryota > Viridiplantae > Streptophyta > Pinopsida > Cupressales > Taxaceae > Taxus > Taxus chinensis. The sequence continues at coordinate 657,033,628 of CM034152.1, forward strand.
CAACAAGTATAATCCAAAATTGTTCACAATAATTCAAATTTACATTTGGTGGGAAATAACATAATTTGAATCTATGATGGACTTAACACATTCTATCACAAATAAATGACTCCTAGTGACCTATATCACCTATCCAAATGCTAGGGAAGCAAAAATTTTATGATAACCACCTTAAGTGCAAATCAGGAGTGATGCTTCTACATCATTTTTCATCCCCATAAATTAGATTGACATAGGATGTTAGTTTCCATTGAAAATACATATGTTGTAGGAGAAACATGGAGGCATTTCACAGATGTTTTATGGATCTTCAATAATCAGATTACAAAGAAATCATATGCTACAATACTTATAGCTTTTGAAAAAAATTATACAAACAGGAAATGGTTACATCGGTACAACCATCCAATAACCAAATACATATAAGTAAATATAAAACAAACATATGGTTTCAACCATTAAATAATATTACCACCTATTTACCTAAGTAATAATTAATTGCCTAAAGTAAATGGAAAATCACTTATTATAATGCATAATTATTCCAAACTAAGGTTTTACTTAACATTCCCCCCTTAATTTTGCATTGTCTCAAGAGAAGAGGAGAGGAACACTCTGAACATCTCAAATTTGTGACATGCAAGTGACTTTGTGAAGATATTTTTTTTGTTGTTCAAATGTTAGGAAAAAATAGAGCTAAATATTGTGTCGTAATGCATGCTCGCGGATGAAATATACTTGTACCTCATTGTGCTTTGTCCTCTCATGAAACATTGGATTGCAGACTAGTTTTAGAAAACCTTTGTTAACATACAAGGTGGTAGATTTCTCCTGTGGTAGTCCAAGTACCTCAAGTATGTGACGTAACCATATCGATTTGCAGACAACTTCACGTGTAACATGATATTCAGATTATATGGAAGACTAAGAAACAAAATTTTATTTCTTACTTCCCCACGATATTAGAATAGATCCCAAAAAGAATAAAATCTAGAAGTGTATTTCTTATCATCAATGTTACCTGCATGATTTGAGTCTAAATATCCTATCAAGAAGAACTGATCATTCTTCTTGTGCTCTAGGAAAAAATCCATAGTACCCTTGAGATATATAAATATTCAGCTTGTTTATTTCTAATGAAAAACTCTAGGTTCTTGCATGAACTATGAAAGATAACTAAATGCAAATTTGATATGTGGCCTAGTATAGGTTAGGTAAATGAGACTCCTAATAAATTTTTGATAAAGATTTGTAATGGGTATATAGTCCATTATTCGAAATTTCTTGAGCATGGTCTTGGAATATTTCAACTGAGAAATAACGATATGGTTCTCCTTCAACCATACTTTCAAACTAAAACAAAAGTGCATCATCCCAAGATCTGACATGTCAAATGATCAATTAATATATTTCTTTGTTGCATCGATCATCTTCACTGTGCTGCCATTTATGACTAGATCATCGACATAGACAACAAGTATGAAAATATCCCCTCCTTTCTTATTAAGGTATAAATTGGGGTAATAAGGATTCCTATGGATTCCATGTTGAATGAGATATTAATCTATTTTGATATACCATTCTTGAGGATACTATTTAAGACCATAAAGTGATTTGACTAGTCTACATACCTTTTCTTCTTTTCCAGGTATGAAAAACCCTTCTGGTTGAGTTATGTAGAATTTTTCCTGTAAGTATTCATTAAGAAAGACACTTTTCACGTCCATCTAGTTAAATTTCCATCCAAACTGTGCACCTAGAGAAAAGATCATCCTGATCATTTTGATCTTAACTATGGGAGAAAATGTATCCTTGTAGTATATGCCTTCCTTATGAGCATTCCCATTTACTACTAGTCTTGCTTTGTACTTATCAATGATCCCATATTCTTTGTACTTTGTTTTGAAAATAAATCTAAATTAAATGGGATTCTTCCCTAGTTGAAGTTGGACAAGCCACCAGGTGTTAATCTTCATCACTGATTAATACTTGACATATATGGCATCTTTCCGAGCTTTAGACTGTAGAGATTCCTGAACTATAGATGGATAAAAAAATTAAACAAATCTACTCATTAAGGAAAAAATTACCTCTTCATGAACTTTTGCAAGTCTGTGGTCCAAGAGTGGATGTGTTTGAAGGACCATCCAATTTGGCATCTCAAATCATGTTAGTATACCATTTATTCATACATTGAACTATTCCCATGTGTTGTGGTCCTGAAAAATCATCGCATCATCCCCATCATCTCTAAAATCATTAGGTGGGAACATCAATTTTGTTTTTATAACAACGCTTCTTTAAACATCTGGTGAGTTTTTAGAAGGATCATCAGCTTATTTTTTCTCAAAAAACTCAACATCCCTATTGGTGTATACTGTCCTAGTCTTAAGACCATCAGTATGTACCCAAGATTTTTTTCATTGTATCCAATGAAGGTGTATTTTTTCTACTTTTATATCCATCTTATTTATCTTCTTCTTGGGAATGTGCATGTTTTCTTTACACACAAATACTATGAGGTTTATATTGGATGGTTTCCATTCTGACCATGAATCATGTGGTTTTACTCCATCAATAGAAATATTTGGCACTTTGTTCAATAGATATAGTGCAGTATCCACTTCTTTGGCCCATAATTTCTTTGTCAATCCTAAATCATCGATAATTCATTACACCATCTCAATGATAATATGATTCCTTATCTCAACAACACCATTTTACTACAGTTTATGTGTAGGATGTATCTATCGACAAATATCATGAGCTTCTAAAAAGGATTTGAACTCATTGCTAGTGAATTCCCCCTTGATCTGAGTGGAGAGATGATTTTATGACCAGTCTCATATTCAAAAACCACTTTAAATTTTTTGAATTTCTTGAAATCTTCATCCTTAGTATAAAGACAATAAATCAACATTTTTCCATAATAATCATCAACAAAAAGCATGAAATACTAAAAACCAAAATGACTATCTTGTATCAATATGTAAATATTGTTCTGCACCAAATCAAGCTTACTTGGAGCTAGATATGTAATCTTCTGGAATGAGTCTCTATTTTTTTTTCATGTGAGGTAATTGGGACAATTATTTGTATCCTTCTTGAGAGATGGGAAACCTCTCACCATGTCATATTGACAAAGTGTCTTGAGATATCTAAAACTGATGTGACCAAGTCTCTGATGCCACAATTATGTGGAGGAGGTATATTTTCCACAAGTTCCTAATTAGATCTCTAGATACAATCAAGTTAGAACATCTATCCCACATTTGAAGCTCTTACAATATTTTTTTAGCTTCTAGATTTAACTCAAATAAAATAAAATTTCTTACTATCTTTGCAATTAAAATCAATATTCATATTATGATCTAGAAGTTGACTGATTGATGGAAAATTATTTGTTAAACTAGAGACATACAATATATCATATAACCTAAAATTATGTGTACCAAGAGGTAAATAAATGTTCCCAATACCTTAGACACTATAGGATGAGTCATCTCCCAACAAGACATGATTTAGGGTGTGTTTCTCATTGTGCAGACTCAATCCTTTACATCAAGTCATATGTTGAGTATCACCTGAAGTCAACATACCAAATAACACTAATAGACGTGGTTTATTTGATGGAATGGGAAGTGTATAATAATTCCTCATCATAAATTGGTCCTCTTGTTCAGTAACATTATCTTATTGATGGGGTTTCTTTCTCCAGTTCCCCTTCTTTTGATCTTGATTGTAGTTGGATTTTCCTTGTTGATATTATTGATTGTTGGGTATCAAATTACTTGATGTACCCTTCTTATACATGTTGTACTAAAAATATTTCAAATCATGTCCTCTTTTGCAAATAGGAAACTTTTTCTTTTACGTGTTCCCTTGTTGATGTAGATTTTAGGACTTATTAGAAGATTGGCATTTTTTTCTTCCCTTTCTGACGAAAAGAAATAGTACCTACTCTTCTTCTTCATGTTTGTTGTACATAGATTATTTTTATTGTAACAAGTTCACAAATTTTTCAAAAATTTATGGTTTGATGAATGATTTTCGTCACAAAGATCCTATATGAGGGAGGAAATTTCCTCTTAAAACAATAGGAACAAGAGCATCATCTAAGATATCCTTTTCGAGGGCTAGAAGTGAAGCCCTTAACATTGAACCTCTTCTTGAGAAAGACTCAAATTTCTCAATATTTGCAGTGCGTTGTCATTGATGTGAAAGTGTGATGTATTTCATTGATGTCAAAAGGAGTAAGAAACATGAAGGTTGATCGGTAGTGTCTTATTGGTAGTGTCTTATGGATAATGTTTTATTATTGAGTTGTTTGATGAGGGTGGCATGGTGTCTTAAGGTGTCTTGAGATGGTATAGTGGATTATAGAGTTTATTTCACCGATCAAGGATCATATGTGGATGTTTTTTGAAGGTGTCATGAAGTGTGAAAGAGTGGCAAAAGTCATGAGGTGATGATGTAAGCATGGTTAAGATGATTGGTTTGGAGGCCTAATTTGTATAATGAGGCGTGTCATGATGTATTAAAGGTATGTATGAGCTGGTTTGATCTTGGTGAGAATATGGGAATAATGACGATGAAGTGTTAGGACACTCACAAGTGTTCTTATTGTGTTTGTTCATGGTTTTTAGATCTGCACTACACCTATTTTCAATCCCTAGGTGACCTAATGAGGTGGACGGGTATGATTTCAGCATAGTGATGAATATGTGAGCATTTTAGATAGTAAGGTGGGTTGTTTTTTTAGATGTGGACCAAGTTTCAGGACCTAGTTTAAAATGGTAAGCAATATATGTGATTTTTCCCTTACTAAATTCATAGCAGTGAGAAATTGAGGTTGATTTAGACTGTTTGATGCTCAGTGGCACGTGTAAACTATGCATGGTGGTCCAAGATCTTCATAGTAGTTGGGTATGGGTACTAAAATGATGATCCAAGAATTATTTCAAACTTTAAGGGGATGCAATTTATGAAAAATCATTAAGAAGGTAAACAACTTATAAACCCTCCTTAAACCCTAGTTTAAAAGTGATGGAGAAGATATTGAGCATACATGCCCAAAATGGGTTGTTTGATCAAGTTTTATTATTGGAGGTTTTATAGGACTCCAACATCTTTCTCCAGGTGTAATTTATGTGTCATGGTTGTGTGTGGACCCCACACTAAAATGTAAGTTTTTGAAGTTTTGTTTTTTCCCAAGTTTGCACCAAAAAAAATGAATAAATTGGTTTTTGAGGGATTATGAAATTAATTATACATGTATATGGTGGTTTTAGATCATGGTTGAGCACTGAGGAGGTCTATTATGGTATATCTTACAAGACTAGTTTTAGGGTTGTTTTGGATTATTTTTGGTGACCTGGTTACATAAGTGTTTTTGGGATTCTAAAGTACAAGTAATGGTATCTTGAGAATTTAGTAATGAACATGAGGTCATGATAATTCCATCTATGTGTCACGCTTACAAGGTTGAGGTTATTTGGTGTTGGTTTGGCTTTAATATTTGAAGACTAGTTTTGTAGGTCATAGACCTAGTGAGGTAAATTGGTCCTAATCATGGTGTCATTATATGAGATGATGGTTTAGAGTTGTAGAAGCTTGTTAGAGGATGATTTTAGGATTTTAAAACATTTATAAGTGTATTTTGAGGTTCGGTGATTTTCATATTATCTCAAGTGACTTGACTTTGGCGAGATGTCAATTTGGGTGTTTTAGGGCTTCTTGAGTCCTTATGGAGAGACGATGATTCTATATGCCGTTTCTGACCTAATTGGTCTTATGAATTATATTTTTAGGATATGTTTAAGTTTTTTTAAGTGTATTTTCCCCATGATTACCTACCTATATGAATTATATTCATAATTCATGTATATAAACATGTTGTAATGGATTATTTGAGTAGTTGAGAGGGAATGAGAAATTTCCAGCTAAAGGGATGATTGAATAGGTGAAGGAGGTATTTGTGACCATAAAGAGAGAGAAGAGATGGTTTTTTTATGTTATAGAGTGTGTGTTATTATTAGAGATATAGGAAATTTGACCTAATCAACTTGATGGAGAAATGTTTGAGTGAATTAAGGCTAGAGGGTAGATTTGGGAAAGATTGAAGGAAAGAGATATTCATAGGTGTTATAATTAGTTGTGGTGCAACATTCTAGAGGTGATAAAAACATAAGGTGGCTTTATTTTCTTTTGATTCATCTATTGGGTTGGTTCCTCCTTGTAGGGCTAGTCATATACTAAATATAGGGGTTGGTGCTCCTTATGGGATCGATGCCTCACTAAACCTAGGGTTTGGTTATCCTTGTTGAGTTTGTGCTCAGCTAAATTTGAATCATTACTCTAATAATGTTTTTCAGTGGGTTTTGTTCCCTTTAAGGGTTTTCCACTTACATTTGTATTCATGTTTGGTTATGGTTATGTTTTGAATACATGGTTAATAGTTAATTATCAAGTTGATGAATGATTAATGAATGGTTAAAGTTTTATTGAATTTATGCTTCCAACAACAGATATAAATTTTGTGTCCCACTTATCCCTATTGAACATTGGGGTACAGAGGGTAAAGGTGAGTGTGAAAATTTTAAATTGTAGGTTTCATGGTGAGATGGGGTCACGATTTCTTGTCCTATTATCCCCCTTACACGTTGGGGGATAAGTGGGATAGGAAGAGTCAAAAAGTGTGACTTGGAGATGAATATGGTGAAGGGGGTAATAATTTTGTGTTACAAATGTACTATTTGCACCTTGGGGGAAAATGGGGACACAACAAGTGAAAAAGTGTGACATGGGTAGAACCAACATGAAGGGGGACAAGTGATGGAGGAAATTTGTGTAACCTAGGGGAAGAAGTAGTGAGGAGTAAGTGACAAAATATTTAAATGATGGGGGTCACACATTTGTCTCCCCCTTATCCCCATTATTCCATGGGTGACAGAGGGGATATAAAGAGTGAAAAATTTGGAGTTTTCCACTATATGAAAGCTGATGTTACCTACTTTGTACAAAGTGAGACACCGAGAGTGAAATTTATGGCTTGACAGATCACGAACGTATTTTGGGGTAAAACCTTATAATATTTTTACTCTAAAACACATTTTTGAGATTATTGAAACCATTCTTAGAATCAGATTCAGCTTGGAAATTATTTTTTAGGGAATATTTTATCTTTGACCAAGAGGAGTAGTTGTGTTTGAATTACCTTGAGAAATATTTGAGACTTGGCATTAAGTTCATATTTCTACCTTGTAGAGGATTACAAGATTAAAAAAATTATTTTTTTTGGTCTCCTAATGCCTTTTGAAACTCCCAAAATCATCCAATTAGTCCAGCTTCCACTATTGGAGATTGCATTTCTTGCACCGAGAATGTCCCCGTTTCTGTTTGATTGTTCCTATTATGAATTTTCATCACAATGTTTTCCTAATATTATTAATACATCTTAAATTTTATCTAAAACCACCCCCAAATGATTTATATTTTCCTTTTAGGCTTCCATAGGGTGTTTACTTACACCATAATGGCAAAAAATAGCCTTTTTAGACCTCTAGAGGATGTTTTCTTTCATTAAATCTTACTCAGTTCATTTATCATCTTAGGTAATATTCCACACACATAGAGACACACTTAAAATAATTATTATAAATTTCATATGATCCATATTGAGGGTGAAAATGAGGATACATTGGCCAAAGGAGGTGCTTATAGTGACCGGGAAAAATAATTTTCAATTATGGGCTTAGTTGTCATGATCAAAAGTTTCAATTTTTTATGCTAGATATTTTACATGACAATAGTTGGCTCTAGCTTGGGGCCATTAGACCATAAGTTATAATTAAGAACCATAGCTATCTCATGGGGAAGAACACCAGTTCTTTATACATTGGGCAATAGATTCCTTTATCAACGACTAATACAAGCAACAAACACACACAAAGAAAAGAACACACACAGTTGGAAGGAAACACTCAAAAACTAGATTGGAAATACACATGAATGAAAGGGAAATAGTGGTATATGGTTTGAAAAAATAAAACTCATTCCTGTAAATATTTAGATGTTTCTCTTTACGAGGCAACTATAAAGGGGTCCTTTTAAGCTAGGAAAGATAGTATATGTTATCTCTGTATAAGTGCTTTATCTTGAAGGGGCTGATCCCAAAAGAGTCCAAATTTTTTTGGTTCCCCTTGGGCTCTATTTTTGTCCTAGAGAAGGAAAAGATATATAATTTGAAAGCTTTTATCTTATGTACTTTGATAAAATATCCTCCTCACATTTTTAAATGGTGTCTTCTTAGTGTGTTAACTATTTTTAGTGTATATTCTTTCAAATTTTCTAACAAATAAATTTTCAAGAGCATATGAGTATTCTCCATTTTTTGTTTCCTTCACTAGTTGTAAGGAAGGTGAATCTTGAGAAATTCGGATTTGAGCTTCGATTTTGTGTAATAGGTAGGAAGATGAGGTGTTAATTTATTTCTTGGGTGTGATTTTATTGGCCCATAAAGCATCATATGTTTTTTATTATAGGTAAATGGTTTTGAGGTGACCATACCCTGAAGTACAACCAAAAAGTTTCAAAAACCAAGATAAACATGAGAGAAAAGTGGTTTTTTGATACGTGGGGGCCACACCCCAACCAAAATCCAAAAATCTAGATAAAAATATAAGAGTAATAAGGCAGGGGTCGAATGCCTACAAGTATCCTGACAACAACAAAACAATAGCTCCAAAATAACAAAACAATAGCTGCATAGAGAACATGGAGGCATAAAAGGCACAAATTCACCGATTTTCTATACACCTTAAGTGCAACATTAAGTTTCTTATAAAGATTCATGGTTGTCTTGACATTGGGGTCCAGAGTGGGCTCTTTGATGAACTTCTTAGTTATCCTCCCTTTCTTTCAGGATGATGCAGGAATCTCACTAACCTCACAAATCTGGTTAATATGAACCTGAAGGAGATCAATAGCTACTTTTTGAATGGATAATTGATTGTTATATTTTTCCTCAAGTACTCTGACTTGGCTAGAGAGTGATTTTACTTCCTCTTAAAGGCTAGTGATGGAGGCAGGGTTTGTGGTCTTGCTACCAATCTTAAGGAGAAAATATACATTATCTTCAATAGATTTCAAAGCATCAACCTTCTATTTAAAATTTTCAAGAACGGAAGGAGTGACCTGAGCACTAGGACTAACATGTTTGATCCATGGAAAGATTTATTCACCAATTATCTCCTTATCTTTCTTTTTCTTCTAAGAATCCTTTTTCTTCTAAGAATCCACTTAGGTGGAGGTTCAACAACAGGGTCGTGAAAGAGTGGATTCTTAAATCTAATACGAGGCTACTAGGGAGGTGGAGGAGCAAAAGGAGGGCATGTCTCATTTTCCATTACATCATGGATAAATTGATGGATAAGGAAGATGACTCCCTCATGGAATGGTAGAACTCTCTTATGACCTTGAACCTCTAAAATATATTTTTCCAAAGAATACAAAATGTAATAGGGAAAATTGACCGTTTCTTCTCACCTGAAGTGATTAAGAAGAACCCAATGGTGCAGAGGAAGAGTGGAGAACCTGATTTCAAGCATTATGTAATGAATAATCATGTGAGAAACATTATTAAAAGGTTGTAGAATAGAAGAGCAAATGATTCCTTCACGTTTTATTTCAATTTTTCCCCATTGTCTAAGAAAATTCTTTTCCTCTACATACTTATCAAACTTATTGTGAAAGAAATTGTTTCCCTCCATACTCAATCCCATGATGAAGGAGATAAAGTTCTATGAAATGTTTTAATTTCTTCCATTGAACTTGATGTTTCCATCCTTGCAATTTGCTACAAATTAGAGAGATATGTTAATCATGGCCCCGATTCATTGTATGAAGTCTGTGAAACCTCCAATATTAAGGGTTTCCCAAAGTTCAACATTTTCTTTCCATTAGGGGTTGAAAATAATTCAACTCTGTAAGGTTCCCCTCCCATCATGGATAAAACTGGTGGTGGAGCGATTTTAGACTAATGGCAGCAACAAGTTATCCTTTTGACAACAATTCGATAACCTAGATATTGAACTTGTTGACATTAAAATTTTCCTCTGTAATTTCTATTTTATTAATGTATGTATTAGGAATAAGATGTTGTTAAGTATAATTAGTAGTGGCGTCCAATAGAAGATAACGGCGCCATCAGTATGGTAACAGTCAAAGTACAATAGGAATGTTGTAAAAAATAAATATTTTTCGTAAGTGGTCCAGTAATGTTCAAATGTCAAAGTTGGGATAATTAGAGAAGTAGGGTCTACATGATTAGGAATTAGAAATATTATATTTGTAATAAAGACAAAGAGTGATGTCATATTTTTTTTTTGTATTTTATTTGTGGAAAATTCTAAAAAGGTGGAAGCCATGTGAGATGATAAGGTTTATCTTATTTTAGAAGATAAGCCTATATGTAAAGGCAAGAGTTTATGATTGGTCGGAAGAAATTTCCTATCCTATCTTAGAGATATGGTGGATAAGCCTAAATTCCTATAAATAAAGAGGCCACCCCCCTCATTTAGCATAGAGAGAATTAGTGATAAATATTGTATGAGTAAGTGTGTAAAGGAAGCCATCATTTAGAAGGTGTGTTAAAGAATCCATTGTGAAGTTTCTCCCATAGTTATTGTTGGAAGGAAAGTGAAGTCAGTAACACTTGAAGTACCTCATGGGTGAGATAGTAATAATTTCATGTTGATATTATAATCTACACTTATATTTTAGATTTATCATCATTCCTTCTTATCATAGTCTATGGTATTCTTGTGTTATGTTTGTTGTTGTGTTTCTAGATTCCATCCACCAAACTAAAAGTTGTGCATTAGTAAATAATCATAGCACGAGGAGTTCTCGGCAAAGAATTATCATAGTGTCGAATTGGTGATGACATTACCTTGCTGGTTAAGCCTATGGAGGAGACTGAGGTCAAGCCACAAGTGGTTGAAGCTCTAGTTATAGCACAAGCAGGGGAGGAAAGAGCTACTCCTAATTCAAAAGAAGAGGAGTACATTCTGGCTGTGGAGGAGGACCATACAATTTCAGAGGCTCCAAGTGCGGAGCAGGACACTGAAGAACCTTCAGTTCTTCCTCCCACTTCATCCCCTTTCAAGATCTGATGTTGAGGAAGAGTTTGAGCTTTCAAACTTCATGTTTGAGGATGAAGGGAACCATGGTGAGTCAATTGTAGTTCAGGAGGACACCATGAAGGAGTTTGAGCAGTTGTAGTAGGACAACAAGGAGGAAGATTACCTTTCTGACTTGGAGGATTGCCTTGATGGAGGGGAACCCATGTAGATCACATCATTTTTTCCTCCATCCATCTTCCACGCACATGAATTTTCTGCCATGAAGGAGGATATTTAAGCGTAAAATCCTACACTCCATAATGGCCCTCTCGAACCAAGGTTGGAAGATCTTGATCTTCCATGTTCTTTAAAGGAGGAGGAAGAGAAAAGGTAGGAGGATGTCATCATCTCTCTCACACTATACACCCAAGAAGGTCCACAAGAAGACTCCATTTTTGGAGTTGAATTTCAGAGAAACCGGCACATCCGAAGGATTAGACCATTCCCGATCAGGTACTTAGCTTCATTGGAACCAAAGGAGAAGCCAAAACCAATCATGCCCACTCCAGGGCATGAGGATGAGCATCAAAGTACCAAGGGTCACCATCAACACCTCCAGAAGTCTGATGCAAGTAAGCTTGAGGAGGTATTTCCCATTAATGCTGATACCTTGATGATTTGGGTGGAGGACCGACTTATTGTCAGTTTTTCACTCATACAGGCAGTTATATTTAGTGTCAAATCATTTGCATGGCTGCCCCTCTTGAGAAAGGGAAGCTACTTCTCCCTTCCTGTAGTAGGCTTTGTTTAGCATTCTTTCTCTCTGGTTAGTATAGGAGTAGGAGTAGACTTTTTTTTCCAGCAAACAAAATGCTTATGCACGCTATGTATGTCTCATTTGAGGCATGTATGATTTGGTATTTGTATATAAGTTTTGTCTATTTTGCTCCAAGGGTGCATAAGGCCAGGCTCTTCAATATTCATGACAAGAAGACTCATAGAAGTCTATAACAGTTGCTATCTCCAAAATGGAACAAATCCAGAGGAACTTAAGCTATTTTGAAATAGTCCATTTCAGGGACAGGTGAAAGTCTGGGTCAATCCAATTTTCTACTCTCAGAAACTCCATTTTAAGATTTTCTTATGAAAATTGAGAGTGTTGACATGCGGGCGGATTCAGATTCAGGAAGAGGTCAGCGAAGTGCAGAGAGTCGAGGAGTCCATTTTATAAGAAGTATTGGTGTCAGGCCATCATTCTTGACTCCATGCCCAATGGATGCTTCAAGGCCAATGGTCTCTTCATCTAGCAGGCAGATGTCCCCATGATTCACCAAATTGTTATCCCAAATTCACCCCCCTCGACAAATTTTGTCAAGAAAACTCCTGCACATAAGGAAATTATGAAGGAAATGACTCAAACCCATGAGTTCACATTCCAGGATGACAAACAAGTTACAGGTAGGCTCAGAAATGAAGGAGTAGTGTCGTAGAGAGAGCCACGTGTCCTAGCAGCGCTTCTCCAAAGATGAATCCATAAAGGGAGGCTCAAACAATCCCCACATCTCCACGTGTCCCAGGTCAAAGTGAGCCATCGGGGGAAAAGTTGGGTTTTTACCCCTTGTTATTCCAAAAGGGGTAAAAGTTGCAAAATGGGCTGCAACTCCACCCAAGGGAAAAATTCAGCGTTTAAGCCCGAGTCAAGCCAAATCCCGCCCTCATGTACGAACCTGATAAAAACTTTAAAGGGGCATATCTTTCGAATCAGGGATCAAAATATTGTAAATCTGACACCATTGGAAAGATCTCGGCCTCACCTACACCACGGAGGTCTGAAACTTTAATTTTGAGGAGGTTAGGTGAAGAAAAATGGAGGAAACATCTTCTGGCCTTCAATACAGGATCCATCCATCTCAACAACCAGATCAGATTCGATCTATTTCCACCGTTTCCACTTTTTCAAGGTGCCAAACCAAGGATTAATGTAGTAAAGATAAATTTCGGGGAAGATTTTATCAGAAGCATTAACAGTAGTGGTTGAGTTCCGACCTGCTTTTCCTACTTCTCTCTCTCTTTCTTCTTTCAGGTTGAATCTATAAATACGGGGGTAGGATTCATTGTAAAGGGTTGTTGTTCATTCTTCTTCCCTGCCCCCCTCTCTATTTTCTTCCCCATGGTCGAAAATGGAGTCTGAACCTCCTTTAATGGCTCTGTAATGGCATTCTCTGGCCTCTTGCCCACTAATGATGTACTGTGTGAACTTTTGGAGAAATAAATTTTGTTTTATGATGTATATGTCCATCCTTTGCTTATTTTATTGTCTCTCCTTGCCTCTCGTCATTGCAGGGTATACTGTGCATATTTTGATGTTTGTTGCAGGTCTTGGGAGTTGTGTTTAATGGGTTTTGAAGTGGTGTTCTGTGTGAAATTTATGTCTAGTTTGTGGTGCATCTTGTCCACCCTCTCCTCTACTCACCTCTCTCCACTTCAGGTAGCTGAGATTGTGACCAACACTCCCCTTTTCTTGGTGCTATCACCTCGTTAGTGTAGGATTTCCCTCTTTATTCACTTTCTCTCTCCCTGTCTCCTTGGCATTGTTAAGATAGGTATAGTTAGACATCATTTCTACATTAGGATTAGTTTAACATTAGGATCAAGAAGAAGAAGCTGGATTTCTCCGGAGGGCCATCTCATGTCTGCAAGTCCCACAGCTTGAGAGATGGTCCAATGTTATGCAAATCACACCAAATGAGCCTGCCTTAGAAAAGTAGATTTTTAGAGCTCATTTGGGGGTGTTGTGATTTCACATTAACATTTATTATAAGTGTCACCAAGAAGGTCATATTGGTAAGTTTTGTTTCCATAAGGCATTAATGAAGGTCAAGAGAGTTGAAGATCCCAAAGTAAAGAAGGTTTGGAATCCTAAGTCAGTCAAATATTCTGATCACGTAATTAATGCTAAGGAGGATGAATGAAATGCAATAGAGCATAACATGAAGTATGATCATTTAAGCAAAAAGGTTTTAAGTATAGTCAAGAAGCCAGACACTGAAGACAAGGCTGAGAAGGAGGAAATTAAGAAATCAATCCTAATTCTGATCAATATACAAGAAAAGAAGTTATGTTTTCTATTATTCAGTATGAACTAGAGGTTGAAGAATTTTAAGAGTGTTATGTGTGTTTGATAGCAATTCAGTCAGCAGAGGAGAAGGAGTATGATGTTGTCATCAATTCAAAAGTGCCTAAGAAGACCAGGAGGTTAAAAAAGTCAATTTATCATCCTTGAGAGTCCAAATTTATTAAGAAAGACATGAAGATATGGGGATCTCCTAAGTTTATGTTATTCTAAAACCTTAAGAAAAAGAGGTGTCTTTATTGCTTCATGAAGACAATCATCATTCAGTAGAAGCATGGGTTTTCTTTTCTAAGAATATTTTAGGTATGAGGGATAGTAATATGTTCCAAGGTATGTGTTTATATGATCTGTGTAAGTTTCTATAAAGGATATGTGTGCATGTCTGTGTTTAAGGGTTTATATTCTAAGAACTAATTTAGGTCTATTATTACCCTTAAAGATATGGTAATTGGTTTTTAGACCAATGTGTCTTTGTTTTCCTTAGAAGATATATAGTCATGATCATGTAGTTGGATGCTTGTGGGGTCTTAAAAACATGATAATGGTCATATCAGGAGGCAGTTTATTCTAAGGTTGGTTTGTAAAAATTAAAGATATGAAATCTAGGTTGTATGCTTTGGGTTTATTATATGCACTACGATAGAATAAGAATATTATATTTCTCAGTAGCATTTCATGAGGCATGGAAGTTTAGGTTATGTACAATATATTTATTTCTAGCATATCATGATGAAACAAGGTATAAATGGAAACAATAATGTTGAGTTGTTCATTGAGTCTCTTAGCATGAAGTGTTGAGTGTTCCTTGTACATGTGGTTCTCAATATGAGTTATAATGTCTCAAGCTTGACAAAGAAGTATTTTATAGCATGGTGTGGCGATGTCTGTAATGATGAAATATGCATGTAATAGCTCCAGATTGATAGATTAGTGCTTGATCTTAGGGAGATATGGGTGGCTCTAATCAAGTTGCAATCAATTCAATTTATTGGTGTCGAGGGGATAGGGGAGCCTATCAAGTTCTTTATTAATAGTAAATATGATGAGGTTGAGTTTGCATGAGGTTTAGGTACATTCATGCTTCAACAAAGGGTTAGAAAGACTCAAGAGAGTTATATGTGTGTCAAGAAGGTTGTGTCATGCTTCAATGAAGACGTAATAAGTAGATAGTTAGCTTGAAGAACTGAGGTAAGTATGCAGTTGCTTAAGATTATGTTTTTAGATACAATTGTGGCCTATGACCTTGTGAGCTGGTGATTGGTCTATAAGACCAAAATGATTTGTTGATCCTTGATCCTATGTGAGTGAAATGAAGCTAAGATGGTAGGTGATAGTAAGTATTCTATGTTTGACAGTCAAAGCTAGGCTTGTAAATAATTGTTGAGTAATTTGGATCATGATGGTTAAGGCAAGTGTTATTAGCATTGTTTTGAGAAAGTTTGGTATCTAGCTCTCTAAAGGTTAGGGGGAACTGAGTAGTTGTTTTATTATCTCCATGAGTAGGCATGTTGATCCTAATAGGTTTTAAGCATCAATAAGGTAGTGGAATCAAGTAAGGTAAGGTTGGTTATTGATATCTAATAGGAAGTGTTTTGTCTTATCTTTTCATGGAGTATTGCATAAGTCTATGTTGTCTTGAGAAATATAAGAAGCAATGGGGAGATGTACAGATGATTTGAGAAGGATTAGTTTTGTTAAGAAGAATTGAAAGCCATGAAGATTAGTTTTTAGGTTAAGGATGTTGACATAGCATGAGAAGTCCCATTAAAAGGTATGCAAGTTGCTCATTAATTCTAGTTGTCCTAAAGAGTTGAGAAGGCAGGTAAGTAGGATCTTTAAAGTCATACATATACTAAAGGGGAGATATATTGTTATAAGATTCAAAATCAGAGAAGAAGAAGGTCAAATGGACCTTGTTTTGTTTTATTAATGTTTCCAACCAAATGGTGAGCCCTATTGTGTTTTCAAGTGAAGAGATCTAAGTTGTTGCAGGTATGTTGCTTTGTCATTAATTTCAAAAGAGGGAGAATGAGATGATGGCATGGGAAATACCATAGGGAGAGAATGAGCTATATGTGTTTTCCATCAATGAAAAAGGTGGATATTGTTGGCAAAGTGTTTTCATTGATGTAAAAGTGTGATGTTATCATTGATGTCTGATGTGTCATTGATATCAAAAGGAGTAAGAAACATCAAGGTTGATTGTTAGTGTCTTGTTGAGATTTCTTGGTCTAGTTGAGTTGCTTAATAAGGTTGGTGTCTTAAGGTGTCTTGAGATGGTATAGTGGATTACATAGGTATTTCAGTGATCAAGGAGCCTAAGTGGATGTTGTTGAGCAGTCATGAAGTGTGCAAGAGTGGAAAAGTTGTGAGGTGATAATGCAAACATGGTTAAGATGTTTGGTTTGGAGGCATAGTCTGCAAGATGAGGTGTTTAATGATGGAGTAAAGGTATGTATGAGCTGGTTGAGATTGGTGAGATCATGGAAATCATGAGGATGAAGTGTTATGACACTCACAAATGTCTTAGTGTGTTGGTTCAAGGTTTAGAAATGGTTTCTAGGTCTACACTAGACCTATTCCCAAGCCTTAGATGACGTAATGAGGTGGATAGGTATGATTTAAAAATAGTGATAAAAATGTGAGTATTGTATATTGCAAGGCATGTTTTTTTAGATGCGGAGCAAGTTTCAAGTCCTAGTTTGTAAGATTAAGCAGTATATGTGATTTTTACCCTTATTGAGTTCCTAGAAGTGAGAAATTGAGGTCGATATGGATTGTTTGATTCTCATTGGAACTTGTAAAATATGAATAGTTGTCCAATATATTCATGGTAGTTGGGGAATGGTTCTAAGATGATGATACAACAATTAGTTCATAATCTAAGGGAAATAGCTTTATGAACAATCATTCAAAAGGTAAACAACTTTTAAACCCTAGTTGAAAAGTGACGGAGATGATATTGAGAATACATGAAAATAATGTATTGTTTGATCAAGTTTTATGATTAGAGATTGTATATTACTCTTCCATATTTCTCCATGTGTAATTTAGGTGTCATGGTTGTGTGTGGACCCCACACTAAATTGCAAGTTTCTAAAAAATTTGTGTTTTTTTCCAAGTTGTGCACTAGACCTGTTGACTAAATTGGTGTTTAAGGGAGTATGGAAGTAATTATACATGTCCATGGTGGTTTCAGATAATTTTTTATCCCTTAGGAGTTTTTTTATGGTTTATCTTGCAAGATTGGTTGTAGGGTCATGTTTTGGGATATTTTTGGTCACTTGGTTGTAGAGGTGTTTTTGGGCTTCTACAGTGCAAGTGATGGTGTACTGAGCATTTTGTGATGACCTTGAGGTCATGATATTTCCATCCATGTTTCACACGTGTATGTTTGAGGTGGTTTGGTGTTGGGTTGGCTTCAATCTTTGAAGACTAGTTTTGTAGGTCATAGACCTAGTGAGGCAAGTTGGTCCTAATGATGGTGTCATTACATGAGATGATGGTTTAAAGTTGTAGAAGTTTGTTGGAGTATGATTGAAGACTTAGAAAACATGTCTACGTGGATGTTTAGGTTTTATGATTTTCATATTGGCTCAAGTGACTTGGGTTTAGTGAGAGGCAGTTTGGGTGCTTTACGGCTTCTTGAGTCCTAATGGAGAAATGATAGTTGTAGATGTTATTGCCAACCTAAGTGATCTTATGAATTATATTTTTAGGATTTTTTAAAAAAAAAAATTAAGTTGATTTCCCCCATGATGGCTGAACTATATGAATTATATGCATAAGTCATGTATGTAAGTATGTGCTAGTGGCTTATTTGAGTAGTTGAGAGGGAATGAGAAAGTGCGAGCTAGAGGGCTAATTGAAGAGGTGAAGGAGGTCTTTAAGACCATAAAATGAGGGTAGTCATGGTTTTGTGATGTTCTAGAGTGTGTGATTCTATTGGATAGATAGGTCATTGGCCCTAATCAGCTTGGTGGAGAAGTGCTTGAACATGTTAAGGCTAAAGGGAAAATTTGGAGAAGATTAAAGGAAAGAGAGATTCATAGGTGGTATCATAATTTATGGGGTAGCATTTTAGAGGTGAAAAACAAATCAGGTGGATTTAGTTGGTGCTAAGTAGTTTAGGGGGTTTTTTCCTCCTTATAGGGTTGGTGCTCTACTAAATATATGTGTTGGTGCCACACTAAACTAGGGGTTGGTGCTCATCTAAATTTGAATCATTTCTCTAATAAAGCTTTTTTTCAGTGGGTTTTCTTCCCTATAAGGGTTTTTTGGCCATTTTGTGTTGGTGTTTTCATTTATTTAAATTAAATTAATGGAAAATGGTGTCATGAGGTCATGTGAGTCTCCATGAGGTGTTAGTCTTGTAGACACCCTAATTTCACATCTGTCTTGAATCAATTAATTCCCCTTCCTCATTTCCCACAAAAATACACTTCGAATTAATCAAATATAATTTGATTAATTATCCATTTCAAAATCTAAAAAATAACCCAATCCTCACCACATGTCATTAGTCTCCATGTTTTTCTACTATTGAATTAAAAATTCAAATTCAAATCCTCACCCACCCTTTGTGGTCCCCACTCACCTAAAATCCTCCACTTATGAATTAAAAATATAATTCAAATCCCCACCCATTCTTCGTGGCCCCCACTCATCTAACCTTGCCCACATTTTCAAACCATGATTACTTAAATTACTCTAAGTTAATCACTCTCCCAGGCTATAAATACAACCTTACCCCTCCCCTCTAAACACACGAAGAATAAGCTTGAATGCCATATCTAAGTTCTTGCATCCTTTGAGAAAAGAACATCCTTTTGCTTCGTCCTAATGCTCAAATAGCTTCATAATCCTTTTTCCCACCTGGTGCAAATTAAGAGGATCGTTGTTGTAGGAATGTCTTGCTCCCTCTCAAAGAAAAGAACCTACATATCACACAATCATGGCTCAATCCAAGTTTCCTAGCCCATTATGAGGTTTGCTACAGAACGCGAAGGAGGAGGTATGATTATTGGTATTTTACTTCCTTGTTAGTAGTGTTTTTTTTCCTAGCTTACAAGTCTAATTTCAAACATGAAGGTTGATTGGTAGTGTCAGGATTTGGTGAGTTCTATGGTGTCCAGGTGCATGGCTTAGTGAGCTAAGTCATGGTTTGAGTCCTCCTAAGTGATTTGATGAGTTTCATGAGGTAAAACATGGTTGGTATGATGTGTCATGGGTGTCTAAGGGTTTGTATGAGGTCAGCAAGGTCAATTCATTGTTTGTCATGGTTGAGTCAGGTCATTCCAGGCCTATTCCTAGCCTTGGTGCATGCATAATGACATGGAGGTATGAGTTTTGGAGTTTATTATACTTTTAAAATAATGGTAGTAGCATTGTGGTAGTATATATAGAATTTATGGTGAGTTTCAGGTCAGTTATTATATGTTTGGTGGTGTTTCAGGGTCCTTGGGAAGCAAACAGGTGAGAATCGGGCAAGATAACACAAGTAGGTCTTAATGTCTAGAGATTTTTAGAGCTAATTGGGATAAATGGTGAGTATTTTAAGTTATAGGATGTTTTCATGATGCTTCATGACAAGTTTGAAGTCATTTTGAATAGGGAGTTGCAAGATACTTTAGTTTTGGTAAAATCAGGTTTTCTAGAGTGAAGATTTGATGAAAAATGGACCTTCTGATTTTTTTGTGAGTTGTGTACTTTGCATGGAGGCCTGAGATATTTGGCATATCTTATCAGGTCAGTTATGAATATTTAACAAAAATAATGATGTGGTTTTATCCTCACATTTTTATGAACAATCATAAAAACATAAGTTGCTTTAAAACCCTAACTCAAAGTGACTTGGAGAAAAAGAGGTATTATGAGTCTATCCTTATTAATTTTTCCAAAGTGATGATTATATTTTTAATAATAATCCTCCATCTTTCCAGAAAGGTGTATTAGTGTATGTGACTGTATGTGGGCCCCACTTGAAAATGCTTATTTTTGGAAAAAAATAATTTAAGGCAAGATTGTACAAAGAAGCTACAAAATAAACTAACATTGTTTTTATCACCTGATTTTTTTTACATGTCAATAATAATTTTATATCATAGTTGAATTTAAAAAGCGTGAACTATACCCTATTAGCGAAGACTAGTCAAAGGGCAGTTTAGGGGCAATTTGAGGCACTTTGCAGAGATTGACTTGATTGAAGGCCTTCCACTTGTAATTGGAAGGAAATCCAATATTATATGGAAATAGGATTAAATGATATTTCCATTATTATATGTTCTATGTCTTTGGTGATAATATTTTATGGGTCTTTCTGGTCAATTTGTGAGGAAGAAGGTATGTTGATTTTTTAGGACAAGATTGCTTAAGCTGAAAGAATGAAGTGAATGAAGAATGAGATGGATGATTTGATTATTTATATTAGTTTGAGAGTGAAAATGGATGGATTTTTTTACTATTGAATACATTTGGAGGTATTGTAATTGGTATAAATGGTGCAAACTAGTTGAGTTTGTAAAATTGCTTTCTGGGCAACTTGTTTTGGTGGAGAGGAAAGTAGGTGTGGTTCACATATATGAATGTTTCATGATCTCCAAAATGTATGTATGTGATATACAGGTCATTATTATTCCATATAGAAGTTAAATTCAATATTTTATTTGTTCTTTGGTGGTCTTGATTCCCAAAGTTGAAGACAGAGTGCTGGAAACAACTGTTTGGTGAAGGTTTTGAGCCTTTTGAGTTGTGTTGTGATTTTTTTTTAATTTTTGAAAGCTAATTAACGACCATGGTTGATATTTTTATGTCACATTAAAAATTTATGGTGATTTTGGGAGCTTTAATAATCATGGTTTTGGCATTTTTGGTTTTAGCTCATCTAGGTGATGCGGTTTTGAGTTTGTTTTGTGCAAGTTGATGGTTTTGGGCATGGCCAACCTATATGGGTCATATGTGAATGTTTTTATGAATTTTTTGGGATTTTTTTACATTTGTTTGGTCTAAATTATGATGTAGGACCTAGATACCTTATGTTAGTGAGTTGAGAAGGATATATAAGTGATGTTTTGGGTTCATTTTTGAACTAGTGCATATAAAGGAAAAATTTGACCTGCCTAAAGGTGTGAAGGAGCTTGAATTACATGATTTCAGATCTGATGATGTGTGTGATGGGTTGAATAATGTTATAGGGGATGTGAGAAATGTTTTGAGACCAAGAAAAATTGAGAAGGAAGAAGATAGAATGTGTTGAAGGAATGAGGGGTTGAAGGTGTGTGTATGAGATGAATTAGTGATATCCATCAGTTGTGGAAACATAAAAATTTAGATAGATTCATCTTCAGGTGGATTAGTTGGTTTTTAGTCATCTTAGGGGGTTGTAGCATCCTTTTGGAGTGGGTTCTTCACTAAGTTAAGGGTTGGTGCTCTATTAAACTAGGGGTTGGTGCTACTTGTGGGGTTGGTGCCTCACTAAATCAGCGGTTAGTGCTCTTTGTGGAGTTTTTACTTCACTAAAATTATTTGATTTGTGTAATATAAGTAGATTTTCAGTGGGTTTTATTCCTCATGAAGGATTCCCACTTATATATGGTGTACATGTGTTATGTATCTTGTTGCATACTCTTATGATTGAATGTTGCACATCTTAATAAGCTCACATAGTTATGTATGATGAATGATGAATGTATGGTTTAGTAAATGAAGTAAAATTTGTATGATTGATTTACACTCCCCCATATAATTCATTATTATTTCAACAATTTTTATCAGAGTAGGTCCTTGAGAACCAAGTTTCACCACTTGGAGGAGATCTGACTAAAGCACATGTATGGCAGATTGCTAGGTTCAATTTAAAGAGAATCGGATTGAGAGATTATTTGAAACCCTTAGGGTTTGACATATGTAAATCCATCTATGAATTTTGTACTCCCTCTCCAACAAGTATAGCTGATGAAAAGTTGCATGAAGAAGAAAAAGCAGGGTGTTCTATTAGTGAAGTAAAATATCAAGGTGCCGATCTTGAAAGTGTTCATGATGTTTGTGGCCCTAAAGTGGTTGATGGATATTTTAATGACCTAGAAGCATTGTTTGAGAGTATTATAGAATATATTATGGAATAAGTGGTATTTAATGAAACCATAACCATGGAAATGATATATAAAAGTATCCAAGAGTGTCTTGAGGAAAAATTTTCCATTCATGAGAATCAAATCAGCTTGTTTGAGGCAATATTAAGGGTGTTTGAAGGTTTTAGGATCAAGAAGAGCTTGACATTCATAAAAAATGATCTATTTGATTATCCCTCTTTTAGTCATGCAAAGTATGGATTCTTTATATATGAATATATCCTATTGATCAGGAAAAGAGACCATAGGACTGTTGACAAATGGAAGGAGGAACAAATGAAATGATTTGGAGTCTCAAGAGTATATCAGTTGTCTTGAAGGTGTTTGTATGTATAGAGGTTCACAAGGTTTGTAATTTTGGAAGATCATGTTTTCAAGGTGTATTCAAGAGATCCTCAAAGTCAAAATATGGTATGTACTTGCTCATCAAAGCCAATGGTTTATTGTATATCTAGTTGTTTTTTGGGCATATGGTCATATTGTCATGTTTAATCCATATGAGTTGAGGGTATTTGTTGGTGAAGTTAGAGGGGTTGATCTAAGATATAAACATGAAGTAAGCCTAAGTCTTTGTTAAGGTATATCCATGATATCTATAACTTGTGAAGCATGAAGAAGCGTGTGACAGTACTCCATAGGATATGTGTCAAAATGTTGAAACCTATAAGCTGGTGTCTAGTAGTGAAAGATCTTATTTATCCATACTTGAGAAACTTGTTTACATGATGAGAAGCTTATTGGTTTTAGTCCCTTAAACAATGTGCTTGCAAGTTGTTCCAAACATTCTCAAATTTATGCATAGTGTGTTGTATCAGTCAAAGATGTTTTGAGATTTGAGAATTCATTGTAACCTGTGAGGTTTGTGATTGTATGTAGTGTCCATGGTTATGTGTAAAGGAATGTGATTAAGTGTATTATTTCATTATGTTAAGAGGTATGAGTGTTTTAAGGATGTTATTTAGAGAGTCTTCAATGTGAAGATGCTCAGTGTGTATGTATTCAATTCATAAATCTAGGTGGATGCTTTGTTCCCAAGGAATACTCTTGAAGGAAGATTTAAGGTCTCTTTTACTGTTACTAATAAGTGGCATGAGATCATGTGAGTAGGTAAAATGCTTAAATAAAGTGAAAATGAAAGGTTTTTATGAGGTTACTTCAAGGTATCAAAGAATATGTACAAAGCCAAGGTGAAAAGGCATAAAGACTGTGTCTGTTCAATAAATAAGGAGTTTAAGTGGGAAGATAAGAATGGGAGGCAAGATAGGAATGAGAGGGAAAATAAGAAAAAAAAGGTAAAGTGGAAATGCCCCCCTTTTGGTTGGTGCAAATTAAATTTTGATGGTTCGCGTAAGATGAGGAAAGGAAATGTTAGGGGTGGGATAATACAAGACCATAAGAGGGAAGGCCTTAGGGAATATGTTGGTCCCGTTGGACACCACTCTAATAACCATGCCGAAGCCATAGCTATTTTGTGGGGATTAGTTCTAAGTCAATTTATGAACATACAAAGCTTATTAATTGAAGGGGAATCCATGTGTGTGATTAATGCCCTTAAACACAATGATAACACATAATGTAAACTTAAAATCATCATTAGGGAGGCCAAGCAGATGATGGGACAATTTGAGATGGTAGAGATACAACAAGTTTTCAGGAGTGGGAAAACTATTGTGGTTGGACTGGCTAATAATATAAATTACCTTCAAGGATAAATGAGCTAGCAACATGAGGAGTTACCTCGGAATTATATCAAAAATTTGATTAATGAAGACAATATTTCCTGAGATTCGGTTTCATAATTATAGGGAAATGCAGGACATAACTCATGTGAATATGAATAGAAATTTAGAGAGGGCGTCTAAATCCAACACGATGTCTAATATCTATTTTTGGTTCCTTTTCTTCTTCTGGCTCGATACCACGACTGGTTTTTGTGGAAGGAAAAACACGGGTGGCGATAGAGTGAGAAATGAACCCACTACCTATATGCATCTAAAAAGGGATGCTACTCTGTGGAGTCTCCTTTGATGGGGTGGTTTGTCCATTTTTATTGAAAAATTGCAAGACCATGACCCGCAACTTGCCAATGAATTTGGTAAATCTTGGGAGGATGGCCAGGTCAAGATGAGGGGCACCAAAGTTGAGGTCAATGAGAACACCATAGCTGAAGCCACTGGTATGTCCACAGATGGTATTAAAAATTTTAAAGATAAAACTAGGAAAAAACATGAAAACTCAATCTTCTTTAGCCCTAGGGAAAATATTGTTCAGTATGATGATGGTATTGCCAAAACTTTTTTTACGGGTGGGTGTGTGGATTTTTTCCTTGTGGTGATGAAATACCTCACACTCAAGAGTAAATTTAGGAATTTTTTCTCTTATCACTTTTCCATTTTGAATTATCTTCGTAGAAACCAGGAGATGAGCTTCCCATTTTTCCTCCTTCGGTCCTTAACTAATTCCATTGAAGACTACCAGAATGATAAGTTGGAAACCCCTCTTCACCATGGATTAATTATTTTGATGTTTAAATAAGGAATAATCCTTATACCCCTCGCACTAAGGAACAAAGTGAGGATTCAATAATGATACCTTGTCTTCTCACATAAAAAAAGTTAAAGGGGGAAGCAACAAGAGGGGCCTTTTGACATAGCTGACATTCTATGTGACATGAAAAAAGGAAAACAAGCCATGGAGGAAAGTGTTGGGAATATGGAGAGAGCTAGAGAAACTATTGACTGGGAATCCTACATCCTTGTAGTGGAGTCTACTGTGGACACCATTTTTGTTGTCAACAATAATTTGGTTCAAGAAGTCAAGGATTGCCACAGAAAAATTAAAATCCAAAACATGTGTATTGGTGGTTTGAACTTTGATATCATTATGCAGGAGCAGAGGATAGAAATTCTTCAAGATCAAATTTCTAGAATGGAAGCAGAGAAGGAAGAGATTAAGCAAGTACCAATGAGGAAGACATCAGGGAGATGGAGGAAATAAAACTAAAACTATGCCTTCTAGGGTCATCATCAAGTGCAAAGGGAATAAGGAAGTTGGCTTGAGCACTCATACCAGAAGCAAAGATTCTCATACGAAGGTGGACTGATGGCTACCCTTTGGCTGAAATTTTCTTTGTTTTTCCTTTCTTAGGGTTCTTTGTACCTAGTTGCTCTAAGTATTATGTCCTTTTAAAACAATATTTTATGTTGTAATACTTAGACTACGTTTGGTTTGGTTTGCTTTTGTTTGTATTGTTTGTCAAGCCTATTTAACACATTGCTTTTGTATATTTTTGTTAGCCTATGTGCCTTGGATTCTTTTTTTGTAAATCTTTTTTTTAGTCCCTTCAAAACTAAATCTTATTAGCAATCTAAAAAAAAGAAGTCTTTCAGGTGCAATAGCAATGTGTGAACTTGTAGAGGGATCTTAAAACATGATGGATAGGTAAGAGACCTTAACGTGGTAAGGTGGTTCACTATAGTTATTGATGCTTTGAAGAGGTTTGTAATAGTTTACTCAAATTCATTTCATGGGCGAAGTTAAGGGATAATATAGATAGTATAGATATTTGTGTTAGAAATCTGTGTCTCAATCAGAATATAGAAGGTTAATATAGTAATACTAAAAGCTCTATCCTGAGTCTCTGTGAAAATAAAGTTATGAAGTATCCATGTTGTTAGTTTATCAAAGGACCTGTACGTTTGTAAGGTAGAAAAGGAAATTCTGAGTGAGTTCATTTTTTTTTACAAATTTGTTTTATTAGAAAAGTTACAGCACTTATATCATGAAGCCTCAGAGGCTTGAAGTCTTGAACTAAAGTAAACAACAAATGGTTTTTGCTATGTGTTGAAGGCATTTAAAATGTTTTGGACATTGTTTAAGAGGTTAATATTACTAAGGAGGACTAGAGCTTGCACTTGGTTGTGAAAAGTGTGCTACATGTATAAGATAAGAGTCTACAGGTCAAGACTGTGAATGGGTGCTTTTGTTGCATAATATCATGGCTTTAAAAATGATTCTACAGTA
The DNA here is from genome assembly GCA_019776745.2 of Taxus chinensis. Taxonomy (NCBI): domain Eukaryota; kingdom Viridiplantae; phylum Streptophyta; class Pinopsida; order Cupressales; family Taxaceae; genus Taxus; species Taxus chinensis. Next base: position 657,060,036 of record CM034152.1, read on the forward strand.
CATTATTGTTTTGCATATCTGTATAATGTCTTACAATGTGAGGTATAATAACAATGCATGAGAAAGGAGAGGTGGTGTTCAAGTATATGAGAGACAATATTTCAAGTCTAGCTCATTGTGAGTAGTTTATCCGAGCTAGTATGGAATCAAGAAGGCTTCATGTTAGAAGAAAGGTATGTAGAGGCACAGGGTGAGTAATAATGTGAAATTATGAGAAATTAGTTGTTACATGTGATAGTAAGGATTGACCGTACAAATAAGGTTTGGGTATACTTCATGAAGGTATAACAGTGTTCTTGAATTCCTCTAACTCTGAATGTTGTTCCTCCTAATTAATGTGAAAGGATCCAAGGAAGTATGTGGTGCACAAACCTATTTGGGACCATGAAAGTGGCTAAATGGACTTTTCATGAATGTCAAACTAAGATAAAATGTTGTGAAGGGTCATCTTTCTCTCCTCTATTATGAGAATAAAGTGTAAAAGGGTTCTTTAACTCAGAGCTTAAGGTCTGTAAAATATTTGCAGATCATCAAACATGCTCATAGAGGTATGAGGTGTTGTTGACATGTTCCTAATGAATTTTGAATGATAAACACATCATAAGGTTTGTATAAAGGGTTTGATAATGTTTTTAATGGTTTATTATCTCTTATTGAGTGATGGAAATTGCTCAAAAAGTGCCAAGGTGATGTAAGATGGTTGTTATCTCAAGTTCAAAGGAAATGTCTTTGTTTTCAGAATGAGTTGTTCAAATCAGAATATTGATACTTTGAAGGGTATTTATATATTTTATACTATGTCAAAGCACATAAAATATTCAAACTTGTGAAGAGTTTTTGAAGTTAGTGGCCTAAGAAGCTTATTGAATCTGAGGGAGATGTTATAAGTCTCATCAGAAGCATAAGGTAACTGAAGGGTTTATTTGATAGTGCATTCTATTTATAAAGATTATAAAGGTTAGATGGATCAACTAGAGGAAGAAAACATATAATTTTGAAGAAATGCATTATTGATAGGTATAAAGATCACTGAAATGACAATGTACATGTTTGAAAAGAAGTTTCAAGGCAAGGGGAGTTTCTATGAGCCTTGACACATGAATGCAAAGATCTTGAAAAGTTTGTATGGCATAATAGATGAAGTTATAGGTGTAATAGTTTTGAAGTAGGAGTATTATCCAAAATATAATGTAGTTACATGCATCAAAGGTAGAAAACACTAAAGAAGTGCTTCAGGGAATATGTATAGTGTTTGATCACTCTATGCGTCATGAAAACAAGGTAAGCGTTAAATTTTTTACATTTTACAGTAGAAAATGAAATTATATGTCCAAGGTGAGATATAAGGTGATATGCCATGCTAAGTTTTGTATTCTAGAGATTATAGAACTTGGTCACAATGGTACTGTAGTTTTTGTTCATGGACAAGTGGTCCTAAAGGTTGATATGTTGAGTTTGAAGACAAATCTTGAGCTTTGAGTTTGAATAAGTCCTAGAAAGTGATACAAATCATGAATAAAGACAAAATAATGAGGATTATCAGCTCAAGGGAATATTTTTGGATGATCATATCAGGTTCATGGATCTTCATATTGTTGTTGTAAGAAGACAAGGAAGAGAGATTTCAATCGCAAGGGGAGCCGTTTGAGTCAAGTAAGTTGTTTTTGAGCATTGTTGTCATTATGTGTTGTCTTTTTTCATATAGTATTATCATTGTAACCTTTTTTATAGGTGTTAAAGGGGGAGAGAAGCATCAGAAACATGGAAATTAAGTCTTATATGTGCTGGTCTTGTTGGTTTCCGTCAATGTTTCTGAAGATGGTTGCCATCAATGACAAAGGGGGAGATTGTTTGACATTGTGTGTTTGTGTTATCATTGATGTGAAGTACATTGATGGAAAAGGGTGTCATGAGGTCATGTGAGTCTCCATGAGGTGTTATTCTGATGTCAAACATGAAATTTGATTGGTATTGTCACGATTTAGTGATTTTTATGGTATCCTGGTACATGGTCTAGAGAGCTAAGTCATGGTTTGAGTCCTCCCAAGTGATTTGATGAGTGTCATGAGATCAAAAATGGTTGGTATGATGTTTCATGGGTGTATAAGGGTTTGCATGAGGTAATTTAAGGTAATTTCATGGTTTTTCATGGTTGAGTCAAGTCATTTTAGGCCTATTCATAGACCTGGTGCATGTAGAATGAGATGGAGGTATGAGTTTTAGATTTGATCATCCTTGTGCAAGCAAGGTATCAGCATGGTGGTAGTGTAAATGGAATGTATGTTGAGTTTCTGATTAGTTGTCAAAGGTTTTTTGATGTTTCAGGGTCCTTATGAAGCAAGCATGTGAGAATTATGCAAGATAGCACGTGTAAGTCTTAATGGTTGGACAATGTTGTTGGTTATTTCCTTGGTTCTTATAAGGGTAATGATGTGTATAGTGATCAAATATACATGTATAACAACCTTTAATGGGTAATCTTAGTATTTTTTGAATTCTCCCATTATTTCCTTTCCTAATGAACCCCATTTTTCACTCTTAAAACTAAAATTGTTTCCTTCATTGATCTATTTGACTAGAATAGAGGTGCATAGAATTTGAATGCATTATAGATGACTATGTAATGAAGGCAAACACAAAAAGGAACATAAATAATTTTTGAGGAAATTTAGAGGCATGAGAGTCACAGATGCTTATTGACTTACTGAATTATAGATTTTTAGACTTCTTCACTCCATTTCAAACATTTGGAAACCTGCTTGAATAGGAGATAAATTTTCTTCTTATCTAACACATTTGGTACAAGATCGTCATGGTTTACAAGTATCATTGCATCATCAAAAAATATTTAGAGTTACAAATAAATATCTTCACAATATCTCACCTTTCCTAAGAAAGCCAAACAAAGATCCTTTTTCATTTGTAATACTATGAATGTTGCATAAGTTTTCCCAATGTAATTCATAATTTCCTAATATTTCCAATATGATTAATTTGTTACAATATTCTCCAATGCCACACAAAACTATGCCCAGCCACACAAATCTTACATGCAAAAACTTTAACCTACATAATGTTAAAATTGTCCATAATAGTTGCATATCATTACATAGACTACCAATGCTTACCCAATGTTTTGATATAGTACAAAAGCTTCCAAACACTGTCAATTCCATAAAATAGATTTTTTATAGGAATACTCCCATTCACTTCAATGATAATATATGTGTTAGATAGAATCACTTGTCAACATCGATATAGTTAGCAAATGATTCACATGGTCCTTCATCTATCTATTTTGACCACAAATGAACCAAATGATATAAATGAGATTGATCTAGTGGAGGGGAAGTTCTATATATGATCAATATCCCTAAGAGGAAAACTAAATAATATTATATAGGGTACTTATTAAATACATTAAAAAATCACAATTTATGGGTATTCATATATATTGAGGTGCTTTACGCTATTTGGAAAGCTAGGAATAATGAGGTATTTTAGGGAATCATAAGATGACTTACTAGGGTTTAGTTAGGGTTTCAAACCAATTTATCTTCTTAATGATTGTTCATTAAAAATGTGATGGTAAACCACCTCATTATTTTTGTGAAAACTGCATCACTGACCTAAGAATTTATGCCAAAGAGCTCAATTCCCCATGAAAATCATACAATCCACAACGAGAATCAAAAGGTCAATTTTGTCACAAAAACACACTGTAACTTTCCCGGTTTTGTCAAAACTTGCATACATTCAAAAATATTCTTCATAATGACTTGAAATTTGTCATGAAGCATCATGACAACCTTCACTAAATGTAAATACTCACTTCATATCCCAATTAGCTTTGAAAATCTCCATCTAATCTCATTTTCCTAAGTTAAACTATATGTTCTCAATTGTTTACTTCCTAAAGACCTCATAAATGCATCAAAACACTGAATACTAACCCAAAACTCACCAGACATTCCTTGTATACCATAACCATGTTTCTACCATGTACCACCAAGAATTTTCAGCTCCATTTCTCACATCTCTTCACCATTTTGCATTCTGCTGGGCTAGAAACAAGCCTGAAATGACCTGATTTAACCATGAAACCACATGACCTGACCATGCTAACATCATAAAAACTCAAGAACACCTATAAAACACCTCATATACCATTTATGACCTCATGAAAAAATTCAAATCACTTGGGAGGATTCCAGTAAGGTGTTCTTGTGCATTGCTTCCATTGTGTGTTTTTCATTTCCATGTAGTTGTGTCATTGTAGTCTTTTTCATAGATGGAAAAAAGGGGTGAGAAACATAAAAAAATGGAAAAGTGTCATGTAGTGTGTTTGTCTTGTTGGTTTCCATCAATGTTTCTGAAGATGGATGTCATCAATGACAAAGGGGGAGATTGTTTCCCATTGTGTTTGTGTTATCATTGATGTCAACTCCATTAATGTACAAGGTTGTTATGTGGTCATGTGAGTCTCCATGATATTCCATTCAAGTGTCAAGTATGAAGTCTAAGTGGTTTAATTAAGTCATAAGAGGTCTTGATGCATGGTTGAGATAGTATAGTCACTATTTGAGCTCTCTAGAGTTAGTTGTATGTTTTCATGAGCTCATTCATGGTCCATGAGGTGGGTTTCAAATGTCTATGGCTATGTATGAGGTCAGCATGGTCAGGTCATTCCAAGTTCATTTCTAGCCCTGGAGCATGCTGAATGAGGTAGATGTATGAGATTTGGACCAAATCAGTCTTGTTAGAGCATTGTAGCAGCATGGTGGTAGTGTACCTGAGGTGTATGGTGAGTTTTGAGTCAGTATTTAGTAGTGTGGTGCATTTATGAGGTCCTTGGGAAACAGGCAGGTGACGAATAGGTAGTTTGGCATAAGGAAGTCATTTTGGCTAGAGATTTTAAGATGTATTTGGGCTACGTGTTGAGTTTGAGAAGTTATATGATGCTTCATGACAATTTTCAAGTCAATATGCTGAAGGAATTTGAATATATGCAAGTTTTGGCAAAACTGGGTAAGTAACAATGTGTTTTTGTAGCAAAAGTGAACCTTCTAATGCTCATTATGAATTGTATGATTTTCATGGGCACCTGATATCTTTTGCATATCTTCATAGGTCAATTATGAAGCTTTCACAAAAAGAATGATGTGGTTTGATCCTCACGTTTTTATGAACGATCGTTAAGCAGGTAAAGTGGTTTGAAACCCCAACTAGGAGCAACTTACATAAAAATGAGTATATCATCCTAGTTTTGATTGCTAGTGAAAATTTTATGATTATATGTTGTAGATTACTCTTCCATATTTTCGAAAAGGTATATTAGAGCATGTGGTGATATGTGGACCCCACCTAAAATTGCATGTTTCTAAAGAGTTCCACTTTATGGAAAGTTTCTCCAAAGAAGGTAATGACTAAATTAGAATTTATGTTATCCCAAGATTTTTTCTAGATGTCCATGAAATTTTCAGGTCATGTTAAAGCTGAAAAAATGTAAAGTGTGCCCTATTTGTGTTGACTAGTTTTTGGGACAGTTTGGAGCAACTTTCAATAAAAATTGACATTGTAGAAGTTACAGGGGGAGTTAGGAATCCATTCAATTTTTTTTGTGAATTTGGTTTAGATATATTTCCAATGATATATCAAAATTTAGGATTGGACAATATATGCAAAATTTACGAGTTGTTCTTTGAGGGTCAAGTTTGAAGGATGCTTGTTCTAACAGGGTGCAAATGGCTATATGAGGTAAGGTGATGATTTTGAGTTTTTCATGATTGGTTAAGGTTGATGATTTATTAGAAATAATTTCTAAGTATGTTCCATGTGTTGGTTGAGTTTGGAAGTATTTTTTGGTGTGATGGAGCAGGTTGGTCAAATAGTTAGTTCTTGAGTCCAAGAAGAGATAAAAAGTAGTTTACAGAGATTGATTTATTTGAGGCCTCCCACTTGGAATTGGAAGGAGTTATAATATTTTATGGAAATTTAATTCATATAGATTTCAATTTATGTATGGCTTGATTCTTGGTTAGGTCATTTGATGTGTTTTCAGATCATTTTGTGAAGAATTTTGTAGTTGCATTTTCAAGAAAGTTTTATTCTTACTAAAAGTTTGAGTTGTTTGGAGCATCAAACGGATGATTTGATACTTGATACCACCTGAAAATTGAAGAGGCGTGAATTTTCCATCTATTTAATACATTTATAAGTCTTGAAATTATTAGCAAGGGTGTTTATCAATTGAGTTTGGAAAACTACTTTTTGGGCAGCTTGTTTTGGTGAAGACAAAAGTTGATGTGGTATGAATATATGATTGTTTCATGAGCTCTAACTTACTTAGACGTGTTAGAAAATTTCCATTATTTCTATTGAGTGGTCATGTTCAATATTTGAGTTCATTATGAGGGGTCTTGAGGCCCAAAGGCAAATTAAAGTTGTTAGAAACAAATGTTTTGTGAAGGAAATGAGACATTAAGCCCATTAAATGAAATAATATGATTGGTTCAAGTAAATGTGCAACCACGGTTGATGTTTAAATGTCATATTACACATCTGTGGTGATTTTTTAAATCTTTAATAAAAAAATTGGTATAAGTGGATTTTTCTCATTCCAACGATAGGGTTTTTGAAGATTTTTGGTGCATGTATGAAGGTTTTTGGCATGGAATACGTATATGGCTTAAATGTGATTATTTTAGTGATCCATATGGGATGTTTTTAAGTTGATGTGGTCGATCTAAAGGAGGGAAACCGACATCTTTTTAATTTTAACCAAGAAGAGCTTATAAAAGTCAAGTTTTGGGTGCAATTTGGAGCTAGTCTTGCATGGGTGAAAAGTGCGAAAAAGAGGAGAATTTTTTGTAGGTATGAAGGGATGATTTGAAGGATTATATGATGTGTTTCAAGTTGAGGAATTTTTAATAGCATTTTTGCAAGTGTTTAGAGAAAATAAAAACCAAAAAAAGAAGAGGATAAAGCAAGATTGAAGACCTAGGTTTTGAGCAAGGGTTTGTGAGCTGAATTAGAGTCCATCATTTGTGGAAGTAACAAAATCATATATCAAACATCTTAAAGTGGCTGATTTGGTTCTTAGTCATCTTAGGGGGTTGTAGTCTCCTTGTGGAGTGGGTGCTTCACTAAATTAGGGGTTGGTGCTCCTTGTAGGGTTGGTGTTCTACTAAATTAGGGGTTAGTGGTCCTCGTGGGGTTGGTTTCTCACTAAATTTGAAGCATGAAAATATATTTTTTATGTTTCAGTGGGTTTTCTTCCACATGAGGGTTTTCCACTTAAGTTTGGTGTTCATGTGTACTTTCTTGTTCTTGCTCATGTGTATGGTTGTTTTTATGCTTAAGTAAACTCTCATATGGTTCATGGTTAATTAAATGGTTGTATAAATTATGACGAATGATAAATGGTAAATGAATTGAAATATTTTTATGACTGATTCACCCCCCCTCTCAATCCAGTGTGTTTCCAACATCTGTGTGTGTGTGTGTGTGTGTGTGTGTGTGTGTAATATTGCAAATAATTGTATTTTTTAATTTATCGAATGAAAATTTGTGTCACTTTATACCACTTGGCAATGTGAACATGCCATGATTGGCATCATACATGTCTGGCACAAACATGTGGAAAATGTGGTGCAAATGCAACACGATAAAAAAACGTAAAGTCACATCAAGGTTGCATCATATTTGTTCCACCTTTTACAACACAAATTCTTCATAGAAACACAACTAAACAACCCAAAAAAGGTAGATTTTAGACGCAAATTTGATTCAAAAATTGTATTAATCACACTTTTTTAGTAGTGATAATAATACAATTTTAATCATACAAAAACCCGTGTGAAATGGAATCACACCCTATAATGTGATCAAATCAAGTTATACAAGCCTCAAGAAATAAAACAACCTCGCATATTAATGTTTTTAATAATCATATATAATTAATTAAATCTTTTAATTAAAATTTTTATAAAAACACAACCTAGCAACTCAAACACCAATAAGAAACCATTAAGTAGTTGATCTATTAGGTTCAAGTTGCTAACCACAAGAATACTCAAATAATTAAACACAAAAATATTCAAGTAATAACACACAATAAACTTTGGATATATTTTACAGAGAGAGGAATGTTACATATATAGTGAGTTGATCTCCTATAAAGGAAACAATATTTATCACCTACAACTACTCATATCTAATAAAAAAAGAGATCTAGTGAAGGTGGAGGAGGAAGGTATGGGATCCCAACTATCATTAGTATTTTTTTCTTCTTCCTCCTCCTTTGGCCTAGCTAGAGAGATGGCTAGTACCAAGCAAGGAAACGTGTCCTTAGAGGGTAATGGCCATAGGTCACACCCATTGTTGTCATTGTCGTTCTCCCACACTACCTATATCAGGGGAGGGTCAATGTGAGTGAAGTGAAAAACTTTACCTATTTTGCAAGTGGTGATGCCCTCGATAACCCGAGACGCGGCTTTCAAAAGGTAACCAATGGCTTAAAGGAGTCAAGGGTATTATAGTAGAAGGGGCATTACCCACCTCTAAACAAATCTTCTCATTTTCATTTAAATTTGATATATAAAATTAGAAATCGTAATAGATTTTTTATTATATAGAATTCATTATACATAGTTAATTTAAATTTAAAATATCCTAATTTCTATTATTCTAAATGTGAAAAAGAATATCATAAAAAAAGGTCAAATTTGATCGTATTTTACAAACAAGAAGAGTAAGTGGCCCAGTAAGACTATTTTTGTGGTGAAGAATTATGGGAAGAAAGGGTTGAAATCCACTTCTAGGCTATGAAAGCAAATCATAATAAATCGGTTTGTTACCAAAGAAAAACTTTGATAGAGAATGCACAAAATCAAATTAAATTAAAGGAACATTTTGTTAGGTAACTTATGAAACAAGTAGTTTTCATGGTTTAAATAGCAAAAATACATCAAAAATGGTAGTATACATGTAATACACGAATAGCTTCTTTACTTATTTCGTTTATGCATCTTTTCCATTTTTTAAGATTGAAAAGTATTTTGTTTAATTTTTAAATGTCAATGTATTTTTTAGGCTACAACATTTTCCAATTTAATATTGAGTTTTATATTCATGAAGTACCAAGATTTGCTTATTAATTTTTACAACTCATTCTTTTCAACACTATGATTGTGACTCGAGAATGAAACTTCATATTCGAGAGGGATAGGCATGAAATCAACAAACCGTTATTATTTTGTAAAAAAATTCTACTTAATTCAAAACCAGAAATTTAATTTTATAAACACTAATTTTTCTGAAGACCAAAAATTTAATTGTATAGCAACTATTACACTTCTTCCCCAAGGAGAAATTGAAAGAACACAAATATAGGAAGAATTTCAATACTGTCTGAATTCTTGCATTTATTTCTTCATTAATCTCTCTAAAATATTAGATATAAGGGCCTCTTTGAATCATGATATCTCCATATGCCTCTTTCTGATCAACCTTCACATATTTATTGGAAGCTAAAACTGAAAACCAACAATAGCGATCATTGTTTAATGTTTGAACACTCAAGCCTGAAATTCAAAACATTTAAAAAAATAAAATGTATATAATTTACCGCATGTTTGATAAAAGAGCCTGGCTGCTTCTCTTCTATCCATTCCTTGAGTAAGCTGATTCAAAGACTGCTTTGGTGGAACTCCTGGTGTAGTGAAGTAATCTCTAAAATGGCTGCACAATAAAACAATAGATCCATACTTTTTATATATTTATAGTATGTATAGAGAGGTGAGTATGATGAGTTCAAGGTAGCAACTTTCTTAAGGCGAATCTCAAACATGGAAACAAAATGGGTTCTTTTTTATCTTTGTTTCGGAGGCCTTTTGATTCGTTTGTATTGGATCCTGAAAACGTTTATGTAAGATAGAATTTTTTGTTTTTCTATGATTTTTTATATTAATGAATTCTGTTCATAACTCCAATCAAAAGCATTACAAAACATCTCTAATGATTATAGAAAATTAGATTATTGTTCACCAAGAAGTTAGGTAAGCATCCTCTAAATAATATTTACTCACTTGAGGATTCTGCCAGTTAAATGATCCATGGATTCCTTCGGTGTCTGATAGAGTAATGGCTGAGAAGGTCCTGTCTCCACCATCAAATCTGCATTCGGAAGTTGCAAAGGAATGAGCTTGAATTCATTACAATACAGTCTATTGCAGCTTAATTTAGGTTCTAGAAACAGGCTTACTGAATTGGCTGACGTTGATCTTCTGGTCTGAGATGACTCCCAAAAGGGGAGTTCCAATTTCCTCCATGTTTGCTTCTCCCGGAAGCCCAGCACCGAGTCCATCTTCTGCTCTGGTATGGTTTCTTTTGGATCTTATATGAGCCAAACTCTAAGGTTAGCATAATATAGATAAAAGGACTATATTCATACTGGCAACTTACGCTCAGTGCATATTCTACGTCTTAAAGTTGGCTCCTCATAAATGTTATATCTTGAGACTATAACTATTTATTTAGAAAACCAAAAAAAATCAGTCACAAAATTGGTTTTCCATAACCATCCATTTAAATTACCAACAAATTTTATTTTATTTTTTGGATTAACAATTGGTTTTTCATAACCATTCATTTACCATCGTCTGAGAGAAAAAGCTATCCTGATGATGGGTCCGGTATAGAACTCGAAACATCGGAATTAAAAAACTCTACACAATTAATCTAAAAAAACATATCATAATTTTCTATCTGCAATAATGAATCTCCAAAGCCTAAGAAATAAAAAAGTTTATCAATGAAATAATGATGATACCTTTTGGTAGTTGGGACCGAATCCTCTTTTACTGATCCTAACTGTTCTGATGCAGGGGTGATTTTATTGGATTGGACACTTTGACCTGCCATTTAGAAATGAAAAAGCTCAGCATCAGTTATATGAATCAGGATAAATGTTAAATGTACAATTTCTAAATCATCATATAAAAAATTCTTATGATTTAGAGCTCTAAAAAGATCCAGATATGCATTAATCTGAAGAACTCCTGTTGACTGTACTTTGCTATTCTGCATTGGAGAACTCTCTACTAAAGAAATGATTTTTTTATTAGTACTTCTGAAAGTTAAAACAAAATGTGACCTGAAGGCATCGGTGTCAATCCCATGCGATTCAAATCCCAAACCATTTGTTGGTTTGGGGTTGCAAATCTTGCACGCAATTTTTCGATGGAGTCGGGAAAAGTTGGTGCTACTGCTACGTCGTCATTCATGTTGATGTTTTCTTGAGCCTCATTTACAGCTTCACCCTCAACCTGCATAATCACATCAATTATTACTTTTAATTACATCAGAACTTCTCCAAATAGTTTATGAAAGGGTAACATAAAACTAAAGTTAAGAAACTCACAAAATTTATTTGCCGATCCTCATCATCTCTCCATTCAGGGAGCAAGGATGAGCGTCTCTTTCTAGTACGTGGAGATTCTGATAACATAGAATAAAGGAAAATTATATAAAGAAGTGCATAAATAGAGATCAAAATCCAAACCACAGGCACAGTAGATGATGCCTTCAAAATCATGAAGTCCAGAGTGAATTTACATGAATTGGGAGGCTTATAAAATGGAGAATTACGGACTATTCTCCAAGCCAGGATCCCGCTACATACACTAATAGGCTATATCAAACATTGATGTAAACTAACTAATGCCAAAAATAACATATAAGTTCTTAAAGCTGAAAACCAAGATATAATTAGAACAGAAAACCAGCGAATAAATAAACAAGTCAATGCTGCTAACAGACTTCAAGCTTTTGCAGCCAATGAAGAAGAGATTTTCCATAGTTATTTAAGTCTTCTTGGGGATGGTGAAAATTTTCCCGAATGTTAGGGGCGGCTATTAAAATAATATATAAAAAGTATTATTAATATTTTAATTTTATCCAGGTGAAAATTTTCCCAAATTTTAGGGGTGGCTATTAAAATATTATTAATATTTTAATTTTATCCAATAATTTTAATTTTATCCAATAAAATTTAAAGAGTATTTAATGTAGTCTAGGTATTTTTGAGATTAATGTAATTTAGGTATTTTTGAGATTAGAATTCAATGGTTAAGAATCGATTTTTAAAGTAATAAAAAAACATTAAAAATCAGGGGGACATTCTCTCCAAATCCCCCCAAAAACATTTGGGACGTCACCAATTTGAAATTTGAAAGAAAAAATGGGAGAGGTTTTTGAAAATTACATTGGTGTGCAACTATTAACGTGCTACAGTCCATAATAATTGTAGAAAAAACAACAGAATGTTTGAGAAAAACTGTTCCCAAAAAACACTTTTTGTTTTGGGTCAAAGTCGATGGTTATTTTATTTTCAACCATTACTAATCCTCTTAATCAGGAGTAATTATGGATAACATTTTTTAAGAAATAGATCTTGCTTCCTATAATTATTAATCTTCCGAAATCTATAATAAATGCAGAAAAAAAAGGTTTTTCGAAATATAACCGTGTAAAAAAGTTTTCGGAAATTCTTGTATTTCCTGCTACCCATTGAAAAAATCAGGAGACTAGTACTCATTTTTTTTAATTTTAAAAATCTCTTTTTTCCCCTACAAGTAAATGTGACATCTAAATTTTGCTTAAAAGATGTATTTAGTTGAGTAAAGATTAAATGAACACACCTTGAATTCGCTTCTCGTCTTCTTGTTGTGGGGTTACGACGGTGTTGAGGCTATGAATGCGTTGATTCCACAGCTCTAACAATGGTGGTGCGCAGCAGGGCTCGGGTGATAATTTGGTGGTGGTGGCAAAGAATGACGTGGATGGAAGCCGCATTAGCTTTACTACTGTATTGGAAAAGCCGCTCCTTGCTCGCTCCTTATAAACAAACATACACAGGATTGGAGAAAAACTTTAATTCATCAAATATTTTTACAGGTAGCAATTGTTAGGGGAATGTTTTTAATGAAATTTGAAGATTGTTTTCCTATTTAGGAAAAGAATCCCATAAAAATGCCTCGGATCAATTTTCATTTTAGTGCACCACCTACAGATTGGTCATACAATTCAAAAGAAGTATAATGTTTATAGAAATAGAGTACCCTTTTAACTTTGAGTCTACGATTATCATCTCTGACCATGTCAGAGGGATCTTGAAGCCATGTCTGATACACTCGAGGAGGAATTATAGTAAAATCTTCGTCAAAAATGGAGGAGTTCCCTTTTCGTTTTCTGTTAATTCCACGCCTGTTAGCCCGCCTAATGGGAGGCTGAACGCTCTGTGCGTCGGGTTCGGGCTTCATAAAAGGATGTGAAAATGGGCATTTAGTCGATTAGCAGAATTTTCAATTCACCTAAACTGCACCCTGCTAAGGATTGTACATTATATTGGTGAACTAATGATCAATACCGATTTAGTGCCTTCGAGGGGAACCTCCGGTTGATGTTCTACTTCTTGTGGAAGCTCGTCAATGTTAAATCCCTGGTGTTCTTTCGGAATGTTCTCATCTGCAAGCATGGAAAACTATTTAATATCCAATATTTAGTTCTACTATATTAATAAAAGTTTCCTCACTGTCCCAGGGTTGTAGTGTAACCGTGTAATGATTAAAGCTGAAAATGTGTAGATGTATAACCCACATTCAAACCTCACTCACCGTCAACTGACCTACAATGGAGGACACCCAAAATCTGCAAGGTATGGTGCAATGGCGTAGTGTATTGATTGGTATATTGGAACAAACTTTCCTCATTTTCAAAAGCATTAAAATTAAATTATACTTCAGTTTCACCTTGCTGCTGCTCCAGATTTAAGTTCAAGTCAGGAGGCAGAGTGTTGTTTTCAGGTTCAGGTACAAGCCTATCGTCCTCATCAAATCTGAAGCAAAACATTCACGGTTATGAATAAATTTAAGGCCACAAATTCAAGATAGGTTAACAGTGTTGATATACAGCATAAGCGATCAGCCTAACAGCATAAGTTGAAGAACGAGGAAGAGAAATTTACCTGTGAATTTCCCCGTGACGCATGTTTTCAAATGTCAAATTATCTTCCGGCAGTGTGATGTTATCGCGATCAGCTACAGGGTTAAAGAGAGACGGTTACTTGAAATCATCTAGGACTGAATACAATTGTTCCCCTTAATTTGTAACCAACTTACCTTGAAACTTCATGGGTTTGAGTGGAGCAGCAGATTCTTCTTCAGGAATTAGGAAGAACTCCTCCTGCAGAGCACAACATTTTAATATCAACTCAATTTCAATTATATATATATATATATATATATATATATGATTTGATGAAATTAATCGCTTACCATAGATATTTGATGGCGCTCCTTGTTCTGCACCATCAGCTGTTCAACGTCGTCTAGGTCTTCAAGACCATAATTTATAGTTATGGTCTCGAATCTGGCAAAGCGAATCTCATGATCAAATATTGATAGTGGAAGATGTTTAGACTTTACTGATATGGAAATGTTAACAAAAGAATGTAGGTGTTGCTTACTTGGCTTGGGATTTCCCCTTCGGTAAAACAGTGTTATCAGCCCCAGGCACGCTATTTTTTGTGATATCCGTCTTGATTTGAAACTGTTGAACCACAGATAAAAGTACGGATTATTCCTATTTAGCAATTGCATTATCAAGCTTTCATTTCAAAGCCTTCAGATCCAACCATAGCCGATCTTATTCCCCAATTTATGTTAATCTTCAATAAGAACTAGGAACAGGACTACAATATAAAAATTCAGTTATGAAAAAAGTATGTACGCTGCGTGCTATCATAAGGTAAGAGAGGAAGGATGAGATTCGTACCATGAACTTTGTAGCATCATCTGCAAGCACGAAAAACGTCAAAGCAAAGCATTATTAATTGAAGTTCTAAAAATTTCTCGACTAAAAATCAAGAATTCCTGAGTGGACATTACCGTAAAGAAATTTGACCTTCCTGTTGAAGACGATTACCACTCCCCCTGTACATTTTTTACCACTTTAGAATTTTCAACCTTAATTAAAGTTTATGGAAGTGGAAACAAATAGATTCGTTTAGAGTTTACCGAGGAGTATTCCAGAAAGCCTTAATGCCAGGGGAACTGCTGGATTGAGAATTTGTTCACTACACAAAACAATGGAGGATGAAGATTTTAGATATTCCCCGAGCATAGTTTTCTTTTAAGATCTTTTAAATTATAAACCTGCTATCATTTCAGAGAAGATAATTAAAAGCTTAAGATGATCATGGCAGAGCAGAGCAGGTGATACCAGATTTCCACAATGTCAATTCTGTCGATCTTTTTTCTGTTGATTTTGCAGTGCATTGTGGCGGCAATCCTTCAAAAACACACAATAACTCAAATTACTAAAAGCAACGGTAACAATTCTTCAAAAGCTGGAAAATAGAGGGCAGATTATACCATATTTGGCCCAGGGGCACCTTTCTGGACAACAATTGATGGGAGTAAAACATTCCTTTAAGCTTCTAAATCTCCCGCCAAATACCTACAGCAAAGCAGTACAGAAAATGAGAATTGCTGCTAAATATGCCTAAAAGAATGATCAAATCTCAAGGATATGATGTCATTTTCTGTTTTCCCACTTCTGAGCAGGGCAGAGCATAGCAATTACAACATTCTGTATATTTTTTCTCTCAGAAGCTTGAATGCGATACAATACAGACAAATTTAAGGCCGCAAACAAAATAAATGTGCCTGTGAGCGTTAAATCATAATACATCTGCAGAGAAGAGCAGGAGAAGCTCAAAAATTAGACTTACTGTAGGGAAATTGGAGAAATGAAGTTCGTATTTGCAGTGTGATTGTGAGAAACAGGGCTAAATAGAAGGAAGGAGAAGGAATGTTATTTAAGATGGCGGCGTCAAGTGACGTGAAATGAAATGAAATTATATGAAATGCACTTCTGATGAGTAGCAGATTAAGGGGGGTACTAACAGAAATATTATGCGCATTATGGCGCTCAAAAAAAATGAAGGGTGTAAAATATTTTAGCTCATTTCACAAATGCCCGCCAAAATGGGACGTCGGTGGGTCGAATCCCTTGAGCACAATTTTAAAGGCTTAAAAACGTAGTTCCCTAATTGCAATTTCTATTCTTCATCTTAGGGCTTGGTTCCATGGAGGGGCTTCCATTTTTAGGGGTAAAAATTGTCAATTAATTTTCAGAGGTTGTTTAGGAGGTGGAGTTGTAAGTATCCTTTATTGTTTAGGGTTGTTTCAATCTCCATGGTACCTAGATTTTGCCATGTAGTTGGCTCCTTATGTTGCATTCTTATAATTTTTCGCCTAAATGTTTTTAGTTCTGCTCTGCAAAAAAAAATATACACTACATTAGACTACATATATGAAAAAGGCTCCTAACTTTTCTCAATAACACTTGTTCAGAAAATTTTGATACCCATACTCCTTACAATGAGAACCTTAATGGCTATCATCTCTTGTTTAATAGCTTAAGCCATTAACTTATGTATGCTTACCTTATATGATACATATCATATGTTAAGTACTATTGTAAAATCAATAAAGTTTCGAAAGAAGTGCATACTCTATTCTCCGAGTAGTAATGATAAACAAGGTTAGACTCTTAGTTTTTTCTAGACTTATGGATTCTTGCTTGGACTCCTACAATTAGTCTGCAACTCTATTGTATCTGCAACATCTTGAGAAATATGAAAAATAGAATGTGGATTAAGTAACGTTCCTTAATGAAACCTTCTTTAACAAACAAATCTCAAAAAGAACACTATGTAATTTAATAGACAATCCAATATAGTACATGTATCTCAAATCTTATTCTTTAATAAATACAACAAATAATAAATGTTTCCTCTACTTATATGTGACATTTTAAAATTAAATTGAACACCATGTTTCCTCATTGCAATTTTTTATGGTTGGATCTTAAAAAAAAGGGAAATGCTAATATAGGTGTACCTAACATAAAAGGGGGTCATGTGAGCCATTTAAATCATAATATGAGGATAAGAGGACACTTTTAAAATGATATGGGATAACTCGATAACATAGAATATGGGAAAAATAACACATTGGAAGTGAATAAAAAAGCTCACATTATCTAATTTAACTCAATTTAATTAACAAATCAAACATGTTAAATTAAGATAATTCAACACTAAAATAATACTATCAGACTATTTTTAGGTGTCTGAACATATTCGTTAGGGTGTCACAATCTTGTAAGTGTGGTATTTTATAAAGTTTATTTTTATGGTAGTTTTAAAAAATCACTCAATACTTAAGCATATTATATCGGTATTGATTTTTAGTGTCATTAAGTATATTTTTTTCTTGTTACAAAACTCTCTTGGATAACTTGCATTTATTTCTCTACTCATAAGTACATACATCCTATGGCATGAAAATTCAACAAAATACCTGTTGCCGAGAAAATTTGTCGGGTGGACAAACTTGTGGATTTCTTGCCAACGCTCTGGGAATCTAAGTCCCTCTACTTAACCGGTGTAGCTACCGTATATGCGTGCGCATGAAAAGGTGGATTTCTGTGGTGGCCTTTCGACCGAGGATCCAACAGGGACACTCCACTGACCCTGCGGAAAAGCTAGCAGATACTTGCAAGAGAGGACCTTGTCTGAAAGTGGGAAAGGGAGTGAGAAAAGAGGTAGGGGAACTAATGTTGCAAGTAGGAAAATCAGATTCCTTGCACACACTAGTTAGAAGTATCATCACATGCATTTAAGAGAAGAAACAACTTTGTAAGCATCATTAAGACCAAATGAAATTTGATGAACACAAAGTATCAAGAAATATCTTAGTCAAAGAAAGCTAGAAACTCCTTCTTCTTGTATTAATTTCTCAAACAAAAGTTGTACATAGTGGAGAAATGGAGGAAATTGAGAAGGGGGGGGGGGGGGGAAGCGCGGAGTAGAAGAAAATGGCTATCTCCTTTGTTTTCTCTAGGTACAATGCACTCTTGAGTTTACAAGATCAATTGCCAACCCTTTGCAATGGGAATGGCGTTACAATTTATAGAATGAGAGGTGACTTATCATCTTCCTCATGACCCTCCATATGCCTTAATATGACTTAAGACTGTTCATATTCCACTTTAAATATTTAATTCCCTTTTATAATAGCAAGGTGACTTAATTTACATTATGTTTCTAAAGTCACTTTTAAGTGACTTAAAGGCATATCAAAAAGTGCAAACCCCAACAAAGAATTAGAACATTTGAAAGTGAGAGAAAGTTGGGGGGAAGAGGAGAGAGAAAGAGAGAGAGAAGAAGAAGAGGAGATGTCACCCGATGAATTCTGTTGATCCTCGTTGATGGAAAGCTCCAAATGTAGTGAAACTCTGAATCTTCGAACTCCTTGCACACCATGAAACTCCTCCAAATTAGCTCACGAACAATTCGCCCAGTTGAATGAAATAAGGTGGATCTCGAATTCCCTGTGAAAAATGGCTAGGATGATCCTGAACAATGATGTCCCCTTGAATGATTATCCTTATACGACCCATTGTGCCAAAACTACTTTTTGAGTGTAACTTACTATTTTTAGTAAGTGTGAATTGCGAGCCGAGATGACCCTTTTTTATGACCTTTCCTGTGATGTTCCCTCTGTGTTCACCACCTTCTTCATGGAATCTTAAAATGGTTTCTTACCTAAAGTAACATTCCCCTATGCAAGGAGACATGCTATTTTTAGTAAGTGTGCCACGAATGTCAAATTGCGACGAAATGAGTCTTGAAATTCTGGGTTTTATTCCAGGTTGCATACGCTCTGAATTTGGAGTAATTCCTTCATCTGAACAAGTGGGAAAATGATGTCTTCATTGGCGGGGGAAGAATACTGAAAAAAAAACACAGCCCTCCATATCCCTAAAAAATAGGGGCTTCATGGCATAAAAACTAGTTCATGTGAAACTAGATTTTTCAACGATCGTTCCCTCCAATTTTTCAGATGATTTCACCTGTCGGATCTTTAGGAATTTGAAAATTTCTTCAAAGAGGGAAGAATGCTGACAAAAAAACACAGCCCTCCATATCCCTAAAAAATAGGGAGTTCATGGTGTGAAAACTAGTTTGCGCGAAACTAGATTTTTCGATGATTGTTTCCTCCAATTTTCGGGCTATTTCGCCCACTGGAACCTTGAGAAGCGGAGAGGTAGCTCGCTGATTTTTTCCATTACTATGTCATGGAAGCCATTAATGGAGCTTGAAAATTTCAGGTCTGGTTTTTTTCTCCGTTAGCAATGAAATCAACTCCATTGCGATAGGTTTTTCATTATGGTGCTTCACGTGAAATTTCTCTTCAATCCGGTGACTAGTTTGATGGGAAATCAAGCTTTTTCCTTCGTAGAGCCGGAAAGAGGGTTTCTTCACTGTGACAATCCTTGATGAAAATTGGAGGTTTGAATATGAGTTTTTAATGGCCTTCAAGAGATTAAAACTCATCAACAAATGGTTTGTCAATCTGAGCACCAGTTTGCAAGATATGTTCGAATCTTCATTTTCATGGCTATGGGGATTTCCATTGTTCTCCTTCTCTGTTCTTCATTTCTCCTTCTTAGCTTGATGAAAATTCCTTCTGAGACCTAGGTATTCCATGGAAAAGGTATTTCATTTCCTTTTTTGATCTGGTATATGAGTTTCTTGCAATGGTGGAGTGGTGGACTTGTGTTCTCTACAACTTTCTTCTGGTAATGGAGAAGAGAAGCAACAAGAAGCAGCTAACAATTAGAATGATTTTCAAATTTTTGAGTTGGATTTGGGCACATTTTTTCATGTTTGATGTCCCTGACCTTAGGGACATGAGGGACATCAATTTCCACAATGAGCAAGATGGCAACATGTGGCGTTTAATCCAACGACGGGGAATGAAGGAGGAAAAAGCTGCTTTAAAGCACTGGGAGCTAAAAGGCGGTCACGTGGGTGTCCAGAATGACTCCCTATGGGGGCTGGGCACATTTTTCAAGGTATTATGTCCCCCACCTTAGGAATGCAAAAGGGAAATCAAATTCCACGGTGGTCCTAGAGCTGACATGTGGCGTCCGATCTGACGACAGGGAATGCATGCTCCGAATAAGCACCTGGGGGCTGAATGTCGATCACGTGGGTGTCCAAAGGACTACCCTATGGGGACCGGGAATTTTTTTTAAGGTCTGATTTCCCCCACCTCAGGTTCACAAGGAACATAAAATTCCACGGTGGTCCTGGAGCTGACACATGGTGCCCGATCCAACGGTAAGGAATGCATGCTCCAAATAAGCACCTGGGGGCTGAACTGTCAAGTATGGAGGTCATATGAGGGTATAAGAGGTCATATGAGGTCTGAGAGGGATTCAAGGGGGATGGGAACAATTTTCCAAGGGATGATTTACCTGACCTTGGGGGACATTCAGGGACACAAAATCCCGCCAGGCTCCTGGTGCTGACACGTGTCCTCCCAAAAATTTGGCTAAGTCCTGAACTTGTAACTTGGAAGTGATAACTTGAGCTCCCAATGGAATTTTTGGAAAAATGTTATATGATATTGACTAGAAATTTCCTTCTGGAATCCAATGGTTTGGGTATCATGTCTTGATTATTCCATTTGATCCCTGAAAAATTAGATTTTTTATTTTGTACTCCACTTGTGCCTGAGAAAAACTGCCTGCAGACCTGATGCACCAAAGTGTTGTGAAAAATATTATTTCACCACCATGTAGGTCTTGGAATCCTATTTCTTAGATATTTTTTTTTCTTCTAACTCCATCTGGAGCTCCTGGAATCTTGTTCTGAAGCCTAGTAGTTGTTTTAGGCTTGTGTACCGCCTAGGCTTGTGAACCTATTTTTTACTCAGACTGCTCCAAGTCTTGAAAAACTTCCCCAAACCTTCCAAAATCATTTCCATGATGTTATAAGGTCTTCCATTCACCTCCATGTTTAATTTTTCCCTTATGTTCCGCTCCAGGGGGTTGAATCCAGTCCTGGGAAGGCTAATGATAGCCCTTCCCTATACTCCCCAAAATAGTGTCTTTTTAGAACTCCCTAAAATCACCTAGGTGGAATGAATGGAATTTCCTAAATCACCTAGGGGATGATTTAACATTGGTTGGGGGTGACCAATTTGGACTGATTGGACAAAGCCGGGGTTTCTTGAAATGATAGGACTTGAAAAATTCGACACTGGGGTATAGTTGTCGTGCTTGGAAACTTCTCAGTTTCCCTGTTGCACATTTGCACAACAACAATACGCCATTAATGTCCATGAGGCTTATAGTTATCAAATTACATAAGGAAATGACTCCAAAAAAGATCATAAATTCTAAAGGAACTAGAAATGTGGAAGATGAATCTATGAAGATGTCTTTTTTTCCTTACATGAAGCAAGTTTGGTTGTAGATAAACTCATTTGTATGAGCATTTCTTCAAAAAAATGTCATATAATTTATTTTTTAAGTGGTATTTAGCCACAAGGTTCTTGAATCACCTTTGATCATTCCTTACATATTTCCCATGTTCTCTAAACTATTTTTCATCTCTTACATGACAAAATCTACTTCTTGAATTGTTGTGAATGTCTTGAGTTACTTAACTAGACATGTAAACAATGAAGTATTTCTTAATTACATCAATATAATTGAATTGTAAATTTTTTTATGATTCAAATCATACCACACCCCTATGATTGAGATTATTTTGATCAACAAAATCTTAAGGGCTCAAAACATGAGACAACAATTCCACTACTTTCTCTTTGAAATACCACTTGGGTTTGTTTATTAATTGAACTTTTTTGCTCTCCCCTCTATGACGTCATTTATTTCATCTATAAAACAACGCTTTTATCCAAATCTTATTGAGAATTAAGTGTGTCAACTGTCAAAGTTATTCAATGGAAGGATACAATAGTCCTTCATCTAGCAATAAAAAGACAACATAAATGCTAAGTTCTCAACATTCACAAATTGCATATATCTTTATATAAAGAGGAAAGTTTAATTTGAATGCATTAGTACCTTGTTTTTCAACAATACTAAATGCATAATATCTTCTTTCAATTTTAGCTTCACAATTATAATTCAGTTACTTTCTTTTCTTAAGTAAAGTCACTTCTTGTCTCCAACTTAGAACTAACCATGTTATCTTGAGCATGTCTTTCTTTGCACTTACCTTGAGACTCCAAATTCCATTGCACTTCAAGATGTATTTTGTCTATCAATTAATTTTTCATTATTTTTTATTTTTTAATTAAATCATTTCTTTCTTTTTGGTTTTCCCATTGAAGTATTATATAGATAAGGAGATAAGTATTATATTTTTCGAATTATTTGTGGAAAAATGAATTTCTTTATCATAAGAGTGTTGGAAGTACACCAAATTTTCTTACTAGTAGTAGAATCCTTCCTATTAGACCCTCTCGAGAGTTGTGAAAATTATATGTTGACTACTTTAGTTTCACCATATATTAGTGATGAAAAAAAATTGAATTATTTAACCTTTTGTACCATTCTCTCCAAAAACGATCCACAATGCTAAGGAAAATCAATCAAATTCGTCATCCAACCAAAGAAAACCCAATTTTAGTCAGCAACAAGGCTTCAAATGAAGTATTTCTTGTATAATGGCGAAACCAATCACTTATTCAAAGTGGAAGTTGAGTAATTGTAGGTATATCCAAAGTGGTCATGTTTTAACCATTGTGGTAGTTTGCAAAGCTTCAATCTATATTAACCATATATTTTTCTTATTTTATTTGTTTGTGTATGATAATGACTAGGGAGATTATATCCTCAATTTCAAAGAAAATTGGGATTTCTTTTGCATACAAAAGGATCTTGAGGCATGTTAAGAAGAAGCAAGAATTTAGAGGAAGATTGTCATAGTGTGAGTGATAGAGTTATTATTCATTTAGTTGTAGAATCAAATCATAGAACTTAGGATTTTAAAAAACATTTTAGTGTCTAAGAAAATTCCTTAGGTATTGTAAAAAAAATTGTGGACTTATTTGTATGATAGTGATAAGATCAAAAGATATAGAATTACTATCTTGAGATCCAGATATTTCTACAATAAAGTGCAATCAAAAGGTGAAATAAATGGAAAAAACATATAAGGAATATATTGTGAAGAGAGTTGTTACCTTAGAGTATTCATACATGGAAAACACGATGAATTACCAATATATCATCACCAAAACAAAAAGACCTTGTAGTTAGGATCCAAGAATCCATGGACATGGTAGTTCATGTTTTATCCACAAAGTTAGACATAGGAGAGGAAGAACCCTCATAGAAGAGAAGGAATGATTCATGGATGAGCATGAACAAACTCCAAAAGAAAAAAGTAAAGCTTAGGTAAAACCATTAGATCATATTCTTTTCATATTTTGAAATTGGATTCGAGATTAGATATTTTGAAGGACAAGTAGATACTTAATTACTAGACAAATAGTTGAAATAAACAAGTTATATCTTAATGTGTAAAATATTGATGAAGGGGAAAATGTTTATTTTACATTACTATGGCCCTTATCCTATAACATATATTGAGGTATATGTGGGTCGATCTATGCCATTCTTAAAATTTATATTTATATATATTAGTTAGTCATTACTTAGGCATAGTTAATAAGGATGGAGTGTGACACACGTAAGCATACATACATATTTATACGATGTGTGTGTGTGTGTGTGTGTGTGTGTGTGTGTGTGTGTGTGTGTGTGTGTGTGTGTGTGTGTGTGAGAGTGTGTGTGTGCATCCTGTGTCGTGTTGTCAATTGTGAATTATTGTCTTATTTTGAGATGGTGTAAGTTTCACCCTCAAAGTGTCTTAGTTAAATATTATATATTTTGAGATATTTCTAGTTATATTGAATTTATTCCATGACAAGTGGTATCATAGCTTTGATTTGGTCAAAATTGCAAGTAAAATCTGATTTTTTAAAGAATCATTGAACTCGGGTGAGGAAATGAGGATATGGTAGTACAAGATGATCATAGGTTGGATGTTCAACAAAACTGTTATGTAGAATAAATAAAGGTGTGTATATTTAATGATGAATGTATCCAAAATAATATACATATGGTCAACGTCTATGACAATGTTTCTTTAAAGGGGAGGAACTTGTTAAAGCGCTTATCCTATAAAATTCATTAAAATATATGTGTGATAACTTGTGTCACACTTAACATTTATATTTATAATTACAAATTATAAATTACTTAGGCATAACTAATTTAGGATTAAGGGGTGTGACCCTAACCTAATCATGTATATATATGGATGAGTAAATCTCTCTCATAGTGTCAATTGTGAATTATTGTCTTATTTTAATATTTTGGAAGCTTCCCCATTGAAGTGTCTATTGAGAATAAATCCTACCTCTTCAACTTAATTCACTAAGCAAGAAAGTAAAATTTAAACTAACCTCATAATGATGGGGTTTAGTGATACCCGTTGATGTGACTGATTGTAATTGATATTGTGCTCCGTATAGGAAATGATGTAGGCTCTCTTCCTGTAAGAACGCATGCAGATCAAAAACACTAAAAAAATATGATTAGTAAAATATGAGGTGGATTTCCTGGCAAAGGCCAGTCCCCATAAATCAAAGGACTTCCTCACAGTGGCATCAATCTCCTTTTACACAATTAAGTGGGTATGAAAAACCATATACGATTTATGATAATCAAATCACAATAATATGATGATGATAAATGAAATTTGTTACAAACATATAGCTGATAAATAATGAGGAATGAAAGGTAAAAACTATGTCTCGAATTCAGAATATAAATCTAAATCTGAATTCTCAAATAAAGCTAAATTATCTTCTTTAGCGAACTCTAACTCTTCTTCTTCAGACGAAATCTAAATTTCATGTTCATTGTATTCTTCTTTAAATAAGTCTGAATACTCCTCTTCAATGTCGTATTGGTGCTCAAATTCAGAATATGAATCCTCATGGTCAGTTTCATTCTCATTGCTTCACCGTTTTCCTTACATTTTCGAAGTGACGAAACAGATAAGGGTAAAGGACAAGGAGGAATACCTGTTAAATGTTTGTTCAATTGATGGTTGTTGCACATGTTCTAACTTTTTGATCCACAGATGAATGTGATAGCTTTCTTTTGGCTAGGAGGAACTACCTGTAATAGAAAACAAGACCACAAAAAGATAATTAAATGATATATGATAGTGGACTGCCTAGTGTATGCTAGTTCCGAGAAGTGTGATACTTCCTAGATGGTTTTCAATCCACTGTTTAAAAACAATTTAATGTGAGAAATAAACAAATTCCTACTATAGTTGATATGATTTAGGTATTTCATTCAAGTATAATAAGCAAATTCAATCACAATAGGCTAGTATATAGTTAGATCTAAGAGGTGAGGTGTTTGTCAAGGTACTGGGACTAATCAGGGTCTTAATTATGGGTTATTTAGTTCGATTGGTAGGGTGATTGTTGGGTCCTGTTCTTGGTCAAAGTGTAAAACACAGAGACCAATGTTGGTTGAATGTGACCAATGACAGTTTAGGTAGAAATCGACGGCGGTTGTGGGGAAACCATCGCCAGTATGGTCGAGATAAAAGAAACTCAAATAGATTAAATGGTAGGGGTGATCTAAGGTCAAATAAAGTTTAGAAGGGTGAATAGGAAGGTCTATAAAGGTCTTAGGTATGCTCAAAAGTATACAACAGGTGAGAATAGGTGATTTAGTGATATGGGTGAAGGGATATTTGAGTTCACAGTCAAGTGGGTGATGAAGCAATAAGCATGCAAAGAATAGATTAATAACAGGAGTAAAAAATATTACTAACTAAAATAAACCCTACTGGCTAGGGCCATACTTACTATGTTAAGGATCTAATGGTTGGGTGGTGGAGGTGGTTGATCGGATAATACGTGTATGGTACTGAGGAGGTGATTTCCCGAAGTGCTCCCATGAATGCAATGGCTCTATGATTGATCCTGGTAATGGTTTTGGATGTCTGGATGTGTAAAAGGATGCTTGTTTCACTTGCATGCATCTTTGATCTCCTTTCTTGCTCTCAGAGTGTGCCAACCCAAAAACAAGGTTGTTTAGGTCAATAAATGGTAACCGATAGCTGTTCCAGGTTGACTGGCGTAGGTTTAGGGTGATCGGTGTCGGTTAAGGTGGGATTCCCTACGTTTACTAAAATTGGCAGATCTCACCTCTTTTAGCTCAAAATTCATTCCTTGATCTGTGGATTTGGAATGGACATTACATTTTTTATGAGCGGGAAGGTGGTTAGGGAGATTTTAGGCATTGATTTTAGGGTTGGACCAAATCTTAGCTCATTAAGGCAAGTAAGATTAGGTCTTAGTTAGTTATGGAAACATGATGAGAATAGGTCTAGGGTGAGGTGGCTAGATGAGGTGTCTAGGTGAGGTGCTAGGTGAGGTGGTGGGGTAGAAATTATGGTAATTAGATATTAAATATTGTGAGGATATATATTAATTTAATTAAATTAAAGGTGATGTGGGCTGGAAGGGGCAATAGTCAGATGAGTATGATTGAGATGGTTATTTGACAAAGGACCAAGGGGAGTGTGACCCAATTATGGTGTCTACATTTTACGCCTTTTTTTGTGTGGCTTATATTGGTAAGCGACGCTGACAAAAATAAGATTTGGTTGCCCCATGTGTGGGTGAGGGTGATCCCCCTCAAACTAGGAATTGATGTGGTAGAAGACAGAATCAGATGAGTGGTTTGATAAAAGGTGGATGTGAGGAAGAGGAAGGTAGAAAGTGGAGGTAATTCGGATAAAGATGCAATTGGGTAATCTAGATAATGGGCCAGGGTCAAAGGTAGTAACAATTAAACATACACCACACGTATAAATTACGTCACGGTACCAGGTTGAAGAGCATACAAACTCTACATCGTCTAAGGTCAATAGGTTTATCCAAACAAGGTTGAGGTGATTCCAGGTATCCAAGGCATAGGATATAGTATGGAATCACTTTGTAGGTCAGGTGCAGGAATGTTTAGGTATGTTCCGGTACACCAAAGGTAAGGTTAGGATAAACAACACGAAAATAGGAAAAATATGGTCATTAGGTCGAGACAACACATGGGTAACCATGTCGCAAGGTATAGCGAGCACATGATTTCATACGTCACTAACAATGTTTCGGGTCTAAGTAGCTAAGTCAAGGCAATAGGTGAGGCAAGGTCATTAGATCAAACAATACGGGTAACAGTGTCGCAAGGTATAGCGAGCACATGAGATCATAGGGTATTAATAATGTTTCAGGTCCAGTTAGCGAGGTCACAGCATGGGTAAGGCCGAGGTATGGGTAAAAGAACAAGTCCCTAAATGCAATGAAGGATACGTATAGGTAATGTAGGCTTGGAGGTGGGTTGCAATAAAAATGGTTAAGGTCAAACAATGGAGGGGTTGGGTAATTTGTGGGTAAAAATGGGTTTAAAAAAAGAGTTATAAGTGAAATGATAGGTAACCAACTTTGCTTTAGGTTTAACCGTCATTGGTTTACTAGGGTACGAGCTGACCTACATCGGTTGGGTCGGGTCAGGTATTTAAAAAGATAAATCCGCAAAAAGGGGATTCATTTGTGTGCTCATCTAATAATTCCAGTTGCGCCAAACAATCCTGGCAAAATTCATTGTCATTGAGCATTTCTTGCAGTGAGATGTGAAGAGATGGAATCTGGAATTTAATAGGTAAGACAACCTTGATACGGTAGACCAGAGAAAAGGGGGTGGCAGTAGTCGAAGTGCGAATACTAGTGCGGTAAGCCCACGATGACGAAAGGAATGTGTGTATGCAAATCCTTCCTAGTATCGTTGACTACCTTCATAAGAATTTTGCTCAAGGTTTTATTAGTTGAATTAAGCTTGACCATTGGTTTGTGGGTACTAAGGTGATGAGAAACTAAGTTGGATTCTGAAAGCATCACATAGTTTGTGTAGGGTTTTATTTTTAAATTGTTTTCCGTTATAAGTGATAATGCGGTGAGGGACACCGAAATGAACAAATGATGTGATGGTTAATGAATTCACATATTTTCTCAGCTTTGGTGGAGATGAGGGGAAGGGCTTCTACCCATTTAGTGTAATATTCAGGAGCGGTTATGATCCATTAATGGCGTTGTGAAGAATGGGGGTTAATCTCACTTACAAGATCCAAACCCCATTGAGAGAAAGGCCAAAGGTCTCATGTGACCTGTAGGGTGTGGCTAGGTGTGTAATGAAGATTAGCATGTTGTTGGAATTTTTATGCAAACATTTGACATAATGACAACAATCATGGTTTAGGGTTGGCCAATAATAACCTAGGTGAAGAATGTGCTTTGCAATGGCTAAACCACTAAAGTGACCTCCGTAAATTCCATCGTGGACTTCCTTAATGGTGTAGGGGATTTCAGAGCTTGTAAGGCATCATAAGAGAATGTCATTGAAGCCACGCTTGTAAATAAGACCACCGATGAGGACATAACGGGATACACTTTTAAGAAAGGCATGTTGTCCATTACGAGTGAGATCAGTGCGTAAAATGGAAAAGGGAAATATAATCTGTATATTGCTTATACCAAAGGTCACTTGGGTCAGGAGCGGCAGTTCTAATATAGTAGACTTCACAAGGTAAATAAGAGGGTGATTGCAATCTTTATATGGTGACAAAGATTTTAGAGTCAGCGAGATAAAGCAGGTATCTGAGAATCCAAGAAGGCTATGGTGTCTGCAAATTTATTAGTAGAACATGGGGTGGTTTGAAGTGCATAACGGTCAAAGGTGGTTAAAAGTATGTCCACATGATGCTTATACTTTTGAAGTATCTCATTATGAAACTGGTATATACCATTGACTTGGTTTATGACCAGCTGAGAATCGAAAAAGATGTTGATTGACTTAAAATCTAAGGCATAAGCAGCTCGAAGACCCAATATGAGTGCTTTGTATTTAGCAATATTTTTGGTACAGTCAAAATCGAGTTTGAAAGACAAAGGCATAGGGTTCACCACCAATTGGAATGAGGATAACACTAGCCCTACCCCCATGCTGACACTTGGAGCCATCAAAGAAGAGTATCATTTGGTAAGCGGGTTCGTAGAGGGAAAGGGTAGCTATAGACTCATCCGGGAAGTCGAAGTTAGAGGGTTGATTCCCAGAAATAGGTGTGTTGGCCAATTGGTCAGCGATAGCCTAGCCCTTGATCAGAATTTTTATGGATTAATTTGAGGTCGAGGTCATGGCCAGAAGCATAAGCCAACGTTCAGCACATTGATTTTGATAAGGTTTAACATACACATAGTGTAATGGGCCAATATTAGTAATGACAAAGGTTTTTTGGTTCAGTAGGTAATGGCGGAGTTTAGTGGTGATGAAAACTAAGGCTAGGCAAAAGTTTTTCAGTGCATGGGTATATCTAGTTTCATAGTCAAGAAGGGTACAGACTTATGTAATAAACCGCTTGCTCTCAGGTGTTGGTCGTCGCGATGAGCTAGCATGACACCTAGAGAATGGTCAATGGTGGAAATATATAGGTAGAAGGGCTGGTCATCTTTAGGAGGAATGAGCACTGGTGGTTGAAGAAAGGTATTGTTTCAAGGCTTCGAAGGCTTTATGGCATTCCTCATCCCATTTGAATGAAACGTATTTCTTGAGAAGATGATGGAATGGTTGATAGTGGTCGGAAAGATACAAGATAAAAATGAAGAATTGATTGTAACTTTCATTGTAGGCTGTGAAGTTGATGGAGATTAGTGGGTGGCAGAATTTTAAGAATAACCTTGACTTTAGACAGGAACAACTTCTATGCCATGCAAAGAAACGATGAAACCTAGGATTTTTCTAAAAAGTACCACAAAAACACACTTTTTTCGGTTGAAGGTGAACACAATATATTGATGAAGCAGTCAAAGATGACTTTAAGAACAAGTAGGTGTTCGGTTCGATGCTTAGATTTGGCAAGAAGATCATCTACGTAATCCTGCAATATGTGATGCATGATGTCATGGAAGATGTAAGTCATGGCTCGCTGATATGTAACACTGGCATTTTTTAGGCCAAAAGGCATGACTCGATAGCATAAATTCCCCCAAGGGGTGATGAAGGTAGTCTTGTGTTGATCCTCTGGGGCTAGTAATATTTGATTGTAGCCCAAGAAACTGTCCATGAGTGATAACATTTCATGGCCCGTGGTGAGATCATCTATTTGGTCAATGCCTGGTAGTGGGAAATCATCTTTGGGATAGGTGAGGTTGAGGTCATGAAGAAATCCGTGCAAATGCAGAGTCCCCCTATCACCTTCGTGACAGGAATAGATGTTAGAAATCCATTGGGGATAATCAATGGGTAGAATGAAGGAAACAAGAGAAGGTGTTGAAGCTCTTCTTTGACCAGAAGAGCAATGCAAGGATGTAATTTTCCACAGCTTTTGTTTGATGGGTTTGGCATCAGGAATGGTTACGATATTGTGAACCATGATTTTTGGGTCAATACTGGGCATATCGGCATAGGACTAGGCAAATGTGTTGCTATGGTCCCAGAGGAAAGAGGTGAAGGCTTCCTATTCAGTAGTGTCTAAGGATTGGCCAATCTTTAGAATGTGTGGGTCATCCTGAGTATTAATGTTGATTTTGATGGTTGATTCATTCAACATGGTCTACGTCTCAGAGGGTAACGACTGATGAATATAAGAGTCTTCTACACCAAGGTAGGTGAGGATGGACTCATCAGTCCTGACATTGAATGATGTTAATTAAAGGCATATCATCATCGATCATGTCAGGATATAGGAATGGGAGAGAAGAGGGAGCCTCGCCATCACATTGATAGGTCAACGGTCCTAGGGAAATGGTGTTTACAAAAAAAAAAAGTTAGGAGGTATAGATTCAGGATCTATGGACTCCATGGGTGAAGATGGTAAAGTGGGTGAATGAGCAGGGGGGAAGATTTCTCATCCTGTATAAGGTCGATGCAAACCTTCTTAGCGAGGTGGAGCATCAAAACCAATGCCACTATGGTCATTGTGTTTATGAGAGGTACAAGAGATGACAGTGTGGCAGCCTTGTTCATAAAAACCGAAGCCAAATCCTTTCCACGTGCACCGATGGAGGAAAGTGTGAGTGAAATGGTACGGTTAGTGAGGGAGTGTAGGTTGGATGAAAATGGTTGGGTTTGGGATGGAGGTTCAGGTTTATAGGTGGCCATATCAAGCCCCCCCATATGTTAGGTTGGTGTGAAGGTGGGGAGGGCCATAAGGGAAAATGTCACCGATGCAAATGTCATAACTGGGATGTTGACATAGATTCCCATACTCTTGTGGGGTGAGGAAGGTATCAATATTGTATAGGCGGTATTCCCCCAGAGTGAGGCATTGAAAAACACCTTCTAAGGGATCAATAGTTGGTATGTGGGTAGCCGGTATGCATGGTTCACTAGATGAAGGAGTGCTAGTGGTAGAGGCTACAGCTGCAGTGGGGATAACAAGGTTAGATGCAGCAGAAGTAGTGTCAATTTTTGTGGATGGGCTCATGGGTGAAGGTGAAGTGGCTATGGTGGTAAATTCCTTGACCGGTATAAGCACATCATTGGGTTGATATAGCATTTTACAAGTATTGAAAGGTGAGGGGTGTGGTAGCGGATGGTGTAATTATGTCCCTTGTGTTCAAATTTGAGGCATCAATGTAATGTCAAAGGAACACAACCCATAGCATGAATCCAAGGTCGACCAAGCAGCAAATTATACTAGAACTCCCCTTCTAGAACATAAGAAAAGTTCTGGGATGGTGTGAGGACCTACAAGGACAAGGAGAAAAATGGTACCTAGAGGTAGAGATCATGGCATCATTGAAGGAACACAACATAATAGGGTTACCATGCATGTAATTGGTAGGTATTTACATTTTTTTATACACATGGGAGGAGATGATGTTAATGTTATCACCCCCATCAATCACAGTGCATCATATGCATATATTATTGATGAAGAAAGAGATGAAAAGAGCGGGGTAGGGGTCATCAGACTGGAAGGGAGTGATATATTCATCGGAAAAAGTTGAGGGAGGCCACATGGTAAGTGGGTGGAGGTGTAGAGGAAGGTGAAGACCTAGTGAGAGAGGCTATGTGGTGAGGGGTAATGATGGAGGCCACAGGTGTGGTGGTCATTTGGTAAGATTTTAATAGATTAAAGGACCTCCATGAGGGCTTGATGATGTGACTTTGAGGTTTGGATAAGGTCATATAAAGACATTTTGTGGGGGGATTGGTGTAGTTATTCTAGCATTCTGTGATGTGTGACCCTGTCAAAAATGCAGTATGTAAGAGCTCAAATAGTGGACTTTGGGTGTGGGTGTAGATAGTATATTGGGTACAAGGTTTGATTTATGTGCCACTTTCGTTCTCTTTGGCTTTATGTCTTTATAAGCATGACTGGCAATGTTGATCATGTTAATATGAGGAGAGGTGGATAAAGAGGGTGTGTCATGGAAGGTATAGCGAAACATGAGGCACAAAACCCCTAGTGGGGGATATGATCCTTGTGAAATGAGTAGGGCACATTGGCATTTTTGGTGGTGGTTTAGGCCAATTCTCTTATGTGAACCATGTTAACTTTGAATGTCGAGGATGGATCCAAGAGTTTTTTAGGTAGATGATCTTTTTTGCTAAGTAGGTGATGGGAGAGGAAATGTGGGAATTGGTGGAGGCAAAAAGGGGTCCTCATCAAGAAGATCATCATTGTCAAAGTTTTCTTTAGGAGGACATAATTAGGACAAGAGTAGTTTTTACAGCCTTACAGTTCTCTACATTGTGTCCTAGCACATGATGGTAGTTGCACAAATTTTGGTTTCGTCAAACCCCTTTGGTTTGGGTTTGAGCGGGTCATAAGGTCTAGGGGGTGGTAATGTGATGACATAAGTTTTGAGGAGATTGGTTAAGATTTTGGCATAGGATCCCGCTAGTGAATCACAAAGGGAGGTAAATGTGGGTTTGGGTGTAGGTATGGCTAATTGTAGAGGAAGAGGTTTTACAATAGGGGGAGTAGGTTGGGCTACTAGTCTTGTATGCGGTGTGGTCTTAGGTCTTGGTCATATCTACTTGGGTAGGGGCATGGTAGATGAACTATATAATGGAAGGTTTTATTGGTTTAACTAACATATTGGAGGGTAGCGGATTTTTAGCTTTAAGTGGAGTCTTTTTGGAAAAAGGAGATACAAGGGTGTATGAAATGTGGAGGGAAAAGTCAGATAATGGAAGAGGGAGGGTTACCCATGGAGGGTAATTGAGGTGTCTTTAGAGACAGGTGGTGCAAGTTGGGGAGGAGGCATGAGTGGAAGAGAAGGAAGTGTCATGGGTAGTGAAGAATTTATTGATGGTATTAGAGGTATGGGTGGTAAGAAGGTTACAGGTGAGGGTAGAGGTTTTGAGGGTTTGCTTAGGTATATTAGAGGTATGTGATAGGGAAATGGGTTATTTCGTTCTTGGTTTACCGGTAGATGGGGGTTGCTTTTCCAAGGACGAGGGGTGAGGCCCTAGGATGGAAGGAAGCGGGTGAAGGTGATAAGAGTGTGGTAGGTGAGGTTGGGGTATGAGATTTATGGGATTGTGTCATAGTTTTAGGGGCTAGTTTAATTTTGGTATTAGTTTTGGAAGATGTGGCTAAATCTAATTTTATGGGTGGGTGAGTAAGGCTAGTTGTTGGTATGATCTCCTAGGTAGGGTAGGTAGGTAGGGTGACGATTAGGCCAGGGTCAAGGTGTTTGGGTGTAGGTGTATATTGGACTATGGGTAGAGGTGTGAGTTGGGCCAGAGGTGGTGTCATGGAAGGCATTGCAATAGTTTATGATTGTGTTTGGTTTTGGTTTCCCGAAACATTTTTGGATAAATAGTGGAGGTGTTAATAGGGGACAATTGCATTTGTGTTGAAACATGAAGAAGAAGGCATCCCCAAAGTAAGGCTCTATCGACATAGTCTAGGTGATCAGTCAAGCATGATAATGGTACTGATGTAGGTGGGGGTTGACATGGATTAAGTGGAAATCCCTGTAAAATGTGTTTGAGATACAGGGAAATGGTTAGCCCCGGAATCTATAGGTAAGAGAGGTCGAAAGTAGATTAGCAGGATCCTGAAGGTCTGATGGTGAATAGTCATCTATAGGAAGTGGCACTTATATAGTATCCTCCATGGGTAGAGGAGAGGGATTGGTTAGCCAAAGTGGACTCTCCTTGTGTTGGTGTAGGTGGTGGACCTGCATCTTCTATGAGTAGGAGAGGTGCCACTAACAACTACTCAAAATTTTGACGGGTCAAAGGCGGTATGCTAATTATAGGATCTTCCATGGGTGAAGGGGAATAGGAAGGGGGTTCCTTTGTGGGTAGAGGAGTAGATGAAATAGATTCTGGTGCAGGTAGGGGAGTGCGGGCTAAGATTTCATCTATGGAAGGAACATGAGGCAACTGGGAAGCAAATGGTGTGTCATTTGAAAATAGTGTGGACCTCGTGGACATTGCCATCATTGTTTGAGGTATCACCAGCTTGGTTGGAAGATGGGGCATGATTAGGGAATGGTTTCTTGAAGATATGCAAGTTTTGGTTAGTGGGTGCATTTGGGATATCCAAGACTAGATCTCATTGTCCAACATTTCTTGGACAATATTCTTGAAGGTGATGCAGTTATTGTTGCTATGACCTTTGACACAATGATAGTTGTAAAATTCATGTTCCTTATACCATGAGGGCATGGGTCACTCAGGGTCAAAACAAGTATGTGGTTTTATAGGTGGGAGGGTAATGGCACCAGCCTTCACAAGCTTTTCCAGTACAAAAGAATAAGATTCTCCTATGGAAGTGTATTTTCGTTGTTCCCATCTGAAGTGGAAAGCTTGGACAAGAGAGAGATTAGAAGGGGGTTTGGATGGGTTTGATTGATGAGGGGGACCGGATTTGAGAACTACGATCATTCATAGACCCTTTGGGTTTTGAATAGTTGTTTTGGGGTTTCACAGATGAAGAAGCATCATTTGATTTGAACGTGATGTTCTTGTTATGAAGTTGAATCTTCTTTTCTTCGATACCATAAATTTCCAATTTCCATGCCATAGTGAATGCCTCGTCAAAAGTATGGAAGGTATGAACCTACAGGGTTGGTGAGATGTGTCTAGCACAAGCCCAAGTAAACAACTCTATGAGTTTAATTTGAGGCAGTTGAAATGTGAGTTGATTGATTAGGCTGCGCCAATGAGTGACAAAGTCAGCGATAGACTCATCATCATGCTGACGAGTGGAATAAAGATCATTCATGGTAACCTTCTTGACAATATTAATCAAGAAGTGGTCTAAGAAGGCCTGGGCTACTTGATTGAATGAGTAGATGGAATGTCTTGGTAGCCCACTATACCAGTCTAATGCAGGTCCGAGTTAGGGACATTGGGAAAGTTCTCAAAAGTAAAGCATCATCATGGGAAATCAGGTAACACCCATGTTTAAAGGACTGTAAATGTTGTTTTGGATCCTCTTTGCTATTGAAGTGGTTGAATTTTTTGCATTTCCCAATGTACAGGGGTATGGTTGAATAGGAATGGATGGGTGAATAGGCTCATTACAAATTTTTCATAGGTGAGGTAATTGTGTGATCCAGAAACCAAAGCTTCTAGTGTCTACATCTTTTCCATCATCAACTTGATGAGGTCAGTGGTAGGTTGTGATGGGGAGACACCTCCTATGGCATAAGGGGGTGGATATTGAACTTGATAGGGAGGTTGAGAATAGGGAACCGACATAGGAGGTAAATATCCATAATGGGTGAAGAGACGAGATAGGGGGTTGTTGATAGTAGGTGTATGTAGGTGGGATGGTCTTCGTGACTCTGGTAGCGATTTGGGGCATTGTTTGCGGGATGGAGAGGATGAGATTTTGGAATAGAGTAGGGGTTACTGACACCACAGGCAGGTTATGTTGCAATGGGTATTTATGAGAAAATGGGTGCAGACTGTGCTATGGTCTGGGTGGTCGACTAGGGGACAACAGATATAACAAATGCAAGTGAAACTATAGATGTAATGGTCATGGCGGGTATGGGGTCTAGCTGTGAAACTACTGGGGGTGAAGTAGGTGAGGGTAACACTACATTATTAGGGGTTGATGCAGCAGTCAGGAATAAGGGCAGGAGAGATGGACACATGGCATGTCTGTATATCAACTAACTTGAGGAGTCTTGGGTGGAAGAATGGGAAAGGTAGAACTTTAAGGCCATGGGATTCTGATCAAGGAGTTGTGCAAACTCTTCATCACCTGTAGCAATGGTGGTGGGTAAGGTTGGATCCATGGGTGACAGGATGGAAGGTGGTGAGGGACTAGGTGGGAGTGGTTGACGACTAGCATGGAATATGAGGGTGTTAGTCTAGCTGTGAATCAGCACCATGTGAACAAGTGCTAACCTGGTAAGAATGTATTCTGTAGATGACACAGAAAATAGTAGAAACAGAGAATAATGGGGTCTGGGATGTGAATCTGATCAATGTATGGATTTTGAAAATCAAACACAGGCAACCGACTGATAGTCAGGTTGACTAATGATGGTTGAGGGAAAACTGATGATGGTCAGGTTGACTGGTGACGGTTATGGGAAAGTCTGATGATGGTTACTAAAACTAATACTGGTCACTATGGAAGAAACCAGTCTTAAAGAATGAAACATGAATGTTGGATATGTACCTAAGAAAACTGGGTATGACAGTAGGTATCAATAGGGGAGAAATATGATGATGCCCTGAGGGCTTGAAACAGAATAGAAAGAGTGATGAAGGATATTCTAGGTAAAGTAACTAGAGAGCCAGAAGCCGACACTGGTTAGGGTGTAACCGATGACAGTTAGATGTGAACCAGTGACGGGTTGCTGGACCGATGTCAATGACTGTGAAATTAGAAATAAATGAAGAAAATGGGTTTTGTGAATTAAATTAAGTGAAAAATCAAACTCAAAAACCTAAGAATGAAGAGATGGGGCCCTGACACACTCAGAAAAAGTCATAATACTCCAACTACGATGGTGGAGTGTGCAAGGAAGAAGAAAAATGGAGATTCGTAGTCTCACACCTCAAAACACAAGTCAAGAAGAATGCTAAGAAAAAGCATGATCCTAATAGTGATTTTCTTATGTTTGTTTAGCTTATGCTATTTAGGACTGACTGTATGTATTTAGAACAAAATTTTTGGTGAGGAAGGCTTCCTACAAAGGAGGATATCTAAAAGGAGAGGTTTCAGGTATGTTATGGCGGGGGTAGGCCATCCTCTGAGATGATGACTCGACAAAGGCAAAGAGCTGGGGAGTACCTACCAATCGGATCATGTGATCACTGATAGATGTTCCCTGGTAAGATGTTTTTTAAGAAAGATGTGTATATTTTTATTTTGTGCAAGTTTGGTAAGACAGAGAGAGAGAGAGAAAAATTGTGCTTTCTACGATTCTTTGTGTCAACCATCAGCTGGGCATGACTTCCAGCATATATGTTGCCCTCAGTTTTAATGTGAACTAATAATGCAACAAATCAGAATGCAATGAAAGTGTTTTAAACCCAAATCTAAGTGTGATATTTGATGTAGCAAGTGATGAACAGGAAGAGGGATGCTCTTTCACTAATACAATGCAAAAGAAAGGAAGATATGTTCTTTTTAAAGCACCAAAAATATGATTGTTTTTAGACAATAGAAAGAAGGAGAATGATTCCAAAGAAGAAAATTAATTTGGAAGATTTTTGAAGGGAAACAAACACACAAATTTCACCTAGGAATGAATAAATGCAAAAGAACCCTTGATGGGTCCCACCTGGGTGTGCCAAAATGTTTAACCATTTTCTTTACATTTTGTGAAGTGATAAAACAAATAAGGGTAAAGGCCAAGGAGGAATACCTGTTAAATGTTGGTCGGTTGATGGTTGTTGCATGCGTTCTGAATTCTTGATCCACAGCTGAATGTGAGAGCTTCCTTTTGGCTAGGAGGAACTACCTGTAATAGAAAAGAAGACCACAAAAAGATAGTTAAATGATATATGACAGTGGACTACCTAGCATATGCTAGTTCCAGGAAGTGTGATACTTCCTAGATGGTTGTCAATCCACTGTTTAAAACAAGTTAATGCGAGAAATAAACAAAGTCCTACTGTAGTTGATATGATTTAGGTATTTCATTCAAGTACAATAAGAAAATCCAATCACAACAGGCTAGGCTATAGTTGGATTTGAGAGGTGAGTGTCTGTCAAGGTATTGGGACTGATCAAGGGTTTGATTCTGGGTTATTTAGGTCAACTATTAGGGTGATTGTTGGGTCTATTCTTGGTCAAGGTGTAAAACATAGAGACTGGACGTCGGCTGAATGTGACTGATGCCGGTTTAGGTAGAACCGATGGTAGTTGTGGGATAACTGGCATCGGTATGGTCGAGATAAAAGAAACTCAAATAGATTAAATGGCAATGGGTGATCTAAGGTCAAATAAATTTTGGAAGGGTGAATGGGAAGGTCTGTAGAGGTCTTAGGTATGCTCAGAAGTATACAGCACAGGTGAGGATAAGTGATTTGGTGATATGGGTGAAGGGATATTTGAGTTCACAAGTCAAGTGGGTGACGAAGCAATAAGCATGAAAAGAATAGATTAATAACAGGAGTAATAAAGATTACTAACTAAAATAAACCCTATTGGATAGGGCCATACTTACTGTGTTAAGGATCTGATGGCTGAGTGGTGGAGGTGGTTGATTGGAGATAATACGTGTATGGTACTGAAGGTAGTGATTTCCCGAAGTTCTCCCATGAATGCAATGGCTCTATGATTGATCCTGGTAATGGTTCTGGATGTCTGGATGTGTAAAAGGATGCTTGTTTCACTTGCATGCAAGCTCTGATCTCCTTTCTTTCTCTCATAATGTGCCAACCCAAAAACAAGGTTGTTTAGGTGAATAAATGGTAATTGACGGTGGTTCCTGGTTGACTAGACATCGGTTTAGGGTGACTCGGTGTCAGTTAAGGTGAGGATTCCCTAGGTTTACTAAAATTGGTAGATCTCACCTCTTTTATCTCAAGTTCATTCCTTGATCCATAGATTTGGAACGGACGTTACATTTTTTATGAGCGGGAAGGTGGTTAGGGAGATTTTAGGCATTGATTTTAGGGTTGGACCAAATCTTAGCTCATTAAGGAAAGTAAGATTAGGTCTTAGTTAGTTATGGAAACATGCCAAGAATAGGTCTAGGGTGAGGTGGCTGGACGAGGTGTCTAGGTGAGGTGGTGGGGTAGAAATTAGGGTAATTAGATATTAAATATTGTGAGGATATATATTAATTTAATTAAATTAATGGTGATGTATGGTGGAAGGGGCCATGGTTAGATGAGTATGATTGAGTTGGTTATTTGACAAAGGACCAAGGGGAGTATGACCCAATTTTGGTGTCTACACTCATAATTGGACTCAGAGTTCAAATCCTCTAACTCAGCTTCGTACCGATATTCAAACCAAGTAAGATCAGCTTGGATGCGCTTGACCTCAAAGTATGCCTCCCAAAATTCCTCTACAACATCAAGGATTCACTGAGTGGACTCAAAGATGCTCTGCAAATGATCCAAAGGGGCAAAGTGGATAACACATAGGTCAAGATCATGAAGGATGACGTATTGTTCCTAGTATAATGGGTGATGGAAAATGGGCAATGAGTTGATGCTAGTAATCTTGTGACTTTGACCATCTATTACCATCTAAAACAATCCATGCTGGATAAAATGTCATAGAAAAATATATTCAGAATAACTGCTAAAGGAGATTAAATGAATCTGATAACAAAATAGAAGTGACAGGAATCGATGGTTATTCTTGAGGATACTAACAGACTAACAAACTACAGTATTTAACTCATTTATTTGAAATTGTGGTCTTTTAGGGACTTAGATAATGATGTGAGATAAACAAATGAACAAAGAAAAGTACCTAGATGTAGAAATCAAGCTAAAAATAATATCTGGCCTTGATAGAAGATAATGCAAAATGTTGATGAATTTTACAGTTGGATGATGAAATATTGATCTGTAGAGGCTCCAAAACAAATCCCAAAACGCTTGATGATTACGAATAAAAATGTTGGATGATAATGCAAACACTTTGATACACAATAATACTCAAGTATGAAGCTCAGGCTCGAAAATGCAAGTGGACGATCCCCAAAGAGAGACTGAAAAAATCTCTTAAAAACAAACATCAGCGATTACCTGAATCATCGGCGATTTTGGTCTGTTTGAGCCTTGTGAGGAAAATAGTTGGAACAACTTATTAAAATGAGGTTTTTGTTTTGATTTTGAGGGGGGTGATGTGTTAGGTAGTTAGGGATGTGTTAAGTTTGTTTTAGGGGGTGATAGAATAGGTTAGATCATACTAATTTGAGTATGATTTAGATACATGTATAGGTGATTTTCATGAATGTGCAAATAATATAATAGGTGTATATAGGCGTGTCGAGATAAGGGAGTTGGAAATAGATGAGGTGGATTAAGGTAGTTGTAATATCATGGAGTATTTAGATTTAAGATAGATAATGTAATTAAATGTGATCAAATGATGAAATATTTAATTAATTAAATAAGAGTGGGAGATAATGAAGGGTGTAAGTATGGGAAATATTTATTTAATAAAAAAATGTGATGGGTATAATGTAGACTTAGGGTTATAAAATGGGAATTTGTTTAATGATTTGGCTGAAGACGAGGGGTGCAGATTTCTTGTGTCCACATTTGCCCCTTTTTGTCTAGCAGTTTAATGGCAAAGCGTTAGACAAAAATAATAAAAAATTGTTTGTATGGGTGATCTAACTGTAATGCAATACAGGGAACACCAGTGATTGTAATGTGTATCATTTTAAAAGTTTCCCCAGTCTAAGGGGATATTGAAACAGGATATGCTACTGAGGAATCAAATGACAGGCGCACCAAAGTTTTCGACACCTATAGATGTATGATTCGTAAAGGTAGGATAATTTTACGAGAAGGGTAAGTGATGGGGGGCCAAAGGGCACATATCCCATAGACATATGACGAGTCCCAATGTTGATTTTATTTTTCTGATTTAAATTTTTTAAGGACTATGGTCCTTTGAAAGAGACACACTTGTGAAAAAGTGGTCTTTTGCTATGTGGTTTGGGGTAGAAATGATTGTAGATGTTGTAATGGGGTAAATTGCTAACGATTTAATGAATCTCTCGTGATTTATGTTAAATCACCGGTGATTAATGTGATCACCGGTGATTGGATCATAGTAAAAACGGGCCATATAAATAGTCGAGCCCCAACGGTTAAACCTCATTTTAACCGCGCGATAAAATGGAAGTGAGAGATATTTTCGAGCATTTTTAGAGTGATTTAGAGTGATTTGATCCAAATGGTGACATCCAGCATGCACATGAAGCCCACTATGGCCGAGGTAAGTGATTTTGACTTGATTTTGTGTTTTTTTGTTATTTTTGAAAGTTTTCAGGATTTTTTTACCATTTTGGGGGGCAGGAGGATGCCTAGTTTTGACGTGTAAGAATCACCAACGATTTATGAAATTTCCAGTGATTGAAGTGAATTGCCAGCGATTCACCTGTGATATGGGCGATTTGGATTTTTGATGACAAAAACATGATTTTTAATAAATGCTTTTAATTTTATATGGTGTTTGTGATTCCAATTCAGTTATTGGTGTTTGATGTATTTATATTTTGTGATGACGTTGGTGTTAATGCTAATGATGTTTTAGATGTTGTTGGTATTTTTTGGGTGATGGTGTTGATGATAATGTTTTAATGTAAAGAAGTTTTGATATGCTGTGAATGATATTTTTGATATTTTTGGCAATGATACTAATATTTGTTTATATATTTTTTAGGTAGATGCTTAGTTGACTATCTATGATCATATACCATTGATCTTGGATGAGGTGAGGG
Organism: Taxus chinensis; assembly: GCA_019776745.2. NCBI lineage: Eukaryota > Viridiplantae > Streptophyta > Pinopsida > Cupressales > Taxaceae > Taxus > Taxus chinensis. Next base: position 657,101,987 of record CM034152.1, read on the forward strand.
TTGATATGATAGATGACGATTGGGAGCATGTTTACGTTGTTGGTTTCAGTGCTATGAGACATTATCGACAGATACACAAATGTTAGAGGTTGATGTTGGCTTTGTTATAGTGGTGTAACCCTTCCACTTGTACTTTTTGGTTTCCCACTAGGGAGATTACCATTACCTTAGAGGATGTACATCGCATCCTGAGACTACCTATTTGTGGAGAGAGTATATATATTATTAGTGAGACGGAGAGGCCAGATGTGATGACTAGATTGTATGGAGAGGATGTAGAGGATGTCACATATGAGTCAAGGGCCTTTACATATGGCAGATTATATTCACCTGGGAGAGAGGGTTGTACCTGGATGACCATGATGATGATGGCCATCATTTGTTATGCTTTGTCAAATTCTAGAGGTGAGCGTTTTCCATGGATGATGACTGGTGTTGTGGAAAATATGATGGAGCATCGTATATTTTTTGAGTGGGGTCCTACCCTACTTGCACAAAATTTTAGGGAGTTGTGTGCATGGAAGGCCTGCAAGAGGTTTGGGATTGATGTGTCCTTTCTTCTACATGCTTAGGCCTTCGATCACAATTTCATTGCTCAACTAGTGGGGTTGTCATGGGAGAATGGTGATGGGAATCCTGGCTTCATGAGGTGGAGGCAGGACGTGGGTCATGGGTTGAAGAGGAGGAGGAGAAGATATTATCGATATTTTTTATCTAGATTGTAGGTGGATGATGTTGTATGGAGGCCTTATCTAGATTTTTCTACTTGGCCTGGGTATCCTTATGAGATGATTGGCTTACAACAGGATATGTGGGTATAGGCTCGCAGAGTAGGAGAGCATGAGCTACTACGTTTTGATCGGGTGAGGAGATAATTTGAATTATTTTAGGGTGTACCTGAGGAGCCCATGCAGTATAGATAGGAGGATTGAGATACTGAGACTCTGAGGGCCTGTAGAATGATTTCTACATTATTTCAGGGCTCTTCCATTTCTGTTATCTTTTGTTGCCCCAACCCCTTTTTCCTTTTGGTGTTCTTTTGTATATTTTCGGGACTCAATTTTTCCTAAGTATGGAACTAGATGTGAAGGGTATCTATGTGTCCCTTCAGCGCATTTTGGAGAAAGCACAAAGAATCGAGAGCCTTCAAGTAGTGATAATTGACCACGTGGCTAAAGCACGACAAGGTATCCCAAGTGGTTTGAAAAGTAAAAATAAAGGAGAAGAAGGTGTAGGCCTCCACGTGTCACCTAGACGTAGCTTCAAAAGGAGAGAGAAAAGGATATGCCCTAAAATAGTACAATGTTTCTACGTGTCATATAATGTAGCTACAATCATCAAAGGGACCAACTAAAGAAGCAGAGAACTCGAGGTTCAGCGAATTGAATGTGATCTCGGGTCCCAAAGCATGTAGTTGATATTTTCTCCCAAGGTCGAAGATTGCGTAGGTAGAAACTAAATACGGATGGTGGAATTCTTGATTGGAGGCACATTGGAGCAAGAGCTGCAATGGTATATAAGAGAATGTTCTTGTGCCAGTAATAAGGGGACAGGAATTAAGTTCTAGAGCTTCAGAGGAGAATATTTTAGGCTCATTCCATTGTGTTCATTAGCCTTAGTAAGGATATGTTGTAAGGAAATGTTGTAATCCATGCCATTCTATCCTTATGTATTGTTTTTTCTCTATAAATAAGAGTTCTTGCTCTATGCACCAAAAATTTCACTATATTATGTGTCATTTGTTCCTCCCTGTTTGCTTTTAATTTAGTTCTTGATAAATGTTTAAATATCTATCATGTTGCATGCCCTTAGGTGTTTTACATAAATATTATCATTGTGTACGTGATTATTTTTTAGTTTCGTCTTGCCTTTGATGTTCTAAAATATCTTTGAAATATTTGATCATGCTCGATGTTCTTAAACTAATATATTAGTTATTTCAATAGTGATATTTGTGTTATTTTAGTAAATATTCGGCGAATCACCTTAGATAGGATTTACATATTTTTTAGTTTTCTCTCTAAACCCTTATCTCAATCCAAATTAGAGAAGAACCACCTTCTATAAAACCTGGAGGTTATTTTAGGGATCAAGTCCCACATCCCTAATATTTCCCACAATTTTGGTGTTTTCATCTATAAAGATAATCGTCAACATGGCCATGGTGACGAGGGCCCGTGTGAGGCCCATGATTATTTTTGAGGAGGGGGTTATGGGCCCTAATGATGCTGGTGATATAGTGCACATTGATGATGTGGGGGTGACTCCAATTATATAGAATGGTGGACCCGAGCATTGAGGGGTTTTGACATGACCCAAGTTATACAGCGGGTTAGACGGGTACGTGCTTGGGTAGAGGGAGGAGTACAGACATAGGAGGTGATGTATGGTTCAGATGATAGTGATAGTGATGAGGAGGATGGTGATGGTGATTTGGCTACAGCTATTGCAGTGGTGATGGCCGAGAAGGTCGTAGTGTAGGGAGAGAGAGGGATGCAGTTTAGAGGGAGTGAGATGATCTTTTGAGAGTTAGGGATGTCTTGATTGTTGAGAGGGATAGGGTGGTGACTGAGTGGGATACTACATTTGTTGAGAGAGATTGACTCAAGACTCAGTTGGCTTAGGACATTGTAGATCGAGATAGATATCATGAGAAGAGGGAGGGCCTGAGGAAGGCCTTAGGGATTATCAGGTCTTCTGTTTCTAGTGTGGATTTGGTGTTGATGGGACAAGCCAACAGATAGAGGGCACAAGCTAGTGGATCAAGACCACAAGCTAGTGGGTCTAGTAGATCTCCTGTAATTCTAGGGATGGTCTCTATGGTATATTAGTAGACGTTATGGGATGATTTATAATACTATGTTGATTTGATCAGCAAGGATTATCTTCTGATGTGGTTTTATATGCTGATCATTTGGCCGCTAAGGCCTCAAGCCTAAGTACTAGTGCAATGAGTGTGGGTCACCCACCTCAGAGACTAGAGAGAGGGGATGGAAGTGTTGGAGGAGCTAGTGGAGATTTTGGATCTGTTGGTTGTGTCGGTGATTAGGGAGGAGAGGGCATTACTACCCCTCCTAGTGGGTTCCTCGGAGGTTATCATTTTACTAGCTAATGATATTTTTTATGTATTTGATATACGGCTCATGGAAGCCCATTTTTGTATGACTTTGATGTAATATATTTTGATGTACTACTCATAGAAGCCCATTTTTGTATGACTTTGATATGATATATTTTGATGTATGGCTCAAAGAAGCCCATTTTTGTAGTACATTGATATAATGTATGTTTATGATGATCATGATGTATATGGACTTGATTTATGATGATGATGATGATGATGATGATGAGGTTTATGACCTATGTTATTTGACTTTCATGTGTTAATAGTTTTTAATGTATATAGTGACATGTGTTTTAGAATGTGTTAATGATTTGTAATGATGTTATGTATGTGATGATATAAAACATGATGTATTGATAAAATGTTTTTGAATATTTAAATAATTATGTAGGGCATGATGTAAAATGTGATCTTCGAATGGGTTTGTCATCAAAAATGTGACCAAGTAAAATATGGTAAAAATGAAATGATTGCCCTATTATGGATTTGGTATATACGCGTTGGGTTTTGGAAGCTTAAAAACACTTGCACTTGCAGCCTTAATAAATGTTAAACAAGATCATCAATAGGTAGTTACACAAAGTCTTAATAAGATGTGGGATTAGTTGGATGTACCTTCCTAAGGCATGAAAAGGGGTTTTTCTATGTAGGTCAATGAAGGGAAAATGGGTTTTCCTTTTCAACAAGTTCATAGAGAAATTCCCTCAGCTTTACATAATTTAAGATGCAAACTGATCAATGTGGGAAGTTTTCCATGATGGGAAAGATGATCAATGCGAGAAGCTCTCTTGGATGCTTTTGATATTGATCCATTTTGAAGGTTGATCAACACGGAAATCCTTTTACATAGGTAACCATCCTTCAAGGGAGTGGTTTACAATTTTGATCTTGATTTTTACAAATAGATCGTCTTATAAGGGATCAGTCTATAATTTTACTGGTAGCTATCCTTTGAGGGATCTAATTTTTATTTTTGAAAGGATGATTTAATATTTTGAATAGTTGTCCTTGATCATTATTTTATATTTTGATGTGGAGCATCCAATGACTTTCTTTTGACATTTATTTTTGAGCTGAGATAAAACCTCTAATAGACTATTTTGAGGAGGGGAGAAGATGCGTATATGACCTACACAAGCATGCCCCATGTCATGTATTTTAATTGATACATAGTAGGTGAGTGCAATGATTAAGGGGTTCCTACAGAAGAGGAAATTTTCTATAAAGTGAAAGATGTGATGAACAAAGCCATGGTGTTCATCTTTAAGGTACATCTAGGATAATGACGGATAACCACATGCTTCCAAACCATTACTATGACAATATGGATGATTTAATGGAGTGATAAGATTTTAAATGTAACTATTGTCATGATGATAAATCATTTAACAATAGAAAGGCTGCAAGTGCAAGGCATTCAAAGGTTCCTTTTTGAGGTTCACCATCAAAAGAAGCAAGATGATATGCTCTTGACCCATTCTTGTGAGTGATTACGTATGGACCGATTTAATTAGGGGAAAACTTTCTACATTTACTCTGTTCTAATTGAGTGAAATTCTGATTTTATTTAAGCACAAGATCACCAATTTTTGAAGTCACATTATTTGATATGTTTGTTATAATCTCATTTAACACACGTTTCTTGATAAACTTGATGATGTTTGAGAGGCCATTAGATGTTTTTCATATAATAGTTCAAGGTGTGCTAAGCTATCTTGGTGATATTCTTCATCTATGGATGAAGTATTTAAGTGACACATGAAGTGATGGGATTTTAACTTCAAGAGGTAAGACGGATTCGATAACCATAGATGAAATTGAATAGGGAGTAGCTCATGTAGGGGTATGGATGATTGTTCGATAGGACCCAAAGGGAAAACGAGATTTGGAGATGCCAATTCCTGCCTACATCGTTTATTATTTTCATAAGGATTTTATTAAGTATTTTATTTAAGAGCTTCATCCTTTCCATTTTCTTGGGGATAATATGGTGATGAAAAGTTGAGCTTGATGTTAAAAGTATCACAAAGCTTCTTAAATTATTTATTTTTAAAGGATTTTCCATTGTGTATGATACGTTTATGTGGGATGCCGAAACAGACATATAATGTATTGATATATGAAGTCGATAATAGGTCATGATTTAGTCAAGGTTAAAGGAATGGATTCAACCCATTTATTGAAATATTCAGTAGATGTGATAATTGAATGATGCTGTTGAGATGATTTAGGATTGATAGCACCAATGAGGTCTAACCCCCATTAAGAGAAAGACCATAATTCCTGAGCATAGGTTGTAATGCCTGACTAGGGACATGAATGAGATCTGAATGAAGTTGACATTTATTAACATATTCACAGAAATCCTTGGTGATAGTAGGCCAGTAGTACCCTAACCGTATGACACGTTTGACGATGGAATTTCCACTAAAATGTCCTCCACAAAATCCATCATGAACTTATTTGATTTCTTTGGTTGACTCATGTGATTTAAGGCACCTTAACAAGATACTATTAAAACTACATTTGTAAAAGATACCACCTATAATAACAAAGCTGGGTAACACGTTGAAGAAATTATCTTTTAGCATTACATGATAAGTGAGATGGGATTTTAGATTCGGAATAAGGTAGTCGTAAATTTGAGTATACCAAAAATCAGTTGGATCATTGTCAATGGCAGTTGATAGGAGGGAGTTCATTTTGATGTGAGGGATAATCTAATATTTGAATGATAACAATGGATACTTTAGTGTTGTCTTTTGATTCTTTTGTTTCTAATGGGATGAGGGCTCCTAAAGAGGCCATTGTATCTGTAAAATTTTTAGAGGATTGTGGGATGGTTTGGATAGTGTAGTGATCAAAAGCACCGAGGAGAAAGTCAATGTTGGCTTTGTATTTTTGCAATATTTAATTTTACATTGATATTCTCCTTTAACTTGACTAATGACGAGTTGTGAATCTCCATATATTTCTAAGATGTGAATGCCTAGGAGAATAGTGGATCATAAGGCCCATAATTAAAGCTTCATATTCTACCATATTATTGGGGCATTCGAAGTTAATTTTGAATGATAATGGAATAGGAATGCCCCAAGAAGGTATAATGACAACACCGGCCCCTCCCCCTTGCTAGCATTTAGATCCATCAAAGAAGAGATTCATTTTGACAAGGATGAATTCATATTCATTGACATTGTTGATGGATTCATATGGAAAATATTCATGAGGAAGTTGATTATTTGGAAGAAGAGCATTAACAAGATGATCTGCAATAACCCTGGCCCTTAATAGATTTTTGTGATATAAACTCGAGGTCAAATTCATGGTCATAAGCATAATCCATCAGAGTGATACAGATCACTATGATATGGTTTAGAGTGTAGGGTCTTGAGTGGATTGAAGTTAGTGACAACATAAGTTTTTTATTAAGAAGATAATGACGTAACTTAGAAGTGGTGAAGTATAAAGCACAACATAGTACTTTCAACTTCAGTGTAACGAGTTTCATATTCATGGAGTGTGATGGCTGATATAGTATATGACTTATTCATGACCCTGATTATCATGGTGAGAAAGCATGGCTCCTAGAGCATGTTCTGAAGATCAGATATGTATAGGTAAAATGGATTCCCCCTCACGAGGTGGGTAAGCACAAGTGATGATAGAATATATTTTTTAATTTCATCGAAGGATTTCTGACAATCAAAATCCCAGTGAAAATCTATGTCCTTGTACAGAGAAGATGATGAAATGGCTGATAATGATAAGAAATTTGTGATATAAAATGTCGAATGGACTGTATTTTACCTTGAAGGCTACGTAATTGTGTAAGATTGGATGGTGGAGGAATTTCAATGATGGATTTATCCTTTGTTGGGTCAACTTTAATACCTCTAATAGATATGATGAATCCTAAAAAATTTCCAATGAGGACACAGAAAACACATTTTACAGGATTGAGATGAAGACAATACTGAATGAGACAAGTAAAGATTGATTCAATAATGGTAAGATGATCTTTGCATTGTTTGGATTTTCCTAAGAGGTCATTGACATAGTCTTTGATTGTTTTGTGGATGAGATCATGAAAAATGTAGGTCATGGCGCACTGATAAGTAGTTCCTACATTTTTAAGGCCAAATGGCATAACGTGGTAGGAAAAGGCTCCCCAAGGGGTGATGAAAGATGTTTTATGTTGATTTTCGTGAGTGGAAATAAGAAAAATTATTATAACTAGAAAAGTCCATCCATAAGGGAGAGTATTTCATGGCCAGCTATTAGGTCAATGAGTTGATCTATATTTGGAAGAGGGAAATCATATTTAGGACAAACAAGATTAAGATCCTTGAAGTCTGTGTAGATATGTAACTTGCCTGATTATTTGGTTATGGGGACAATGTTAGAGATCCATTGTGGATAATCAATGAGTATGATGAAATTAGCAGATAAAAGAAGTTTTAACTCTTATTTAACAAGGAGACCTATACGTGGATGAATTTTAAGGATTTTTTGTTTAACATGCTTAGTGTCTGGATATGTGACAACATTATGTATGACAATATTGGGACCAATTCTAGGCATTTCACTATATGACCAGGAAAAGGCTTGATAATATTTTGATAAGAATGAGGTGAAATTATCTAGTTCTTACGGATTTAATGATTGATCGACCTTAACTATGTGAGGATCCTGAGGGGTTCCTAAGTTTACGTCAATGGTGGATTCATTAAGGAGAGTTCGTTGTATCAGATGATAAGGATTTTTTAAGGAATTGATCCTTAGCTCCCATATGGGAAAGGATGTCTTGGTCATCATGACATTGAAGGATATGTATAGTGGGTAAATCTTCTTCAACCATTTCTACCAAATAAGAGGCAAGGTTTTGATGGAGTGATTATATTGATAAGTAAGTGGTCCTAAAGATATGGTATTGATTAAAAAATAGTTAGGTGGGATGGATACAATGTCATCTATGTCCATAGGATCTTCAGGGAGTTTCATCTATGTCCATAGGAACTTTAGGGTTTATATGTGACGATAGTTCTAGTTCGGTGATATGCACAAATGTAGTAGGTGTGGATGGGTTGGAGCCAGGTTTTTATAGCCTAAGCCATATTTCTCATAAGTTTTGAGGGATATTTGGACTATTAAGTTGTGTGTTCCCTGTTTGTAATGGCTAAGGCCAAAACCTTTCCATGCACAATAGTGAAGGTACATGTAAGCAAAATCTGGGTTATTTAAAGATTTAAAATCTAATGTGAAAGGCTTAGCATGATGTGGATTGATAGAATGAGATGAAGGATTGATTGTGTCCCCCATAAACAAGGTTTGTTTTAAGATAAGCGGGGCCATAAGGGATAACATCCCCTACATTAGGCTCATACATGGGTTCTTTGTCAAGGTGACCATAAGTTTTAGGTGAAGGGATGGAATTGAGCATGAGAAGGTGGTATTCCCCTAGCGTACGATGTTGTACAATGTTAATAAGGGAGGAATCATCCAGTAATTTAGAGGATGGGATGTCCACATGTGCTAGTAGATGCTTTTCGTCAAATGATTATGATATGGATTTAGGTACAAGGATGTCATTTGGATGATATGTCATGTAACAATCGGCAAAGGGATTTTGATCTATGGGAACTGTAAATGTTTGACCTTCATGTTCGTATTTAAGAAATGATGGAGTGTAGAAGGAACACACTGCATAGTGCATATCCAGGGGCGTCCTAACAGCATGTTATATTGGAACTTTCCTTCTATAATGTAAAAGAGTTCATGTAAGGTCTTAGTGCCAACTTTAAGTGGTAGAATAATTGTGCCTAATGTGGGTGTAATAGTGTCATTGAAGGATCATAGTAACACTTGAGTTTGACCAATGACGGAAGGGGATAGTTTGAGTTGATTAAAGGAAATGGATGATATGATGTTGATAGTTATGCCCCCATCAATCATGACCCTTATGATGAGAACATCATTGATTTGAGTAGTGATAAAGAGTGGTAAATCATGTTCCTCTAGCCTAAGCGAGGGAATATTAGATGACTCAAATGATATAGTTGTGGATGCTTTAAGGGCCCCTATAAAATTTGTGAAGATGAAGGATCATTTGTTGGTACATTTATTGATTGAAGGGATTTGATCATAGCTCACTTATGGGAAGGTGATGTCTATACCAGCTCGTAAAGTGACATTTTGATGGGAGCTTGGTGTAACTATTTAATAACAACCTTTTGTATTGAGGTGGATGATGAGGGTGGTGCAATAAGTATTGAAACCTTGGCTTTGGGTGATGTTGTTTGATTAGACACTTTGGGAGCTATGGAAATAGATACTTTAGGCTTATCAGAAGAAGTGGATAACTCATGAGGTGGAGGTATGGCCACGAAATTTTTATCTTTCTTAGGCTCAGATTGATCTATGTCATAATTATGTGAGCAAGTGGTTATGTGTATGGTGTCAACCTGATGAGAAGAGATTTTGGACATAAGCTCTTTATATTTAGATGGAGATGATGATGTGATATGCAGTTCTAAAGGAAGGAAAACCAAATTACCAAGTTTTTAAGTAATCAGGTGAAAAGCCTTACAATATTCTATGGAATGTCCTTGTGTCCAATGGTAATCACAAGATACATTAAATTCATACAATGCAGGTTTACATCCTCGAGGATCAGATAGTTTGGGAGGTGGTAATGTTATAAGTGATTGTTGGAGGAGGTCATCCAAGATAGTTGCATAATTCCCCCTTGGTGTAGATGTGGATGGTAGTGAAGTTTTGGATATCTTATCTTCCAAGGGAAATAATACTTTGATTGCGGGTTTTTGGGTTGTTTATAGTTGACAGAGTCTTAGATGTTATGGTGGATGAAGGATGAGGACTGAATGGGGAATTTGGTAAATAGGTCTTGGTATTGGAATGATAGGATGGTTACTACAAGTGGAAATGACCCTTCTAGGATGAGGTGGAAGAAGATGCCAAGGACCATGGAATCAATATGATTCAGGGAAGGTATAAGAAGGAAATTTTGAAAACTTGGACAACACCTTGTTTATGAGGTCCTTTTGTGGTTTTGGATGAGCTAGGTATAGATGTAGAGGTAACTGTTGATGAAGGAAGGGGGGTTTAAATGATACGGTTGATGAGATCCAAATGAGTTGTAGCATTTTTTAGGTTTGGGATCAGTTTATGTAGGGATATTTGGTTTTGTAGATGGAGGACAAATACACAGTTTTTTATTACCTTAGGAAGAGGTGTTTGTGTCATAAATGTTTCGAGAGGTATCATAGTTATATTTACAAATCGATATGGTAGTTGGTGGGGAAATGGATTCAGTAGTAACTTGTGACAAGAATGGGAGAATGGTTTCAATAATTTTGCTAGTAGACAAGGAATCGATAGATGTGAATTTAGGTTCAATGAATGTCGATGTTATTTATTTTAGATGTGGGTACTAGGTCAATAATGATGTGGACTCAAGAATAGATAATGTTTTAGTGATGGTTTTAATAGTATGATGAGCATGCATGACATTTTTTTATGGTTATTCAGTGGATGGGGCATGACTAGGAAAAGGTTGTTTAAATATGTCAAGATTTTGATTTTGGGGTGCATTTGGATTATCTAAGTGAAGTTCACCTCTGTCAATCAAATATTGAAGGACATTACTGAAATGTGCGACACCTTTTGATGTCATGTCCCATTAACCCTATGGTATTTACAATATTCATTATCTCGATACCAAGAGGGTTCAGATACATATGTGTCAATATATCAGATAGGTGGGAGAGATATCATGTTTGCAGTGAGAAGTTTGTCAAAACTGATGTGCTGTAAGTCTCTCCTATGGGTGTATAGCTACATTGTTGGCAAGAATGTTCAGTAGTAGGTTTTTCCTTGGGAAAGGATTTGACTACTATGACATTAGCAGATCATTTGGATTTATTAGGATTAGATGATGAATTTGATGGGAATTCAGTTCGTGGCTTCTTAGGATGAAGTTTAACTTGACCATCTTCTAGAGCTCACAGTTCCAATTTATGGGCCATGGTAAAAGATTCATCAAAGGTCTGGAATTATTGAATTTATAATGTTGATGAAATTTTTGGTGCATGATTGGTAGAAAAATTCAATTAATTCAACTTGTGGTAATGAAAATTACAGTTGATTGATTGTACCCCTCCAGATGGGCAACAAAATTGGTAATGGACTCATCCTAAAAATGTTTGATAATATACAGGTCATTAATTGAATTTGTGGGATATTTTTATAAACAAGTTCCCTAAGAATAATCCTAGACCATACGAGTTGTGTAGAAGGAGAGAAGAATATTCAAAATGACTATAAGAACGTCCAAAGACTTTTGGACGAATGAGCTCAAGTTATGGGGAAAGTCCTCAGTCAATGAGGTATTTATCATTAGGTATTATGTAACAAGCATGACTGAAGGAAGGGGGTGAAATGTGCAATTGTTGAGGATATTGGCCTTGCTATATTTTTTTATAAATTTTGGATAGTTCCCAGTGCAAGGTGAATATGATTTTGAATGGACCAAATCTGAGTTCGTATGCAATAGGTTGCATTGTCAGAGTTTGGTCAAATGATGAGAAATAGCATTTTGGGTATTTGAAAATGAGGAAGGTCCATAGTGGATATACGGTTAAAATAATAATAATGATAGGGGATTGAGTCCATGTGTTGGTAAGCCTAATGCGATGGGATGAGGAGGTTTTGTGACAATGAAAGCTGGCTAGGTTGTGATTATATTGAAACTTTAGCTTCAAATGTGTTGTTGAGGGATATTGAGCTGCCTAAAGTAGGGAATGGGGTTTTGTTGTGGAATATCTAAAAGTATAATTATTTTTTGTACCATGTGTTGTAACTGTGGAAATAAAGCTCAATATTATTTGTAATTGGACAAGTGTTTTATGTGTCAAGGGAATAGGAGGCAGTTTTGAGAAAAATAATTTTTTGGGGCATTTGCTTTCTATGGAATGTTTTGTTATGGAAATATTGTTAATTGCTAGACAGGTTATGCAATGGTTGATATTTATCTGATTTAAGGATGTGGAGATTATTTTCTATTAAATACAGCAAAGGTTTTGAATAGATAAGTGAGACACTGTTGAAAGTGGTATATCAGGAAGGTGAATGGAAGATGATTCATTAACATTGTGAAATGTTCTGCATAAAATAAATTGCAGGTTTTATATTCATTAATGGCTGCGATGGTTGTGTATTTACATTTTGTGAACATTATTAATGGGGTTACCACGAAGATTGGACTATTCCAAACAGGGTGATCTGGTGTTGTGATTAGAATTTTCCAATTATTGATTATTTGGAATAGATTTCGGAATGGACATAGTGATAATTTTGAACACTGCTAAAGTGGTTGAGACTATGGAAAATATTAAAATAGAAACATTGATTTTAGGCTGTCTGATCAAACAAGTGAATGTTGAGATTCAAAAGGAATTTCTTCTTTCAGTTTGAAAACATCTCCTAAACCAGAATTACGTGATCAGCTTCCTATATGGAGTGGCTAAAAGACTCTGCAATTGATTGATCGCGTAACAAACCTATTTTTGGGCCATTTTCGGTTCATTAATAGTGACTTTGCGGGCTATGTTTATGGAAAATTGCTGCTAAGAATAATTGTGCAAGTTGTGCGAAGGAGAAAAGGGAATATTTCATAATGGTTGTGTTGCTACCAATCCAAAGCAAGACCGGTAAGGGACATGGGGAAATTCTCTTTTCATGATCGGTTTGGTCATGATCTATTAGATACCCTAAGCATGATGGCTTCGCATGGATTGTTGTTGAGGATCTGACTTGCTATAAAATTTGGTCAATTTTGGAAGTTTCCCAGTGAGGTGGATATGCTTTATACGGGACTGAGGGGTGTAATATTGGCTCATTTCAAATTTAATCGTAAGAGAGCACATTTTTGGGTGACCGGATGAACTAACTTCTAGGCTAGTATATATGGTTCATGAGGGCTTATAAGGGTATCAATTGTGTTGGTTGCTGCGAGGATGAGCCAGGTTGAAATTAAAATTGGCTAGGTTGTGATTTATATCTGGTATTGTTGAGGGATTTTATTGATTAATTGGAATATTTTGTTGTGGAACATTTTAATATGTTGAATTAATATAAGTAATTGGAATGTTTTATTTGAGGAATGTATTATTGAGAAGGAATATTTGTTGTGGGATATTTTATTGTGGAATGTTTTTTATTCTTGAGAAGGAATACTATTTTGTATGTGGGATTGGTTGGAATATTTTATTGTGGGATGTTTTGTTGAGGAATGTATTGTTGAGAAGGAACTTTCTAATAGTGGGATATTCCCTGTTGTGGGATGTTTTTTAAAGGTCTCAAGGGTTCATATCTTCACACCTTTGATAAGGAATGTGAGGATTTATGTTGAGATGCTAAATTTTGTGAGCATTGTATATATTGGTAAGGATTGGGATTGAATATAAGTGGACATGTTGAAAGACGTATAGTAGAGGCAACTGAAGATGGTGCTTGTTATGGAATGTTTTGAGTAGGAATAGATTGTGGTATGGAGATTAGTGGCTGCAATGGTTGTGGTATGTGTTGTGAAATATGGTGAGTGGTGGCAATAACACTAGTATTGATTAAAGGAATAGATATCAGAATGGAAATAGTGATATTCTGAATATTGCTAACTGGTTGAGATACAATAGTAGAAGTAGAAACAAACTCATTGGAGGTGTCTGGGTAATTGAGGATGTTGGAGGGGTAGATAATGAAACAATGGTATTGTTTTGTGGAGGTGTTGAACCAGTGGAAGGCTCGGGTGAAGATGTATGTTGTTGGGTGGTTGTGTCTTGAGAAGAAATCATATGAAGACTAAGAATAGGAATGGAAGATGAAACTCCTAATGTTTCAGGTTGAATTAAAGGTGGATATGAATGTATTTGTTGAATGACAGGTTGGTAGTTTGGATCAATAAGATGTGAAATCCCAGATGAAGGATCAGGGATATACAACGGTGGTTCGGATACAAATTGTTGGTTTGAATCAATAGGATGTGAAGAACTAGATGAAGGATCAAGGATATTTGAAGATGGTTTAGGGTTTGAATGGTTGGAGTTGAACACCCCTAGCTGCAAGATAAGTGTTGAGATCAATGGGGTTTGAATCCAACATTTATTTGAAAAATAAGGTCTCCTCTTTCAAAGAAAGCAGGTTCAGAAGATTCTGATTATGAGCTGGGGGAATATGGTTGTTCAGTTTCTTCTTGTTCAGATGTATGGAAGATTTGACTACAAAACTGATATGAAGAATGTAAGAGACGTTGTCACATTTCTTCATTGTATTGTTCCTCTATTTCATTCCAGGATTGTTAATGTGCAGATAGAGGAGTAGATGTGATTGGTTGATGAAATGGGTTTTGTTGTTGTAATGGTGTAGAGAATGTAGTAGATAATGGTGTAGATACGGTAGTGGATAAAGGTGTAGGAAATGGTGTAGATAGTGGAATAGATAATAAGATCTGTTGTTGTCAAAGATGTAGGTAATGATGTAGACATATTGTCAAAAGTTTGATTGTGGTATTTTTGTCTAGTTTGTACCATAGTAAACAAACAAACACTCACCTAATAAAAAAACTAAATGGGTTTATTTACAAACAACATGTAAAGACAAACAAAGTGAAGTTTTTTTAAGATTTTCTTGATTCAATTATGAGAAAATGAAATGTGTAAAATGGTTAACAAAGGTCCTAGGAAATGGTGAGCTATGGTTGGTTTTAGGTGTGTTTAAGGGTGGATTCCTCGATATAATCAAAGGTATGTGAGGCCCAACTCTGTACTATTGCTGATACAGGCTTGGTATTGGGGCCTACCCCCTCACTTCATGGTCCCGTTGTGATAAGGGAGTCAGGTGTTGTGCCAATATACCAACAGACAAGTGATTATACTCGGCCAGAACACTCGAGTCAACTTCTCCTCTTGGGGATCAAATCCAAGTAGGTATCCACCTGGGTAGGAATTATTTAAATTCATTTTTGATGTTTAAGTGGTTTGGTTGTGTGTGGGGGAAAATAAAGTGAATGCAACAAATTACTTTTTCTTAATTAATACTATGTGAGAAACATAGAATGCAGTTGTTCATTTTAAGAACCAAAATAAAATGTTGTTTTGATGAAGACAATCAACCAAAAATGTAGTATTAAAAGCTAAAAGATAAAGTTTTAGGACTTACCGATGATAAACTCCTTCTTTTATTTAGCAATTTTTGAGCAAAAAGCAATCCAACAATCCAAATCTCAAGAAATAGAAACCTGCAATTAGGTTAGCAAAAAACAGATAAAGAAAAAAAAAAGAAAAGGCTAAAATACCAACTATAAAGTAATCAAATGAATTCAAATAAATCACCAGTGATTACAGGAATCTCTGACGATTCATTAAATCATAAACGATTACCAAACAGAGAGCCTGATATGAACAATATGATATTCTGAGTGCATACAAGAATTTATTTTCCTTTTAAAATTTAGGTACTAAGCAACAAAAGATAAAAAATGAAAAGAAAATTAACAGAAATAAGAACTTAAAAAAACAAGTCAGCAACTCCAACAATAGAAAAATGATGATTTCTTTTTCTAATTAATCAATGATTCAATAAAAACCAAGAACCTTCCAATCCTGAACTAACTAGAAAGCATAAAACAGTAGAAAAAATAGAAACTAGAAGGGAAACTACAGAGTAATAGAAAGCACTCAAATGAATCATCGAGTGATTCATCAGATCATAGGCAATTGACTAAATCGCTAGCGATTACGAGGCAGAGAACCTAAAAATAAAAAACAGATGATATTTTGATAAAATTAACAATAAAAAATGAGGGAAAACAAGGGTCCCAATAGGTGTGCCAAGATGTTGAGAATAAATCCTACCTCTTCAACTTAATTCACTAAGCAAGAAAGTAAAATTTAACCAACCTCAGAATGATAGGGTTTAGTGATACCCATGGATGTGACTGATCGGTAATTGATATTGTGCTTTGTATATGAAATGATGTAGGATCTCTTCCTGCGAGAACACCTGTAGATCACAAACACTAAAAAAAATATGATTAGTAAAATATGAGGTAAGATTTCCTGGCAAAGGCCTATCCCCAGAAATTAAAGGACTTCCTCATAATGGTGTCAATCTTCTTTTACACAATCAAGTGGGTACGAAAACCATATAAGATTTATGATAATCAGATCACATGATAATATGATGATAATAAATGAATTTATTACAAAACATATAGCTGATAAATAATGAGGAATGAAAGGTAAAAACTATGGCTCAAATTCAGAATCTAAATCTGAATCCAAATTCTCAGAGAAATCTGAATTATCTTCTTCAGTGAACTCTAGCTCTTCTTCTTCAGATAAATCTAAATTCTCGTGTTCAATGTATTCTTCTTTAAAGAATTTTTAATACTCCTCTTCAATGTCCTATTGGTGCTCAAATTCAGAATCATGAATCCTCAGGGTCATTTTCATTCTCGTATTTGGACTCAGAGTTCAAATCCTCTAACTCAGCTTCGTATTAATATTCAAACCAAGCAAGATCAGCTTGGATGAATGCTAGACCTCAAAGTATGCTTCCCAAAATTCCTCTACAGTGTCATGGATTCGCTGAGTAGACTCAAAGATGCTCTCCAAATGATCCAAAGGGGCAGAGTGGATAGCACATAGCTCAAGATCATGAAGGATGTCATGTTATTCCTAGTATAATGGGTAACAGACAATGGGAAATGAGTTTATGCTAGTAATCTCGTGACTTGGACCATCTATTACCATCTAAAACAATCCATGTTGGATAAAAGGTTAGAGATAAATAGATTCAGAATAATTGCTAAAGGAGATTAAATGAACGCTGATAACAAAACAGAAGTGACATGATTCATTGGCAATTCTAGGAATTGTTGTCGATTCTTGAGGATATTGACAAATATAAAAAATACAATATTTAACTCATTAATTTGAAATTTTGGTCTTTCAGGGACTTAGATAATGATGTGAGATAAACAAATGAACAAAGAAAAATACCTGGATGTAGAAATGAGGCTAAAAATTATATCTGACCTTAATAGAAGATGATGAGTAATGTTGATAAAGTTTGTTGTTGGATGATGAAATAATGGTCTGTAGAGGCTCCAAAATGACTCCCAAGACGCCTAATGATTATGAATAACAATGTTGGATGATAACATGAACACTTTGATGCACAATAATACTCAAGTATGAAGCTCAGGCTCGAAAATTCAAGTGGATGATCCCTGAAGAAAGACTGAAAAATTATCTTAAATAATCACCAGTTGATAATTTCGGTCTATTTGAGCCTTGCGAGGAAAATAGATGTAACAGCTTACTAAAATGAGGTTTTTGTTTTTATTTTGAGGGGGGTGATGTGTTGGGTAGTTAGGGACGTTTCAAGTTTATTTTGGGTGGTGATAGAATAGGTTAGATTGTACTAATTTGATTATGATTTAGATAGATGTATAGGTGATTTTCATGAATGTGCAAATAATATAATAGGTGTATATAGGAGTGTCGAGATAAGGGAGTTGGAAATAAATGAGGTGGATTAAGGTAGTTGTAATATCATGGAGTATTTAGATTTAATATAGATAATGTAATTAAATGTGATCAAATGATGAAATATTTAATTAATTGAGTAATTAATTAAATAAGAATGGGAGATAATGAAGGGTGTAAGTATGGGACATATTTATTTAATAAACAAATGTGAGGGGTATAATGGAGACTTAGGGTTATAAAATGGGAATGTGTTTAGTGATTTGGATGAAGATGAGGGGTGCATATTTCTGGTGTTTACGGTGTCTTAGCTATATATTATATATTCCAATATATTTCTATTTATATTGAAGTTATTCAATTACATACACTTGAGAATGGAAGGGAATTCTCTATTTAGGTGGGAAATTTATCTGGCATCTTATGAAAATAATAAGAAACAAGTTGTAGCTAGGTGGGATGAATTCAAGGAATATTTATGTACTAATTTTTATCATATTGGGCATAAAACTAATGAAAAAATTAACTGAAATTATTCCAAGCAAGGAAGTGGTGAAATCATACATGTTTAGACCACAAAATTTGGAGAGAAAAAAACTATATTGATGAGCTTGGACTTGGAGGATGAAAACAACTTAATAGAGTACTTAGGAGATCAACATACACACACAAGGAGACATGCCATCTTAAATTAGCCAAAGGACCTTGATGAGGCATTTTTGTAAGAATATTACATTGAGAAAGAGGAAAGGCATGGAGAGGGGGAGCCTCCAAGGAAAAATCAGTTAAAAAATCATTTTGAGGTAGAGAAAATCAGCCTTATAAGAATATTAAATGGAAATATAAGAGTAAATCCACCATTTTCTATAATTGTAAAGATATAAAGAGCCATTTTATTGATTTTGTTATAGTTGGACATACTAACACTGAATTTTGGAAGTTTCATCCTAGGAATCATTCTAATCACTACAATAATTCCATGGAAACTTTGAGGGAAGAATTATATGTAATGAGAGTGGATGAATCCAATGTTTTTGGGAAGATAGGTTTCACAGCCACCAATATAAACATCCATGAACAAGAAAAGAAAAAAGTAAGTTATTCCAAATCAAGATTCATATCACGAAAACATAAATAAGTGCTACTTTTCGTATTGGTTCTCAATCCAAGTTGATTTCAAATTAATTTTTTAAGAAAATTAATTTTACAAGATATGATCATCCTCCTCCATATCATTTTGGTGAGGTGAAGAAGAGTGTAGATATTTAAGCATCTACAAAATACATATTGAAATTTAGGAGTAGCTCAAAATAAATTTAAGACATAGACGTATATGTGATTTTTTAGACACTCAATTTTGGTAACATATCCTTTGGAAATGACAAGTTTTGATATGTTCCCTTGCTAAGACAATGTTCACATTCTAATTCTAATCAGTGCATCTCTCTAGCTCTTTCTTAACTTTCTCATTTCCACACTTTGTTTTGTCACAAATTTAGGAAATATCGATCAATCAACGTAGAAAATAATCCATGTGCATCATTTTAGAAATGTGTGTTTTGTATCATATACTTCTTGTGTCCTAGACCACATATTTTTGTCAAGATGTGTTATACAGCCTTGGTCGACTTGTATGGTCCTAGATCTTCTTATCTTATGATTCTAATTTCAATTTGAATATATTTATTTCATGGTTCCATCTTCATATGGTTAGTATTATCATAAGATTTCACCTATGAAATGCAATATAAGAAATTCAATATCATTTTATTACTCACTTGACACTGTTACAAAACTAATATTGTAAATATCACTCCAAAAGCACTCAAGGCCCTCCTAGATCTTCTTAAATCAATTGTACATCATTTAGAGAAACTACTACAATATTTTTGAAGAACTCAACTAGGTAAAATATTCTAGCTTACTCCATTTCCAAAACGTCCAAAGTTCTTAGAGACATGTCTTAATAAGATAAAAGTCACTCCAAGAATTTTCAAATGGTTTTAAGGAACAAAGGTTTAGGTCATATAGATGAAGCACACTACACAAAACTAATATTGTATTAGGTACTTATCTATTCTATATTTATCCCATAATATTTGTGTCAAGATACATGATTTCACTCATAGGTGGTTGGCTTATATCATACTCACACTTTCGTATGCACCTAGGATAATAACATGAGGCTTGATCCTGCATGAGGGTATGTAGTGCAACACTTGGAGTGGTTCAGTAGGATCAACCACCAAGGTTAGTCTAACCTCACCACACACATGATTTGCAATTTTATTATCTAGTGTTTTGATAAAGGGTATTTTAGGTGTTTATGGTTTCCACTTTATTACTAAATTAGAATATTTATGTACTAATTTTTTATCATATTAGGCATAAAAATTCTATTGTTGTATCTCAATCACAATATGCCACTAATTTTCTTAAAAGGTTCAATATTATATATTGTAAACATGTTGTTATTCCTATAGAAGTTGGATGTAAACTTGATCCTAAACCTATATGTGAAAAATTTAATCCTACTCTGTACAAGAAACTTATAGGTAGTTTGATTTATTTGACTATTACTATACCTTACATTGCTTATATAGTAGGCATTTCTTCAAGATTTATGTAAGAACCATATCAGGATCACTAGAAGTTAGACAAAATAATATTGCATTATATTAAATGTATGATTAACTTTGGTTTACATTATACTTCTTCTAACAATGCATATGTATATGGATATTGTGATTTTGACCGTGCTGGTGATGTGATAGATTGGAAGTCTACAACTGGATATGTGTTCAAGTTTAGTACAGGAACCATTACTTAGAGAAGTAAAAAGTAGTCAACAATCTCCATTTCTTCTACTAAGGCAAAGTATATAATTGCAATGGAAGTGGCAAAAGAATCCATGTGGATAAATTGGTTGTTGGAAGAGATACACATGGAAGCTAAAGGAAGTACTCCTCTTCTATGTGATAGCTAGAGTTGTATTGCTCTTGCTAAGAATCTAGTTTAGCATCAAAGGACAAATCATATAGAGATTTATATGCACTTTATCTGATAGAATGTTCTTTGCAGTGATACAGATCTTCATTTTTTTCCCAACTAAAGATCAAGTTGTAGATATGTTTACAAAGCCATTGTGTGTTGTAAAGTTCTAAAAGTTTTTTGCAATGTTTGACCTTTCAAAGTTTCCATTGAGGGGGATTTTGCATGGAAATGTCATCTCCTAATGGTCGGTTAGTTGATATCTCCTTCTCTTCTATAATTTTTTCTCCAATTGTAAAGCATTGTAAAAATATCCTTATAATCTTTGTAAAATTTTCACTCTCAGTTTACGATGTATACTCCAGTGTGTTGCATCTATTTGTAAATGAGGTCCTTATGTTATAAAAGGCTCCTAGAGATGTTAGTTGAGATATTTTCCATTAGAAACTGTGAGATGTAGTCTCACAAATCATGCTTAGCTAAATCATTTACAACTAATTTATGGATTCCAAATCCTTTTGTACTAAAAGGAAATTTGAGTATGATGAAGGTGTATAAATCCTTGAAATGTGATATGCTAACCTAAACCTTCACTATGCTTTATGGATTTATAAATCATGTTGTATAAACAATTAATGTTGGCATATGTTCCCCACTTAATATTAAGGGGGAGTGTTAGAAGGTAATATTAAGTGCTTATAAACCTTAGTTTATAATTAAACAATCAAGAATAGTTATGTTATTTATTATTTAATATAAACTACATTTATTTATGTTAATAGATTATTAATTAATCAATAATTATTAAATCGGGGTACACTTCATCACTTAATAAGGTTCGTGAGTTGTGGGGTCACATAAATATGACGATGGGCCATATTGTGTATATTCACCTTGTGTGGATTTGATCGAGAGAGAAGTGAGGAGGGAGATTATTTTTTGGACTATAAATTGTTTCTCAAATAATTGAAAATCTCATTTACCGTTGTTTTTTTTCCCCCCTCGATGGTTTTCCATGTAATTCATGTGTCATGCGTACTTTTTATTTTTTTTCATGGTTTATAATGTTAACATTAATGTTTATGACAATACTTAATTTAATTTTCTTCATAAAAACACATTTAGGACCATACAGTTCCATGGCTAGACTATACAAAATTTATACAGTATTGAACTAGATCAATTTCTAGTTTTAGTATTGATAAAAAAGCATCTACAATTTCTGATCTACATTTCCACCTATCTACAAATTGTATTCAGATCTCCTATGTTATGACCTGCAAAAATAAGTCTTCATCTCCTCTTGTGTACTTGAGCTATTGTTTCATCATTTATCATTATTATAATTATTAATGGGTTTTTCTTATTATGCATGGTTAATTGTTAATTAATTCGATCATAATAATCTCCTATAACAAACCATTCAATCATATTTATTGTTGTGTGCATTGCATAACATAATTTAATTAGGGTATAAATGTTTGGTGAACCCAATTTTGGACTGAAATTTATTGCTTAAACCCTAATGGCTCTAGGGTTTATCAATTTTCACTTGATGCATTTTAAATCAAGGTCGTATCTTCTTATGTGTCATCATTACTCTTCTTAAGATATTATATCGTCTTCAATTCAAACCTAAGGGGCCACTCCCCCATTCTGGTATGGGATACCATCCCTTTAACCATGTTCATGCCCATAATTTGTATGTGGGATGGGACCTCTACTATTGTTATACTATCTTCATTATTGATTAAAATCCTACTTACATCATTATACAAGTTAAGTGCATTCCTCATACTACACAACATCCACCCCAGCTTTCACCTTCACCCATAGCCCTTAAAGTTAATGTGGTCACAACACAATGCAATAAGAAATACTTTGGTAAAAACCAACCTTTTCCCCACCACATATATCTCCTACTAATTCTAGTGTTCCTACTAAAGGGTTTGATATAATTGAGAAATTAAAAAACACCACTATCAAGATTTCTCTTACGGAGCTATTGTAAAAGATGCCTATTTAAAAAGATATACTATATGAAATGTTACAATATGTTACCTTTCCTCTCACTACTCAACTTGGTGTTTTTTGCATCTATTATGGACACATTATAAGCTATGCATAAAGAAACCAAATTTATCCTAGTTAATATCCCTCCTCCACCTAATGTGAACTCATATTCACCTTTTCTTAGTACATCAAAAATTTAAGGATTCCTCATTAAGTGTGTTTTAGTCGACAATAGATTTGGTGTCAATATTTGGTTAACAGGATGGTAAGATGGGTGTTTCTATGTACACAATTAATACAATTATTGCTATTGTATGAGGCTTTGATAATATCACACATCTACATAGGCACTATTACTCTCAATCTCTTATTTGATCCTAAAAATTTACCCGCTACATTTCATAACATGGATACGGATTTGCATTATAATATTCTCTTAGGTCACACTTAAATCCATGTTATGGAAGTTATTTTGTCTATTGTGCATCAATTATTCAAATTCATACATAATGGTTGTGATCATACTATTTTTGTTGACCAAAAACCTTCAAAATATTGTAAAATTGATACATCTATTTTGCAATTGAGCATTATTACTCCTCAATAACCCATCCCTATAAATTAATTACCCACCTATGTCATATGAGATTCCAATTACAACTCTCATGCTATTATCCATACATTGGCATTGGTTGAGCAGAATATGAGGGTATATCCTCATACTTAGGTGAAATCTACTAATTACACTCTCTCTAGTGCTCCTAACCTATTTGATAATGCATCGCTATAAGATAATATTGATAATTATTCCTTAGATAGTGATGTTGATACTATTGCATTTATTATAATGATAACTTACAAAATTTGAATTTTAACCCTATTAACGAAGATGATTTTATGCTTCATTCTCCTTTCATTTCACTAATTGTAAACAATATTGGCTTAAATACGATGTACATGTCACTTTTGTTTTTGTTGCTCATACTAGTCATGAAGCATTTATTATAGTTTCCTATGACCCATTGTGTTATGCCATTAACACCCTTGATCCTATACCCACTTTTAGTTCTAGAACTATACCGACCACATCTTGATACCCCAAAGGAGTTTCATTGTATCTTTCTTGATCATGGTTTACTCACTTTACATTCTCTATAGCACCACTCCACTAAAAAATTTCCTTTAGTTGGGTAATCCCTTTTACGACTATAATTTTGTATCTATACATGTACATTTGATTAGTGTCAATCTCTTATTGCTAATATTAATAAGCTAAAATAAAAGGGTACTATCACTATCTATTTTCAGGACTTGTGATTAAAATGATCACATTCATTTAACACATCCAAATCTAGTAAGCAGATGTGTTTTGATAATTTTACTAGAAAACTTCACATCCATGGAAAATATTAGGAACATGTCTCAATCCATGTGGATGCTAACAAGAATATATGTACTTATGAAGCATTGCATACCTTAGGTTTCACTTCATTTGATATTATGCCTCTTCTTACTCCCTCTTACACTTTTTGATGGTACATCATGATTCTTATTTATTATGGGTTTACAAGATTTTTCTACTAAATTTTGGGTCACTTTTTACCCTCAATCCACCTCTCTTTCTTTAGGATGATCTTGGTTGTGATGCTTGCAAATTACTATTGATGTGCATAATGTTCATATTTCTTTCCCCTTGATTTTTAATATAATTGCTATTCTAAATGACATATTCTCTAATTATGATCCCAATATGACACATTGGATGTAAATTATGACCGAATGTGGATGAAGAATATATCGTGGCCTTACATCACTTTTTTGAAACCGAACAACTTAATGGCCCATGTCTCAAAAATTTATACAATCAATCTGACTCAGCCTCATCATATTTGATCCTGGCATGGATGATTTCCTTGATGGCATGAAGGAATTTGTGATATCCCCTTTCTTGTATATAGTTACTTTCAAAACAAGCCCAAATTTTTCAAATAGTCACAAAATACCAAAACATTCACATACTTAAAACGATTACAAAATCCAAACATGTTTATGGTTTAATTGGCTAGCTTGTCACTTTATACATATTTTCTATCATATTGGTTTGATGTATAGCATATATTTTCTACATACTCTTCACGCACATATGCTCACAAGGTATATTAAGTGTGATGTAGAAGACATATATTGATACACAATTAAATGTCATCTTGGTTCCATCTCATTAACACTACTCTTTGGGGGAGTCTACTCCACAATACAAGAATTTTTGTTTCATTATAATTACTTTGCACTTCCTCGTCATGCTTGATTACATACATAATTTCTAGGTTTTTTTTTGAGATAATAAGTCCTAACATGTGTGTCTTGTGTAGTGGTAACATATATTGCTATCTATTATTTTACTATCATTATTTTTATACTTGCTTGACACATGTTGCTTTCACTACTTATTTGATTACTATGTTGTTTGAATCTTATCTTATGATTGATTATTCACTTACGTGATCACTAAATTCCATGATTGTTTGCTCTATACAATATTAGTGCCTTAACTATCTTATGATATTGTGGTTATCCCATGTTTGGCACTTTATTCCTATCTTGTGTGTATGCACTTTTTTATTTGTATGTGGCCTACAGTGCCTCCTATTGTGATTATATTGTGACACTATGGATGTCCCATGTTTATGGATCTATGCCTCTATGTACCAATGTTTATATATTATTTATTAAATCTCTTTATACTTATATTCCTATTCTTGCTTATGGAATATTAACTATTTTCTATTTTTCATGTTATCTTGATTGGTTCTTTCTACACTAATTTTGATACTTCTATACACAATTATTATTATTACTCGTTGCTTGTTGCATGTTGCATGTTTCTCTCTTGTTGCGACATGGTCTATACCAAGTGAAATCTCATTTTACAAGTACAAGTTCCAAAAGGTGGCCACCATTCTATCCTTTTATGTGATCCCATGTTGTTTATCATAAATATCACACATGTGTACACATTTTCTTTTCGTCCACATGCTCAAAGGCTTCATCATATGTACCCCCAATATAGGGGGCATTCATTGGGATAAATTATACATCTATAGGAAGATTATAGTGACCTAAAAATAGGTTTTTACAAGGTCTAAATCCTCAAAAATATGTACAGATACTTAAAATTGGTATAATTCAATACATGTCAAAATTGTACACTACAGTCAAGACCAAAGTACAATTTTGACCATACTATACATTATTGGGCAAAGGGAAGGTTCTAAAAAAAAATTAATAGCCTTGAATTATATCACTTATGCACATGCATCCTATACAATTTCAAACATAGATTACTCAATCCAGAGCACTATACATGGGGCATGAGTACTTCACTCCTTATCATCTACACTACTAAGGTACAATTACAATAATAGGGTTTGGGGTTTTAGGGGTATGGCCAATACTTTTTTACTATGTGGATTTAGTTAAAAATTATTACTCGGCAACTACAACAGTTAAAAAATTAGACATAGATCCATCTGTAGTGGATATGGTCCTTTGGGGTTGTAAGAGGTATTTAAGTGGCTAATTTATTCATAGGTTGTTTTTACTTTTATCTCATAAATATGAATAGTAGTGTTACTAAATTTTATGATACATGGGCTTCACTCTTAAAGGGATACTTTGGTTCATATCTCTCCTTCAATGTCAGATTACATATGTTAAATACTCTAGTTTGTCCTTTTATACAATTGTTGATTGATCACCCACTAATCCTTTGGCATCTTATAAAAAAAATTCAAATATTTAAATTACAACAAGAATGGGAGATCCTCCCTCTATATAATGAACAAGTGTATTACTTCCATGTTTTGCATATATACTACTTTGCTTTGTGCAAGTTCAAAGTTAAAAAGGTTACAATTGTTATTTATACTTTGAGTTACATGTAAATTTCTATCATATACTTTGACTTCACTTTGTGTTGCATGTTTCATTATGGAGCATGCCAACACCAACACATAAGAAGACCAACTATCGAGTGAAGAAAAATTTTGTGTGCACACTTAGCTATGTTTTTAATTTAAGTGTGTCATTTCTAATAACACACTTAAAGGGTGGAAATGTATTCACTTAAATGTGGTAACTTATTATTTGACAATGAAAAGTTTGGATATGCTCCCTTGTTAAGACAGATGCTCACATTCTAATTCCAATTAGTACATCTCTCTAGCTCTTTCTTGACTTGATCATCTCCACACTATCTTATGTCATTAACTCAAGAAATAATAATCAATTAAAGTATTTAATCATCCATATGAATCATTATAGAAATTTATATTTCACATCACATACTTCATGTCTTAGACAATGTAGTTTGGTCGAGATTTGTTATATACAACCATGTCCAACTCGTACTATCATGGATCTTCTTATATTATTACTCTAATTTCAATTTGAATATATTTATTGGGTTGTTTCATTTTCCTATGTTTGGCCTTATCATAGTATTTCACCTATAGAAGTCTATATAAGCAATTCAATATCACTTTATTACTCACTGGCACTCTTACAATCTATCATTGAAAATATAACTCAAAAAATCACTCAAGGATCTCCTATATATTCCTAAATCAGTTGCACATCATTTAGAGAAGCCACTAATATAGGTCTCAAACACTCAACTTGGTCAAAAAATATAGCTTCATTCATTTCCAGGCATACCAAAATTCCTAGAGATATGTCTTAGCAAGAGAAAAGTCAATATAATCATTGTCAAAGGGTTTTAAGGGACAAATGGTTAGGTCACATAGGTGAATAAAAATAATACCTTGATGGATATACTATCTATTCTATATTTATCTCATCATATTTGTGTTAAGAGACACTAGGGAAACCAAAGGGGGTTGGCTTAGATCTCACTCACATTTTCACATACACCTAAGATAACTACATTAGGCTTGATCCCACATGAGGGGAATGTAGTGCAACACTTGGATTGGTTTAGAAAGGTAAATCATCAAGGGTAATTTAGTATCACCACAGACATGATTTATCCATTTTTTATCCATTTCTTTGATGAATGGTGTTGTATATATCTATGGTTTCCACTTTAAGCAGGTGATTATAGGTCATACTAATGTTGTGTGACCAAGAGTGACATATAGCGAGGAACATTTCCAAGCAATTGAATCGCATAGGAAGTTTTAAAACCTAACTATTGAAGGGTTTGAGACCTCGCATATCTAGTCAAGACCATTTTTTACACTCTAATTTAATTATATTATGGAAATTGCACAACAATAAGGAGGGTGTAGGGGTTTGTAACTAATCAGTTTACAATTAACCATTCATAACTAGAGTAATGTATTAATACTTAAAATAATTGATAAATAATAGAAAATATCTCAAATACACAAGATGAGATGAAGAATTGATCTCCATGTTATAATAGAGAAGATTTGGATGTGTAGATAGAAGGAAAAGGTAGATTAGAAACTAGAGAAACTGTACATAGAAGGAAAAGGTAGATTATAAATTATGGAACTAGAAAGTGAGTATGGGAAAGACTATAGAAATATTTATATGGTCTAGACCTATAACTGTGTGATCTTTCCCATAACTATACTATATTGGACCCGTTTATAGTCAGGAGATGAACCTTTCTATGTGATTCACTTGTAAATTTCCTTTAGTGTATGTCATTCTTGTTCATACAACTTAGGGATGACCTATAATATCCTACAATGAAGTGGAAAGCATCAAAATATACAATACCCTTCATTAAATCATTATCAAACCAAATAGAGAAATCATTTGCATGGTGATTCTAAACTAGCCTTAGTGGTCAACCTAACCAAACCAATCCAAGTATTGTACTAAGCCAACCACCTGTAGGTTCCCTCATATTTCTTAACACAAAGACAGTGGGATAATTGTATAGCATAGAATGTACTCAACGTAATAGTGGTGTGATGTGGTGTGCTTCAATTGCATGACCTAAAAATTTGTTCCCTGAAACCTTTGGACAATGCTTGGTTTTCTCTTTTTAAGATATGGATTTAGTAAATTTGCATGCTTAGATATGAAGATAAACTCTTTAACCTAGTTGAGTTCTTCAAACCTATATTAAGGACTGTTATAATTGATGTGCAACTAATTTAGGAATATTTTTTGTGATTCTTGAGTGATTTTGGAATAATATTTGTAATAAGAGCTTGTAAGAGTGGTTGGTGAGTTATAAAGTGATATTGACTTGTTTATATATCCTTTTGTGGGTGAAATATTCTAGTGAGTCAGACCCTAGGAAGATGAAATGACACAATAAAGATATTTAAATTTAAAATAGATTCGAAGAATGTGAAATTTAAAGATTGTACAAGTTAGAAATGACCATATTTCACATCCTAACCAAATTGTATGGTCCTGGACAAGAGAAGTGTTATGTCAATTAAAAAGCTTGTATAATTATGCACATGGATAGTTTACCAATTTGTGTAAATAATATTTCTTAAATTGATGATAAACAAAGTGTAAATATGAGCACGTCATGAAAGAGCTAGAGATATATATTCATTGGATTCTGAATGTGATTATTTGTCTTAGCAAAGGAGTATACCCAAACTTGGCATTACAAGAAGGACAAGTTACCAAATTTAACTACACTTTCCCCCCTTTTAAGAGTGTAAAATTTGAAAATTGAATGCTTAAAGGGAAAACATGCATAAATGTGCACACACAATTTATATTCACTCAAAAAATTCTCTTTGATATGTTGGTGTTGGCACACTCCATGATGAAACATTATGTGTAGTCAATGTCCTATAATATAAACTAAACTATAACTCAAAGTATAGATATTATGTGTATCTTTTGCAACTTTAAAATTGCATAAATTAAATTAAAGGAGATGTAAAACATGGAAGGAATATACCCATTCATTCTAATGAGGGAGGAGCTCCTGCTTTTATTTTAATTTGGATATTTTAACTTGATGTTGAGACAATAGATGATTTGAGGTGATCAATCCCCTATTATGTTAAAAGAGAAACTAGAGTGTTGATTGCGTACAACCCAACACTATAGGAGAGATAGGAACCAAAGTACCCGCACCATGATAGAGGGGGGGAGAGAATAACAATGTATCATAATTTATAGTAACCCTGATATTTTCCCCCCTTTGAAACATGTAATATAAAAGGAAGCACATCCTATGAATAACTTATCCACTTCAATACCTTCCAAAATCCCATAAACCACACCATTGTAGACAAATGTAGGTTTACTTTTTTAATTATTGTAACTAATGATTAAGATAAAATCACAAAAATAAATAGATATATCATGTCGTCATAATGTGTTATACTACCAAAACTGAGTGTATATATTTTGGAATATCATATGGGATAAGGAGGTATGTGCCCCCTAAACCTTGTTCTTACAATTGTATCAAATTAGTGTAGATGATGAGGAATGGATTACTCATGCCCCCTATATCATTTTGTAAATTGAGTAATTTATGTTTGAAACTATATTAGAATCCTGTAGATAGTTGATATAATTTGAGAACATAACAATCAAGCCATGACTAAGGGTTATCATATGAAATTTGTCATATTTTGTACAAGATTACTTTATTCAAAAATATTTATTTATTTTTATTGGTGGAAACCTTTAACATTTATTATCTTCATTTTTTCACGCAATAATGCATAGTAAAATAATGATTTCAATGAATTTAGATTTATTTTTTTCTATGGCAGATATTTAGGGGTGGCTAATTTATTATGAAAAATGAAAATTCCTAAGAATATGCCCCATGTTCAAGAATTTCCATCATACTAAAGACCATAATATGGTCTTGAATGTACTTTATGGTTTTGACCTATATTAATTTTTTCCACTTTTTTCATATTTGTGCTTGTTTATGAGGATATGTACCATGCACAAAATTGTTCATGTGTCTATAACATATTTGTATATGTATAAAATATCTTGATGAATGCCTCCTTTTTACGTGAGTGTGATAAAATATTTGAGCACGCATCTCAAAAGAATAAATTTACATCCATGTGTGATAAATTTGATAAAATGCATATGATCACATATAATGATGGAATGGTGGCCACCAAGTGGAACATGTACCTAAAAATGGGTTGTGTGTGGTGGAAACCATGGTGTGCAACAAAATAAAAATAAAATAAACAAAAAGTGATTACATATGGATACAAGTAATAATAACAATGCAAAAATTTTGATCATGTCCTAATCAACAGTAGTAATAGCATAAAAATGTCAGTAGAAATCAAATATATCATAAACTAGAGTAGTAAAGAAGCACTAGAGTATAAATCAATTATTTCATAATCCATAGTATAAATAGTATTAAATCATCAGAGTATAAATCAATTATGTGTCATAAACCAAAGTAGTAATAGTATAGTAATAGATACAAGTAATCATATCACTCAATTTTTCCCGCTCTGTAATTTTTTGAATCTATATTACGTCTGGTGTTCCTGTGGCGATGTTGGATCCGATGGGACCGGACCCTGACCCACCCCCTAATGTTTTTTTCACCCTTCAAAGTGCTCCTTCTGGTACTTGGAGAGATGTGATTTTTGGGTCCTCAAAACTTTCCCCGTCTGGGAAGCTTCAACCTAAGCTACTTGATGGGACCCTTTCCTTGTAGATCCCTGCATTAATTACTGATGTTACTCAGGATTTAAGGGAACTTTTTCTAATGGGTAAGATTATGGGCCCCCATCCCCCTCTGGAAGAGTTAAGAAAATGGTTATGGATCAAATGGTCCCCCTATGGTCTATTGGAGATTGCAGCGTGACCTAATGGATATATCCTTTTCACATTCAGCCATAAAGAAGATTTTATGAGGGTGCTTCTGGAAGGGCCTTGGTTTTTTTGGCAGGAGAGCATTTTATCTTATAAGGTGGTCTCCAAGATTCAATCTATGTAGGAAATGATCTAGGTTCACCTTCCTGACCTCCCCTTGGAATTTTAGCACACTGTAGTCATTGAAGGTATGGTTTTATCCCTAGGAACTCTTATTGTTATTGGTCAAGAAACTATAGATGGTTCTAGATTCATTCATGTTAGGTTATGTGTTAATGTTGATATTAGCATTCCATTACCTTCCTCCATTGAACTCTATTCAGACCTAGGAACATGGGTGTAGCCTTTTGAATATGAATACATTCCTCAAGTTTGATCAGTGTGTAAAAGCATAGGTCATAGGGCCTAGGCATGCCCATCACATCTAGCATCTAAACCTAAGGAACAACTGCGTACACCAAAGAACAAAGGGAAATACATCCCCAAAATTACTAAGGAAGTAAACACCTCCAAACCATTAGAAGTATTGCAAGAGGAGGGTGAAATATCTTTGGATTTGCATGACTCTCATCCTATCCCGACCTCAATAACTCAGATGGAACAACCATCAGTCAAGCTGGCTACTTCTTCTTTTCCCCCTTCCTTTATTTTACCTGATCCACAGCCACTCATGGATCAACCCTTAGTCTTGACAACCTCTTCCTTCTTGGATATCCCTTCTTCTTTACCATCTTTCGAGCATCCCTCTTATTTCACCACTCCCCCATCCTCTCCCTCATTTTGTGAACTTTCAGATACATCTGTAAACCTTGATATCCTCACACTGGATGGGTCAAAATATTTTACATCCTCATCCCTTATCCTCTTTTCTGGTCTTCCCCTTTTGGAAGAAACATATTCTCTACCATCCCCCTCAACCTCATTATCTGATTATCATATCCCGGCTAGAAAAAATAGAATAAGTTGTAAGCATCCTGTGGATGTGGGGAACAAAAATACCCAGGGAAGGCCTACCTCCCATGCCAAGATTAAAAAAAAAGCCTCTCAAAACATTGCACAAGGAACGCAGGGCATTCTCACCATGCAGGGGAGAGGGAAACATAAATCTAAAAAATTATGCTCTTCTCTTGGAATGTAAGGGGAATTAATGCTCCCTACAAAAAAAGAGTACTTAAAGACCTCAAGCTTAAGCACTCTCCAAAAATTTTAATGTTACAAGAAACCAAATTGAAAGAAGATGATATTTTTCCTAAGATATGGCCTAATGCTTCCTTTGCATCTCAGATTTATGCTGGTAACTCAAGAGGCATATGTACATTCTAGAACCCCAAAGTTCTTTTCGGAGGAATGCATCATCAAAACTCCCCATTTTCTAGGAATGTTTTTTCAAGAAATAGGATCTAGATTTGGTTGGATTGTTGTAAATCTATATGCTCCTAATCTAGAAATGAATAGGGAAAATATCTAGAAATATTTGTTGGAATTTCATAACTCCTGCAAGCATTTACCTTGGTTAATTGCTAGTGATTTTAATACTTCTCTTTATACCTTAGAGAAGCAAGGTGGGGCCAATACCAGCACTAGCAGATATGGATTCTTTGGTTGATCTTATCAGACAAAGTTAGTTCTTCGATTTTGATCTGCATGGAGCTTCATTTACTTGGTCTAATCATAGGCTTAGGAGTCTAACCATATTCAAATAAAATTAGATAGGATGCTTGCGTTATATGGATTTGATTGATCTGATTTTAATGATTTTTAATTGATGGCCCTCCCTAAAATTGCATCGGACCATTGTATCATTACTTCTAAATGCTACTCAAATTCACAACTCTAAAAAACCTCCTTTTCAATTTAAGTTAGCTTGGCTATAAAACCAAAATTTAGAAAAGTAAATTTTTTGACTACGTAGAAGAAGACTAGATTTTTTGGCTCATCCATGTATAGATTCTCTAAAAATATTAGTTATGTAAAAAAGAATCTCAAAGTTTGGAAAATAATATGTTTTTGGAGATATTCAAAAAATGAAGGAACAACTATCTTTAAAGATAACTGACAAACACTGCCAACATAGAGATTAGTGGTAGAACTCCCTCTCTTCACCAGCAAGAATTAACACTGCTCAATGACTCTTCACAATACCCTTGCTAAAGAAGAAATTTACCAGAGACAAATATCTAGGGGAAATCTGGTTACAGCAGGGGGATCAGAAATACAATTTTTTTCCATACTATTGCCACTTAGCATAAAAGCATAGATAAGATAAAGGAGCTCCTAACTATGGATGGAGGATATTGAAATAATGAATATTATCATTGACAGTTGAGTTGGTAAATTTCTATTCTATTCTACTACAAGAGGATCATCCTCTTTCTTAGGAAGATAGTCAGGAAATATTTCACCATATCCCTAAACCGATTTCTAAGGACATAAACACTAAGATTACTCAATAATTTTTGTTGGAGGAAATTCATAGAGCTATTTTTGATATGAAGGGAGACAAGCCACCTTTTCCTGATGGCTTTCCTGTAGCATTTTTTCAAACTTATTCGCATATTATTGAGACTGATTTGTTTGTTATAGTCGTTTAATTCCAAAAGAATAATGATCTCTTAAAGGAATGGAATAATACCTTGTTGGCCCTTGCACCTAAGTATTTGGGATATGAATTGGTCTCAAATTTCTTACCCATAAGTTCTTTGCAGTACCTCTTATAATATAATCACTAAATTGTTGGCAACCAAACTCAAACCCTTGATGGATAAATTAATATCTGAATAACATAATGGCTTCATTGGTGGAAGGTTTGATTCAAGGGGGAGTAATAAATGTACATGAAGTTATTCGTACAAATTTTCATACCAAAGCAGAATGGCATGATCATTAAACTTGATATGCAAAAGGATTTTGATAGGGTTAGTTAGACTTTCCTTCTCAGAGTACTGAGAAAATTTGGATTCTATGATAAGTGGTGGTCTTAGATACATAGTTGTATCTCCTCTCCTAGGTTTTTTTGTGCTCATGAATGGTATTCCTCATGGATACTTCGCCAATATTAAGGGGATTAGGCAAGGTGACCCATTATCACCTTTCTTGTTTATACTCATGGTTGACACACTTAGTAGAGCATTGGCTACAGCTAAAAGCTCTAACAGAATTACGGGTATTACTATCACTTCCAAGGTTCCTACAGCTACCCATAGTCAATTTGTAGATGACACTCTTTTGTTATGTGTTTCTGATGTGGTGGAGGAAAAATATTTGAAAATAATATTGGACTATTATTAATCTGCTTCCAAACAACTTATAAATTTTACCAAGACCAACATTGCTTTCATAAATAATCCCCCAAGCATACAAAGAAATATTGTAGTCATCTTTGGATTCAACATCATGGATTTTCCATCTTCTTACTTAGGACTCCCCCTCTTTAAAGGAAGACAACTTAAAGCTCTCTGGGATTCGGTTATTGAAATATTTAAGAAGAAACTTGTAGGCTGGAAAGGTTCTCTCCTCATCCAAACTGATAAGCTGAAACTAGTTAAAACCACTCTGGAAAGCCCCCCCTTATACTTTATGTCATTTCTTAAAATTCCTTCCTCGGTTGCTTCTAGTATTGATAAAATTCAAAAACAATTCCTATGGTCTAGAGCAGAAGAGCAAAAAAGGTTTAATTTGGTTTCTTAGAATGTGGTTTGTAAGCCTACTAGGATTGGGGGTCTTGGATTATGCAGAGTGTCAGAGATGAATTCTACTATGTTAGTTAAGCTGGGATAGGTTGTTTCTTCTAAAAATAAATCATCATGGACACAGATGTTGATATCTAAATATCTTTCTACACAGGGAAGACTTCTTCACTGTATATATCCCAAGTGGCTTAGCGATTTGGAACTGTATAGTCAGCACTCATGCCATGTTGTAGTCTGGTACTAAATGGAGGTTAGGTAATGGAAGATAGATCGATTTCTAGAAATACTAGTGGATCGGGGAGAATCCCTTATCTTCTGATCCATTTTGGGACCCCATCAGACATCACCTCACTAGGTTATTTGGAAGAACAATTAATGGTTACATTGAGAGATCCAATCTTCTCCCATGTTGACACTTAACATTTTGGGATGGTGGTAGCTCTATCTAGCTTCACCGACTGGATAAGATCAAGCTTCTTATTTTTTCACATTATATCCAGCTCTCTCTGGAGGAATATGTTCACATTTGACCTCTTTTAGCCATGGGAGTGTTTTTGGTTAAGGTTGTTTATCTCTCCCTCCCACAATGTTTGTAGGGTCATCCTCTAAAAACATATCTGGATTCCTCATGTCATTCTTAAAATTAGCTTTTATACTTGGTTTTTCAGGATTCATTTCTATCAGGTGATAATCTTAAACATAGAGTTTATTCTTTAACCATTTCGTGTGTGTTATCCATATTTTCCCCCCTAGGAAAGATATTGCATCAGGGCGACCCCACATTAAAAGAACCTGAGAAATCATGTTTGGTTCCTACAAAAAAATTATAGGGGGACTCTATAATGGAAGTGGAAGGGCCTGCGAAAATCAAACAACAACGTGCAGGAGAAATCTAGAAGACGGCTCTGTCGAGCAGATCTAAGCCTTAAATCCATTCTATAGGTTTTAGGTAGGCTCAGAAATAGAACAACAGGGTCATACGTGTCAGAGAAGCATCACAAGAGAAGCCAGGAGTAAGAAAATAAAGAAGCGGTGAAGACCCAAAGTCTTCGGGCTCAAAAAAATACTCCAAGAATGAGTCCAAAAATCAGCTAAGTATGGAGGATGTTGCGGAGAAAGCCACATTTCGGAATGGCACTTCTCCAAGGGTGAATCCAAGAAGGGAACTTCAAACGAGCACCAAGCTTCCATGTGTCCAAGGCTCCCAAAAGTTACACGGCTGTAGAAAATTCTTTGGCTAAGCAGGAAGGTGTCAGGTGTCGGCTTGGTGCAAATTTGAGAAGTCCCCCCAAGGAAAAGACTCAAACTCACACTAGCCCTCCACGTATCAAATGGTCAACAGAGGTCAAAAGGAAAATAGGGTAGGCCTAAAAAAGGGTTAAGTATAGAAGTATTATTGGAGAGAGCCATGTGTCAGAGCGACTCATCTCCAAAGTTGAATCCAAATGTGAAGGCCCAAACAAGTGCCAACTTGCCACGTAGCCCAGGGTCCGAAAAGGTGGGAAGGAAATCGTTGAAAAGTCCAAAATCCTACAGAGGCTTCCAAGTGTCAACCTAAAACTCCTTCAAAGGCAAAATCTTGATCAATATTTTTAGTGAGCGCAGATCCTCTGCGCGTCCAGTCTCTTCAAAGGGGACAGAGTCAGGTTGAATAGTAAATGCATAGTGGCAGGCTGGCAGAGAGTGCCAAGTGTGCACATGGCACTAACTCAAAGTTAAATCCGAGAGAGGGTTCTCAAACAAGCGTCAAACCACTGCATGTCCCCAGTCAAGGAATATGACCCGGCTGAGCAAAGGAATTACTCGAGAAATATCGAAATTGAGTAGGCCAGCAGATGAAGCCACGTGTCAGCCTCATGCCATTCCAAAAGAAAGATACAGAGGCCACCCTCTGACATGTGCCAGCCAACCATGTGTCCCATATTAAAGAGGGGGCCCATTTTTTAAACTGGTTTTCCCACTCTATCATATGGACCCAATACAAACTTTGAAGGGGTGTATCTTTCAACTCATGGCTCGAAATATTGCAAATCTGACACCATTGCAAAGATCTCGGCCTTGCCCACACCATGGAGATCTAAAACTTTAAGTTTGGGGAGGTTAGGTAAAGAAAAATGAGGAAAATGTCTTCAGATCCATTAATGCGAATCTATCTGCCTCAACAACCAGATCAGATATGATCTTCTCTGTCGTTTTCTCCTCCTTTAAGGTGCCGAACCAAAGACTGATACAATCAAGACTAATTTGGGGGTAGATTTTGTAGGAGGCATTAATAGCAGCAGTTGAGCTTGGACTTTCTTTTCCCACTTCTCTCTCTCTCTTCTCTCTAATTGAATCTATAAATATAGGGTCAAGACTCATTGTAAAGGGTTGGACATTCTTCTATTTTTTAGGCTCCCTTCTTCTCCTTGGCAAGTGAATTCGTGGAGTTTTAGACCTCCCATATAAACTGTAAATGCAAATTTTTCCTTGTTACTATTATAATGCATCATGTCAAGCTGTGAGAGAAATAATACATATTCTATGGGTGATCTTCATCCCTTTCGGTGTTAATTGTTGTCTTCTGATCCTTCATTACAACTTTGGTTATTTGTGCATGTTTTTGTGTTGCATTCTTCTGGTTTGTGTCTGCCAGCAAAACAATTGTTCATCACTCCTTTGGTGTATCACCTAGTAGCTTAAGTTTTATTTTCTTTGCATCCCTTCTTTAACTTTTTCTCCTTGGTAAATTAGAGTAGGATTTAGGATAGACTCTCTGCGATTTTATGCATACACCTAAACAAAGGAGTAGTAACCAACCTTAATCTAGAGAATTTTTTTCCCACCTGCAAAGTCCCACACTTTGGGGGAAAAACTCAATGTTATGTGAATCACACAAAATGAATCTGCCTTAGAAAAGTAGATCTAATGACTCATTTTGGGTGCTATGATTTTGCACTAACAGTGTGTTTTTTGTCTTAGTTCTCTTAAAACCTATGCCCACCTGATTTGCCATTGTCCTTTCTCTCATTCTCCATGGATTCTCCTTTTAAACAATTTTGGGGTCTCATGAGTATTTCCTTCCTTTATATTTGATTCCATTCTTCAATGGAAACCCTTCTTTAGCCATCCAATTTCAGCCGTTGCTTGGAAACTCCTTCTAACACACACATTATGGAATATTTGGAAAGAGAGGAATAAAAGAATCTTCAAGGCCAATCACAATATCTCCTTCAAGTTTTCTCAGTTGTGGTTTATGGTCTATAGGAAAAAATAAACCAATCCATCTGGAAGCAACATAAGTAAAAAATCACTCTAAATTTAAAGAAACCTTGGTATAATCAACTTCAAATTCCCTTACAACTGTCCCATTTTTCTGTAACTAGAGAAAACACCTCTTGGTCCCCTCCTCTAATCGGATGGCTTAAGGTAAATATAGATGGTGATGCAAAAGGAAACCCATGGGATTCAGGAGGTGGGGCTATCATCAGAGATGAACTTGGCCACCCACTAGCAGTTACTACTGTCAACTTTGGTACTAGGACTAACCATAGAGTAGAATCCCTATCAATTCTCAAAGGACTAGAGTTGGCACTTAGATTTGGATCGATCAATCTCATTGTGGAAAGTGACTCCCTCAACATGTTATGCATTCTTAACTCTAATGATCTTGCAAGTTGGAATATAAGCAACATAATTGTTGGCACCCGTAGTCTGCAATCATGTTTTCAAAACTTTATTTTTCAGCATACCTTTAGAGAAGGAAACAGAGTGGCAGACCTATTGGCTAACCTGGGAGTTTCTGCTGAAAAACAACAAGTGTGGATTGGGAATTTTCTTGGAAACTTACTCTCTGCATTAACAAATGATCGACCTAAATTTTCTTAGAGTGTTGTTGATAAAATTGGTCATCATTGTTTTTACTTCATTTGGTGTCAAAATTATCAAAACCATAGTCTATCCCCTCATTTTCGGTGGATGTATTTATGGTGAAATTATTACAAATTTTTGATATGATGTTTTTCATGCTTGGGAGGGGGAGCTCTTAATCATAATTCACTCGAAGGATATTGTTAATTATTATGATGCCTTGTCAGATCTCTTTCTGGAATGTGTGAGGGATGGGATGGGAAAAGTTAAGGATCTCTTTATAAATATCTCATGTTTTAATTTTTTTTCATTCGATGTTCTTTTTTTGGTCGAAATGGGTGGTTGCCTTTGCAGATTCGAACCTACTAGCTGTGAGGATTTGAGAATGGATCTTGATGTTTGGAAATTACTGCAAGAAAAAGGGGTTACTCCTTTTATTGAACGACTCTCTAGGCATCTTGTCATAGTTTCTAGTAGCATTCTAGTGACATGGAAGAAGGGAAAAGTAAAAGTGGGTCTGACTAAGTTTGAAATCACAACAGAATCCATTGTCACTGCTACAAGTATCCCTGTAGTTGG
The DNA here is from genome assembly GCA_019776745.2 of Taxus chinensis. NCBI lineage: Eukaryota > Viridiplantae > Streptophyta > Pinopsida > Cupressales > Taxaceae > Taxus > Taxus chinensis. The sequence goes on from CM034152.1 coordinate 657,141,643, forward strand.
AGATATCTACTTTAAGCGGTCACTTAAAGCAGAGATGGGGGATTTCTTAAAGAAGAAGGAATGACTCCGGAAATATCATTCTAGTTATGAGAGGGCTTCTCTACGGCCACCATGGGATAGAGTCACTGAGCAGATAATGTGTTATTTTACACTCGAAGGGAGATAAAAACTGATATATGGACCCCATCTCTTGCTTCTGGCCCACTTTCATCATGGAATTAAGGAATATCTAGAAAAAATCATGTTTTAGTCTTTGTATTTGTCTATAAAACAAGCTCATGTTGGATAAGGCCCTCTCCTTCACCAAGGATTGCTCTATTTATTGTTTAAGAATGTTACAGTCCCTGACGTGTTGGCCCACTATCCTCTTATGTCTGGATTTTCCTGTTATTTCCCCCTTTTCCACCTTCTATCCCCTCTTCCTCCCATCACCTTCGGAGCCGCCTTAACCTCTTTCCTAGCTCTGACTCACAGGTTATGATCCTAGGCCACTATGTTTCTGCCTCTTCTCCTCTTTCTTCCCTTCCTCCTTCCACCTCCCTCGCCCTACCACCTCTCCCTTAGTGTCGTCTTCTCTATCATCTCCCATAATTTATCTGGCCTCTTCTTTGGGCATGGAAGAGTCAAGCCTTTTTGGATAATGTGACATCCCTAATTTTCTATTTGGCCTCTCCATGGCTTACTTAGATTCCCCTCCTCCTTCTCGATTGGGCTTGCTTATCAACCTGGTGGATGAAAAATTAGATGCCAATATCAATGATTTTGTTGATGATGCTAATGGAGATGTTTTTGATGATGTTGCTAATGATGATAATGAAGTTGGTTTTGTTATGGATACTTCACAAGACATAGTCACTACTGAAATTATTCTCATTGTGCTTGAAAAACTCAACAGAGCCTTTATAGTCATTAAATTTGGAAAGACCATACTAATAAGACTTGGGAATATTTGCATAATGGTTGCAAGGAGATCATTAATTTGGTAGAGACATTGGATAACAAGAATCTTGATGATTTTACTTCTGATGTTGTTGAAGTCTTGAAGAAAATGATAAATATGTAACCCTTGCATGGGCTTTGTCTTTTTTGGATTTTGGTTCTTTTTTATTTTGTTCTTCATTTTTGATATGCGTAATTGTAATATCTATCCTTCTGGGCATTTTATAAAAGGATGTGGGTCCTTTCGAAACCCTCAACAGTTTACCAATTTCCAAAAAAAATTAGAGACGAGTAATCATTGGTATAGAGATATATAAACATAGTCACGCATAGGCATAAAACCGCAAATATGGGACACCCACAATGTCATAAGACAATCACAATATATGGCATTATGGGCCACATAAAGAGAAACAAGTGTATGCACATAAGATAGGAATAGATCCACAAACATGGTACGCCTACAGTGTTACAAGAAAACTAATGCATGCATGTTGTATAGAGTAGGCAATCATAGAATTCTAATTAAACAATGCAATATTCAACCATAAGTAAATATTCAAATAATGTAGTAGTTACACAAGGAATAATTGATATAAGTAATTAGTGACAATAATAGATCAAGACAGTATATAAAATAGTAATAGTAAAAAAAGAGATAGCAATATAGTTTAGCATTACACAATAAACATGTGTTAGTCCTGTTAGCTCAAAAGATAATATAGACACTTTGTCTATAATCAAGTGTGATGAGAAAGTGTAGAATACCTATACTGAAACAAATAATTTGTGTAGTGTAGCAGATACCCCCAAATAGTAGTGTTAATGGGAAGGAATTGGTTTGGCATTTTTCATCGTGTATTATTTAGTGTGTGTCCCGCATCAACCTCAATATACCATGTGAACACATGTGTAAATAGTATATAGAAAATATATGTTATTTATCAAACCAATGTGATAAAAAAACATGTGTAAATTAAAAATCTAGCTAATCAAACCATAAAAATGTTTTGATTTTGTGTTTTTTGCAAATATGTGAGTGTTTTTGTATTATGTGATTATTTGAATATTTTTTAAGTAGTTTTTAAAAATAATTATGTATAGGGAAGAAGGTGGTGCAATATCTACTTAGTAATATTCTCATAAAAAGGCACATCATACTTATAGGGTAAAGGAGGTGCAAGCCCCACAAGTGTCAAAAGAGATGAAGGGTGCTCATGTATAATATGTGTAGAGCCATAGCATATATCATAAAAGAGATATGTTGGGAATACCTGTGATGATTGATATACGTAGAGGGTGATTGATTCAAAGGCCTAGGAGAAGGTGTTTTACGATAAGTGGTATGTGACCTAGATGAATGAGTAGATGGCTAAGGAGTCGGTGTCCTGTTTGAATTGGTACATAACTTAGATGACCGATCAGAAGGTCGAGGAAAATTTGTCTTATGAGAAGTGGTATGCAACCTTCTAGGAACATTGTGTGAACTAAAATACTTATGCAAAAATGCACTAGGACAAATTTTCCTACTAGAAGTAGTAGGATAATCAGAAGGTTGAGATGTAGATGCACTAGCAATAGGAGTAGTTACTGTATGGATAAGGGCAAGCTGTTGAGATATAGGGTCCTTGAATGGTATACCATTAATTTTTAACCACTTGTTTATTATGAATTAACTTAACACATTGGTGCAGTAATGAAGGGACATATGTGAAATTATGAATCCAAGAGCAACCTAAGCTCATGGCACATAAGCTAGGGAAAGATGCCACCAAGAATGGGATGTCAAAAGTAGTAGATCCAACTATGTGAAGGAGAAAAATATGCCATATGTGTGTCTTAGGATCAAGTATGATTTACGTCTTAGTATATATATGAGAGAACATAGTAACTTAAGAGTGTACATATTATGTGGAGTAATGTCATCAATCCAAATATTATGTATAAGATATTGATCAACAAAAACAAGAATGTAAAGTGTATCAAAAAACAAATTTGTGTGCCATATCAATGTCATACAAATTAATAACTGGTGAAGAAGGCATATTAGTAAAAGTACTAATCATAATACATATAATAGGTGATCATAAGAAGGTGGAGGTGGTACAATACAATAATCATGGTTTACCTCCAAAGTAGATTTAGCAATATTATGTTTAGGAAGTTGATCACTAAATATTTTGAGCTTTGCATTATCATTAGTGAGATTAGATTTAGTGGGAGCATCATATTTAGTATAACTAATATCGATAAGATCTTGTATAACGTGATGAAACTTAATATTGTGACTAGTGGAATATTTAAACCATCAATGGTAGTCACAAGGGGAAGCATCGAATATCTTACCATGATGTGTGTTTATAAAAACCTCAAGTAGTGGAGGGAGAGATACAAGGTTTCACTCAAGTAATTATTTAATAAATCATTTTGATGCACAAGGTAAATGAGTTATTTACCTTTGATAAGGTTGTAACTATAATTTTGCAGGTTAAGATAGTACATTGATAGTGTTTTTACCTTCATATTTATCATCATTATTCTTATGCTTGAAATTAGTTTTACCTTGAAAAATGTGATTAAAATTTCTACAATGATTAACAACATATTTGAGCTTATGTATGTTGAGGAGATTAGCTTCACATTATTTCAGAGTATGTTAAATATTATCAATGAAGTTGAACTTGTCAAATATAACGGATTCTTGTATTTATGGACAAGAATACTTTTTGTAAAAAGATCTTGTAATTCATTGTCATCCAAAATATTATTCATATTAGTAATCATGGTTTTATAGAATATAACCTAATAATTTATGGCTCATTGGAACCTTTTCACATTTTATCCATTTGGGTGTAAGATACTTTGTATTGAATATTTATAGAGAATTTGCGATAAACTGGTTAGCTAAAGGGGTGAAATTCCAAACAGAATGCATGGGTAAATCATAAAACAAGGATTAAATATTTGAGACTCTGAGGTAATATTGGTAAGTAATGTATCATTTGAAGATTATTCGAAGCAAACAACATGAAACGTACGAATGTGAACTTCTAGATCATCCTTGTCATCATAAATAGGAAGCTTAGGAGTAAAAAAACTAATAGGCAAATGATAGGGAGAAAAAATTAGTGGAAGTGGGTTCTAGAGAAACTGATTGGAATCTGTGGTATGAGATGAAGCATATGCACCTTTTTGTGATTATATAATTTCATCTTGTAAAGTATGAACAAGGGATTCAAGAGCATATGTACTAGAAGAAGCATGTGAGGTAGTATGAGTGTAGATAGGATATGTAGGAACATTAGTGGTCATAGGAATAAAAAAACATTGCAAAATATTGGATTAGGTGCCCCCAATGAAATAGGTACCATATACATAGAAACATGATATGTATGTCCACTAGATGATGGAGGATATGGATCAATTGTGGAAGATATAACACTATTCCTAAGTTATTCCCTAGTGGTATAAAGGAGAATATCAATATTATCATGATGTTATTTCAATAATTATTCAAAATTTTGTGTATCATCATCCAATAGAGAATGATTGCCATATGTGTTATGAGACCCCTCACCTAGTATGATATTAGTGAAAATCGTGAAGATAAAATGAGAAAAAAGATCGACGATAAAAATATGTCCGCTTGATATAATTAGAGATGGTATCATCAAAGGGTGCATGATCAACATATGTAGAATTAAAAATGGTTCCCCATCCTCACAAGAAGTAGAAGCATGTACCTAGTTAAATTTATAATAGATTCACCTAGAGAAAGCGCGGGAACCCTTTGACTTGAGATAAATATGACAACAATGATAATTATCCATGGTAGTTTGAGTAAGGATGCATTAAAAACAACAAGAGAAAATCGTAGGGTTGATTACATTATTTTAATATTAGGAAAAATATATGTGGTTTACTAATCTAAATTTGATTTAGTGAGGTCAGATTTACACTAAATGGATGTAAATGATATACAAGTGGCTAGTTTTATTAATTAACTTCCAAAATTAATTATACAATATCTAAATAGTATTTTTAAAACATGCAAATACAAGATATGAACTTGGAAAACATGAGGGAATGAGTGCACTTAGATTTTTACAAAGGATTCTGGAAATTTTTTGGATTGTGCATTGTTGAAATAGAGATATTTGAACTTGGAAGTGTTTTAGAACTAAGACTGTAATTACAAGCTATGTTGGGGTAGGATATTCCAATGTACCTAGATCATCCCTTACAGTCTTGACCCTTTTGTATAGTCTTATACATGCTTTATTCCTACTCCTGAAACTTTTTGTGGTGATTGCCCACCTGGATTTGTTTGTCACCATTAAACCCTAGTTGTTAATCATGTAATGAAGCTCTCTAAACATATTAAACATCATCTCAAACCCTATCCATGGATGAATATTCTTGTAAAAAAACATTGTTATGGTTATGGTACCCCCGTTCACCATAAATGTTGGCACTAATGAAAAGAGGCCTCAAACCGTGCATTATTCTCCACATAACATGTAATATCTAGATAGATCAAACAGATTTGGAAACTTATTTGACAATGCTTTCTTTGACTTTTGATCTTGCTAAAATACTTGGAGGATAGATGTTTGAGTGCTTCTAAATGAGAGAGAATATTCTCTTGATTTGGTAAGAAGCTTCATACCTGATCTGGGTGTTTCCATAATGACTGTAGATATTTTATATTGATATTTAGGGAGTTATGAGTGCATTTTACAACTATAGGAAGTGAGTGTATCATTGCATTACCTTAGGATTTTCAAATTAGAAACTTAGGTAGTGTTTACTTGCTTATATAGGTCTTCATAGATAATTTATCCAAGAAAGGTTGATCCAAATGGAGTACAAAACCCAAAAACAATTATCAATTTGAAAGGAAAGTTAGAATATGTGTTGGTCGAAGACCATATAGGTCAGATAACACCGGATACTTGACCAAACTGTATGGCCCTGACTGGGGATAAAAAAATGAAAATGATGTTTAGAACCTGTCAACTAATGTGTGTTTATGGATTTTGTGCATTTTATTCTCATAATGTGTCATCATGTTAGTATGAAAGGGTAAAAAGAATAAACAAAAGCACTTAGAAAGTGATATGTTGGAATTGAGAAATGATGTTTATCACAAAAAGAGTGCATTTCCAGGTCAAGTGTTTTGACATTGAAAAATGCCAAATTTGAGTGTGTACATGTGTGTCCTCTTTAAGTATGAATTTTAAAATGTGCACGCTTAAAGGAAAATATACCTGAGTGTGTAAACACACTTTGTCCTTTTCTTGAATGTTTGTTTTGTATTTTTTCCATGTTGTGCTTGGTGTTGGCATGCTCCCCAATGAAACCTGTACACACAAAGTGTATAATCAATGTCATATGATAAATAATTGAACTTTAATTCATATATAGCATATAATGTGAAAGATTTGTATTTTCATATAAGTTGGCATGAAAGGATATGTAAATAAAGAAGGAGTAAACTTGTTTTATTTGTAAAAGAAGAGGAACATTGTGCTTTATTTGTGCTTGGAGATTTGTATTACTGAAAATTTCTAAAGGACTAGGGGAAAATCAATCCCCAATTTATTTTCAAAAAGAAATTAATAGTGCTAGGTGTAAGCAAACCCAACATAGATATGTGATGCAAGATATAAGAAGAAAGAGGTACAATTGCACCCATGTGAAGGAAGAAGACTGTGTATCATATTTATTCAGGAAATTTAATATCTTCACCTTTGAATTTGAGAGGAGAGAAAAGGACTGACTATCAAAGAATATTAGCTACTTTGACTACCTTCCTTAACCCCATAGATCACACCGTTGCATAGATGGATCTAGACCCTGATTTTGAAAATAAGGAACATATACATACAAGATGAGGATAGGTTCACGTAAACTCTCCCCATATGCTGCACCACTGATAGTAACTAATTGAATAAAAGCTTGAGTAGAAAATAAAAATGTTATAAAATAATGAAAAAGGAGAGGATAATCGTGCACAACAATATCCCTGAAAATATAGATAGACAGCTGAAACTTTCCATGTTGAAGGAGTGAATCTATTTCATGCCCCTTGCACTGGTATGAACTAAGTTTATTGAGTGTAAAAATGTGTCTAAAAACTTGAGAATGAAGTTGTAAATTCTTGAAAATACTGATAAGAAATGATGTTTCTTCCCCTTAGGTAAAAAACATATGGGAAGGTCAAGACCATACCATATAGTATTTACCTACATTGTATGGTTCTGAAACATGTGAGATATTTTGCTAGAATTTCTATGGTAAGTTGTGTTTAGGAGTTCCTCTACTTTGTTTATACCTATGTGTGCCACCAAAATTCTAATTTGTGCCTTGTTACACAATGTAGAAATGAACTCACGTCAAATTCCACCTATTTTTATGCATGGAAAATGCAAAAACCATTTTGAGAATGTGGCTAAAAATAAATATAGGTGTTTGCTAATATAAGGATATGATTTGAGAACTTGTAGTAGAGTGTAGAGTGATTGAAGTAGAAGAGCCACCTAGAATAACTTGTACAAGCTATAAAAAGGAAGGTGTTTGTCGCGTGGTAAAAAACATGGCACATAAATAAATAAATTATTTAGCAATAGATATAAAACCACATATATTATAAACAAGTATTATGATACAATGCATGAACACAACGATAATGCAATAGTGTATTAGAATGTAAGTAAGTGTAAAAAAACAATTTCACACAAAACACATAAATTTTGTAAACATGGAAACACCCATAATGTTAAAAATAAAATCAAGGCCTATAGGCCTATAAATAAAATAGAAATCAATCACAAGAACAATATAGGCATGATTCCATAAACATGGGATACACTGACAGTGTTATAAGACAATCAAGGCACATTGGCCACAAGAAAGGAAAATAAGCAACTTAACAAACAATACACCACACACACACACATGCAAGTATGCATTGAAACAATGAATGTTAGAACATGATAACATGATATGGAAACCAACAAAGGTGAGATATATGAAACAAGATATTTTGGTGCAACACTGCATAATGTGTTACATCTTGTTAGTCTAAAAAATAGACAATTATACATTGTATGTAATTGAGCATAAATGAGTAAATGGAAAAGGTATTATAGTAGAATAATAACAACTGTAGGAGACGGAACCGATGACCTCTAATATTAGAATATAAGGAGTAATTATTTTTATCCTATACATGTGTGTATTAATCTATGTTTTATGTCATGCATCCAACTCAATATACCAAACAAATACATGTGTGTAAATAAGAAAGCATGTTATTTATCAAACCAAATTGATACACAACATGTCTAAGGTAAGGTGCTAACACCTCAAGTAAAATGCACAGGTCCTAAGTTTATATTTTTGAAAATATTTTGATGTTTTTTGTATCATTGTAATGCATAGCTATATACAAGAAGTAGTAATTACATGCTAACTATTCAATGAGAACCTCCTAAAGAGATTGAGAAGCTACTGGGGAAGATGGAGGTTTACGCTTCAATTGTGATCCAAATGTCAGTGGTACCCTAGTAGTGATATGGTCAAAAGAAGGTTTGAGCGAAGAACTAGGTGAAGTAGTTTCATGAGTAGTGTGTGAAGTGGTTTGAAATTACATCTAGATTATTCTTAGTATAGGTGATCATAATATGGTGTAGATGGTATTACATGATGAGCATTAAGCACTTTAAAATAATACTTATCGATATTAATACTAGGAAGTGAAGCATGATCAAGAATCAGTGGGTTCATCCCATTAAATTACATTACATTATATGAGATAGTGGATGATGTGGTGAAGCTAGATACATTGATCAATGAAGTGACCAATGCATCTATGATAGTCGCAATAAGCAACAGAATCAAATATCTTACTATGAGGCTTGTTTGTGTCAACCTCAAGCAGTGGAGGGAGAGACACGATATTGCACTCAAATAATTGTGGAATTATAATGTGTGGAGCAGAAGGTAAACACATAAATTACCTTTGTGAAGGGTGTGGAGAATTAGAGAATGATGTAACCTATAATTTACCACGAATAACCCAGGTGCGATGGCACATCACCCAACCTAAGTTGAGCACTCACCCGAAGCATGGAAAATTATCAGGCCCCTCCTTAGAGTTTCTTTTTCAGGATGTGAACATGATGAAGATATAATGAATTCATATTCATAAATAGCATAAACATTCCACATAGCATATTCCATATCTAGATCTTAAAGAATCATGAATCAAATTATAAACGTAATGAAATCAACCATGTAAGAACCAGTTACAGTCATGCTTAACTCCCTTATTCACCTAATATACTCCATTATATTAAACATAGTAAATACAGAAGCCCGAAAGGTACCAGGCCCCTCCTTAGAGATTCTTGTGCAGGATGTGAACATGATAAAGATATAATGCATTCAGATCCATAAATAGTATACACATTCCACAGAGCATATTTCAGATCTAGATCTTAAAGAATCATGAATCAAATGATAAACATAATGAAATCAACCATGTAAGAACCAGTTACAGTCATGTTTAACACCCTTTTTCACCCAATCTACTCCATTATATTAAACATAGTAATACATAAGCTTCTTACAATAAATAGTATCATAAGTTTATGTGCACATCAGATCTGGTAGCATAACACCACAATAGCTCATACACAGTGTCTCTCTAACTACATAGATTAATACATATTTATAAGGGTGGGGACTTTCCCTTCACCACTTACGCACTTCCCAAAATAAATCACATTCTAAAAATAGTCATGTGCCTTTACACAGACATGCACACATGAAAGTGCACTAATAATAGATCTCTTACAGTTAATTGGCAGTAGTAATCCTATTATTAACTTGAACTCATGCATGGCACTTAGTAGATGCTCTTCCCAAAATAGCATTTGTGTATTGCACAAGTCTCCATCTCATTATTTGCTTCATACCCTATCTCCAAAAATATCCTGTAACCATGAAAATGGCTAAGTCTCGAATCAATCTATCTTTCGTACGTGTTTCCTTCCCTATCCTTCCATGCCTTCAAATTTTCCTTGCTCCTATGCATTAATCTTCGGTGTGCCCTCTCCTTAGTTTCATATTATGTATGGTCAGCATTACCCCACACTAAACTACATTGTCATCTTGGAAATGGGGTTCCCTTCTGATGGTTAAAATAATAAAGAATAAGAATGGAAATAATGTAAATAATTACTATACAAAGGATGGAATTTTATTCTATAACACTCTCTGCTTCAACTGGGAGGATCAACTCTAGATATTCTTCTTTAATCTTAGCCTCCAAGGCTTACCAATCATCCAACATGTTTATGGTCTTCTCTGGAATGTCTTTAGTGATGGATTCCAACTCATCCTAGATTATCTCTCCCTTTTCATTCTGCAATACTAGGACAACGTTAGCCATAGCAGACATCCTTCCTTCTAGAAGATCCATCTTTTTTGTTATGATATTTCTAAGCTCATCCAGCCTCTCCTTATGCAGATGTTGTGTTGTTGCAAGGGCTTTGTCCTTTTGCTTTACTAATGCTAATCTCTCTGCGCGCCCTAAACTATCATCCTTCATTTTCCTTCAGAACTTCATTATCTTCTAATATAGTTTTTGATCTTGATCGTTACTTCTGGAGCTGCACATATGTTTAGAGCTGGATCTACTTTCTTTAGCTCATCTTGTAAAGTTTGGAGTAATGCCTCATAAGATGAAATATTTCTAACCACGGAGGCCCTTGCTCTTTTTGCTTCCTTTTAGGTTCCTTTGGCGCTTGCATGTGAATTGGTCCATCCTCAAGCACCAAATCAACTAATGTACGCACATAATGCATAGCCGAAGGAAAATTTTCAGGTAACTTAGACTCTAAGTGCGGACTTTCTTTCAGCACATAATCACCAATTTCTTCTTCCATGTTGATTAAGGATTCATTATTTTTCTATTCTAAACCCTTCTCTCCTTTTAGACACGCTATTTTTGCAGCTTTTGCCTTGGTATCTTCTAGTAGCGCTCTATAGTGGCAGCCTTATCTATGTTGCTCCGCACCACTTCTATAGATACCTTAACCAAGGAATTTCTCACCTACACATCAGACATGAAAGTGGGCTTTATACTCATGTGTCTTCTCTGAGGTGCTTTCTTAATTATTCTTGACACACATGACTCCTCACATACATCAAAATCAAGCTCATCCATGTGAGTTTACATGGACCGGGACAGTTGTTTCCTCACACGTGTAGTGGCCATGTCTGAGTCCATCAACTCCCATTAATACAACCCCTTAAGGTCCATTGTGCTCTCGAAACAGGCGCAGACAGTTTTACTTGTGTCCTTAGTATAGTCCATACTTGGCCTAGCATACTCCCCGCTGGTTCTCTTTGTTCTTAGCCCCTTAGTAATTTGAGTGCCAAGGTTTTGAGTTGGATCTTTGATGTTTTGAGCAATATCATGATTTGTTTCTTCTACCTCCTTCATACCTTCCTCTTCATCCTTCATATCCTCATCCCTGGGCTCTTCCACATCTTCTGGTTGTACAGGGGTTCCAGGCGCACTATTTGCAAACTCCTTCACCTCCTCATTCATCTGTATTTTTCTCCTCTTCCTCTCAGTTGTCTCTTTGTGAGGATAGAGTCATGGTGACCTTCTTACAATTTGTGAAGGTCCCACACCTTCGATCCTTGTTCTTTTGAATACCCTTTTAAAGTGGTGCTCTCCATGGAATTTTTCCATGTCCAAGTCTCTTTCTTCTTCTTGTGCCTGAGATGGAGTACCCACGCACTCAATCTCTACTCTGTCTTTAGGCTACCTTCAGCCTCTATGATCTAAGGCACCACTATCTTCATGTTCTTCATCCTCCTCATATACCACTATAGTTTCTGCAAACTATGGGGTTGGCATGTTCTCCAGTGTATGTTTTCCTTTAGGCGGCCCTGGGAGCACAAACTCATTTTCTACATACTTGTTATTCTCCAACTTAGTCTTAAGCTAAAGGTATACGAGTGTGGCTGCACTATCCCCAATAGCCAAGCTTACTGGTTTCATATTTATGACATCTGAGATGAGCATCTCAATGTAGGTAGTCCGGCCTAGATACACATATGCCTTCCTCAGAGTGTGGTAGTCATGGTCTACCTTGTTTGTATTAAATTCCAGGTGATGCGCATCAATAAATCGGTGGAATGATGACTGGAAGTAGTGCACTGTGAAGGCATATCAAAGTTTGCACCATGGGATCTATGCCCCATCCCTCATAGAAAATCGTGTGATGCATAAGTGTTGGTACACCGCAAACTGTACTACCTTGCCCACCACTGAAAGTAGCTCCTTGGGAAGGTGCCACTCCTCCTCAAATGCCACGCAAATTTGGTCATACCACATCTCCACCCTCTGCTTAAACAGCCCATTCATTGATCCTTCAAATAAATATTTTCAAACCTCTCCACAAGGGACTTCTTTTCCATGGGATACTCCCAGATCTTGTTCTTTGGCCCATCGGGCACTCCAATTTCTAAAAATATGAGAGAAATTAAGATAGCATCAAAAATTATATTCTCTCTTATGTGCACTTCCTCAATAATGGTCTCTACAATTGTAGACTACTCCCTGATACATTTCCTTCACAATATGCAACCACATGGTATTCACCTGCGACCATCTCTCTTGATCATTCAACTTGGTTACCAGATGCGCGGCTGCCTATACCACTGGGTACTTCTTAAATTTATCCATTTCCATTATGCATGGACCCATAATATACCCCAAATCCTTTATTATCTCTACAATTTCTACATTATCAGTCAAATCACCAACAAGGTCTACCCTTGTGCCCTTCAATCCTGACAGTGTTGAAATCAAGGTTGTTGTGATTCTAACCCTTCGTCTGATGAAATCAAAGAAGTATTCATGGAATATACTCATCATTCATTGGTATAATGGTTCATACTTTCCAAAATATGAGAGCTCATACAACTGATAGACTCCTACCAGCTTCAACAATTTCTCACCAACGTTGTCATATACTGAAATATCCTCCACTATGCGCTTGTTGGTCTTTGTATTCAACAATGTGTCCAAATATTTCTTGTTGTTAGATGTACAGTGGTTGTAGTCACTTATTTTACACCTGCGGATGTGGGAATCCCACTCTTTTCTGACTATCACACCTTCTGGGTACTGAATCTCTGAAAAATTACTCACGGGAGTAATTTCAACTTCAACTTCTACCTTCATCTTTCCTTTCATGCCTGTTGCAGGTGCTTTCTTTGGTGCCATCATAAAATCCTACCTTTGATGTCTGTAATGAGAAAACTCAAACCCTAGCTTGAATATTTGTGCCCTAACTTGAAACCGTGTGCCCTAGCTTATTTTAAATGCCTTTACTTCACTTAAACCCTTCACCAATGGGGACGCAAGCCTCTTTTCGCGCAATAATCCACTCTCCACGTCTGGTTTCACACTCTCTGCACCTCAACATGACTTTCTCACCTTGATCGCACTTAGCTCGCTCAAATACTTGTGATCACAAAGGTAAAAATGAGCCTGCATCACGTCCTTATATAGATTTTCAAAAATATTTGTGCATTTATTACTCCATCACCTACCAACAATCTTCTCATTAATTGACCATTTTCACAATCTCCATGCAGTACATCTTTGTGCCCTAGTTATAACCTTCTAGCACACCTTCCTACCTTCTGGCTACATACTTCTCTCTAGTGTGCTTCCATGTGCCCAAGTACCTTGCTACTGCACCTTCCCATGGTAGTCTCCATGGTCGCCGCTTACCTCACGTTATTTTGTTCCCGCATTTATCTCCATCTACAGTCATATTTTTTTAAAGCAATCTCCTTTCTAACAACTCCTCTCCAAACTTAAATAACACCTATAGCAATTTCTTCCTTTATGTATACCCAGTGGTAAATAGCCACCCCACACCAATGGTATGTGCATTCCTCTACACATAAAATTTCTTCAAATGTTAATTAGCTTCCATCACGCAAATGTGCTTATTACAAAAAACACAAACTAAATTGATAAAGCATAGAGATAAAAAAGGAAATACATTAAGGAAATACACAAATGAAACCCTATTCTAGGTGGCAACACTACCTTATTACAAACATCAAGAAGACTTATTTATAGTAGGGCTTCAACCTACTCCCGTTGAAGTAACCAGGTAACCATATTCCATCAATTGTCTCTAACTGACAAGTGTAAGATTCAAGTATATGAGTGATAATATATGGTCCCAACCAATGCACTTTAAGCTTACCTTGATGGCGCAGAAGCTTAGAGTCATAAAGAAGCACCATCTGTCCCATCTAAAGATTTTTTTCTCTAATGTGTCTGTCATGCAATGCCTTCTTCCTGGCCTTTTCTTGCTTATGACTCTTGTCGACATTAAAATTTTCCTCCGTAATTTATATTTTATTATGGATGTATTAGGAATAGCATGTTGTTAAGTATGATTAGTAGTGGCATCTGATAGAAGATAACGGCGCCGTCAGTACGGTGCCACCAATAAAGTAGAGTACGGTAACAGTCAAAGTACAATAGGAATGTTGTGGTAAAAAGTAAATATTTGTCATAAGTGGTCCGGTAATGTTAAAATGTCAAAGTTGGGGTAAGTAGAAAAGTAGGGTCTACATGATTAGGAATTAGAACTATTATATTTTTAATAAGGACAAAGAGTGATGTCATAAATATTTTGTGTATTTTATTTGTGGAAATGTCTAAAAAGGTGGAACTCATGTGAGATGATAAGGTTTATCTTATCTTAGAAGATAAGCTTACATGTAAAGGCAAGAGTTTAGGCATGGAATATGATTGGCCAAAAGAGATTTCCTATCCTATCTTAGAGATAGGGTGGATAAGCCTGAATTCCTATAAATAAAGAGGCCACCCCCCTCATTTAGCATAGAAGGATAGTGAGAAATATTGTATAAGTGTGTAAAGGAAGCCATCATTTAGAAGGTGTGTTAAAGAAGTCATTGTGAAGTTTCTCCCATAGTTATTGTTGGAAGGCAAGTCAAGTTAGTAACACTTGAAGTACCTCATAGGTGAGATTGTAACAATTTCATGTTGATATTATAATTTACACTATATTTCATATTTGTCATCATTCCTTCGTATCATACTATTGGTCCGAAAATCTATCAGGTGGACAGATCTATGGATAGACAAGCCAATAGTGTGCGGGGCATAGCCCCTCTTTGAGTCAGCAAAGTGAAACTGGTTTATTACTATTCTACCAGCAGGAATCTGTGCAAGTCTCACAATATTCTACCTTCGGGGGTTGGGATCTCATCCCAGTAGAGGTATTTCCAACTGTGAAAAGAAGGGAAAGAAACGAGGTGGGGAGATAGAATAGATCTGAAGGGAGAAAAGAAATGAATTCCAAAGCAGAAAGGTCAGAGGGTCTATGTTTTGGGCTAGTAGTAAACAAAGCCGAACCTACTTGCATAGACGAACAAAGCAATACTGATGAATAAATGACAAAAAAACTAGAGATAGATTCAACAAAATAAACACATAAATCTGACATAAGAAAGATTAAAATGCTCATAACACACATATTCAGCACAAAGTCTTAATATTTGTATTAATGTTTTCTTCTGTTACAAAAAGCTAAAAGTCTTTTCTTCTTACTTCTATTTTTCATCTAAAAAGTATCCACCCCTTGAATACAACAAGTATCCAAGTATATATAGAAGAAGGAGAAGAAAGAAGGCAAAAAGAAACCAACAACTAATTACAAAATATCTACAAAATATCTAAAAGTCAATGTTGACTTTGGAAAACTTGGTGGATGACAACATCCCATGGTGCAACATGGATGGGGTCATTGTTTGTACCAACATACCCTTAGACATTTACAAAAAGGAAGCCAAGAGGAAGAAATCTATTCATCATCATCTCACGGCTGGAAGGGGTTATCTTGCTTCTGCTGTTGTTTGGGAGAGGTGATGTGGAACTGATTCTGATATTCCATGAGTTTACTGATCATTGGCTAAAGTTGATCCTAGGCATGACCCTTCGTATGATCTCCGATGACCTCACAAGTCTCTTGCTCATCTCTGAGTTTTTCAGAGAGTTTGAAATATTCATTGCCTTCCTCCATCAGGAATCCCACAAAATTATGTCAAGCTAGAAGGTTGTTGATGCATTCGGTGTTGAAAGTGGCTTCTGGCCCTAACCCTTGTGAGATGGTCTCCTTAAAGATCCAAATAGTTTCATCTGCCTTCCTTAAGGTGAAATTAGGAGTAAGCAAGCCTGGAGACATTCTCAAAAAAAATTGATCCATTTGATGCATTGCATCCAGGGCTTCCTCCTTGACTTTGTATCAATATTTTCCAGGACGAACTGCATCTGATCGACCCGGTAATCCAACGCAGCAAGGATATTGCTGGGTACCCTGAAGATGATTGAAAATGCCGAATTTCACCAAATCATCGACTGAATAATCGAGCATTTTCTGGAACATCTCGTGTTGTAACCTTGCATCGTCCAAATCTTCGGAGATAAGGTCTTGTGATCGCCTGGAGATCTTTGTTTGCCCGACTGATGTTCTGATATAATTCGGTGAACTTGACTATTACCTCCTCGTTGTCTTTAAGGATTTGATCTTTCCAAGTGGAAACTGCCATACCTTGTTCGCCAATTTTGGCGTACTCGTTTATCTTATCCTGGCTTAGGAGCTCAGGAGTTTCAGTTGCAGTTGAAGGAGGTGCACTGCCCATTTTCTGCAGGGCGTGGAGAAGATGTTTGTTTTGTTCTTTTAGTAACCTCTTCTCCTCCTTTGCTTCTTGAAGTTTCTTGCGAAGGGCATCCACTGCAGATAGAACCTCTCCTTGAAGACTTTCAGAAGACGTTCCCATTGTGACTTGGGTCACTGTATAATATGTCAGAGACAGATCCTTTTAACCCTTTGAAGGATCAGGATATGCGATCTCCATTACTCTTTCTCCCGATGCACTCTGAGAGAAGTGGGTTATAGGATTTTTATTCTTAGCCCCCTTTGCTGGGATGACGGAGAAGTCCATCGGTGCGATAGGGACTTTCCTCTTTTACTAGCTCAGATGCTGGGAGATCTATGCTGGACTTAAGGGAACGGGACCAGAGGTAAAAGAGGGAGCAACTGCAGTGGATGAGGGGAAATGGGTAGAGACACTTGGTGGTGGAACCGAGAGGGAGGTCGAGAAAGTGTTCATGGGAGGAAAGGATACTGTAGGGGAGATAGACGCGGGAATGGAAGGGAGCTGAGAGATGAGAGAAGAAATGGTGGGGGACATCCCTGCGAGAGAAGAGAAGATGGATGATGAGGAAGGGGGAATAGTAGAATATGGGGGAGAGGATATGACCAAAGAAATGGTCGCTTGAGTCACGCGAGGAGGAGAAGGAGGAGAGGGAGATGGGATAGAAGGGACCTCAACAATTGTAGTAGTGGTGACACCCTGAGTGGATGTTCCTCGTCGGAACACCTTCCTTCCGCTTCTTTCTCTGGGGATACCAGAATTACAACCTTTTCTTGAGCGGACGGAACGAGGGACTTTCAGGAACTCCTTCTTGACCAGAGCTCAATTTGTCATCTTTATCCTTGCCTTTTCCCTTTGGCAAAAGCTTCATCTTGACAGGTGTGTTGCCCAATGGGGACGTAGTGAAATCTACCCACGAGGAAGATAAGGCTAGTCATTCTGGCACCAGTGTTTTGTTCACCGCAATGTTTCTTTGACCCTCTCTTCGATGGTCTGGGGCGCTTTTGTTTTGTCAATTGCAGCAAACGGCCAGTTGTCCCCATCTATGTCCAGATACACCTGATCAAATTCTTGATCGATAGTTTGATAACCCTTTGGAACAATGGCCACACCGTATTGAATAATCTATACCAAGGCCAAGTGGGAGTGATCCTTCCTTCTAAGTTCGACCTCATGATACAGGTTAATATAGATATCCTCGATTTGTGGAATGTGGATTGGATCAATTTTCACCTTAGGAAGGAAATTCCTTGGATTGAAGGTGGGCCATGCCAGGAAGTTGTGCTTTAGATTGAGCAGCTCTAGCTTTGTAAACATCTCCCGGGCCTTATGTGGTGAGAAGTGCAGGTATACCTGCCCACTGTAAGGAGGAAAGGAGTTCCACCATTCTTTCTCTTTAAACACTTCTCATGGTAGGTTATGGGATATCTGGAAAGCTCTAGTACATGATCAACTTGGGGCCAGCATATCTTGGCAATTTGGTGGGTTCCCCCAAGAATTTGGCCGCTCTGAGATAGGTGAAGGTGGGAAATTGGGTAAATAGTGCCCCCCACTTCTCCGTCGCTGTGACTATGCTCTTGGTCATCCAACCATGATTCATATTTGGCCTCAAAAGGAAGATGATGCCATAGAAGAAATCATCGTTGATCTTAGTAAACTGCGGGATACTGTTATCCAGCTTCAGCTCCGGTTAGTACTCATATATTTTTACCTGGGGCCATACCCCGCATCGGCTCAGTGCTGGATAATCCCTCTCCGAGGTTACAATGTAGACTACGTAGGAGTTCATGTAGAACCTCCCCGTTATGGTGAGTTGTTGGAGCTTCTCGGATATGGTGCTACTTATGATCTTCACCCACTCAAAGTGTTGATCTGGTACATTCTTGTTCATAGTTTTAAGGTACTTGAGCATCCATTTGTGAAATTAATGGGCGTCAGAAAGCCCAAAAAACTCTACTTAGGAAAGTGATGGTGTCACTCAATTCCTCGGAGAAGTCACTACGGTGAATAACCTGTGGCCATCTGGTTATTACCTTCTTATTTTTCAAGTACACTTCGTTCATCAGCTGCATTCACTTGTCTTCATTATCCTCCCATGCTTTGGTGTAGTCCTCTTGGCTTACAGCCACAAAGTGTCTGTGGTGAGGGATGCCTAACATGATTTCTAAGTGCCCGGAAGTGAGGTTGATTATGACATCGCCCTTTTCATTTTCGACACACCTTGTGTCTTTGTTATAACAGCGGGCCACTACCATCATAAATTCGATTGTTTACTACACTGACAGGGATCCCCCTAGTAAAATGCATTCCACTGCCCACTAGCTTGTCCATCCAAGGACTTCCTGTGACTCTCCTGGTTCTGGCCCAGAAATCCTCTCATGTCGATGTGACCGAGTTTAAAGTCTCTTATGTCCAGGTTACATTCTGCCTAGGACTTCGGACATTCTAACCCTCTGGTATTTATACTTCATCTCTTCTTCTGTAAGCTTAGCCTTACCCTTTGACTTGGTTGGATTCTTGCTTGATGTAGACATATATGGATTCTGAGTTCAGTTTCTGATCTGCATGAAGAAGAAGAGAAGTCCAATGCCAAAGAGCCATATTAGCTGTCAAATCTTCCATTAAAGCACTACAGAATGAGGAGTTAGCAATTTTAAGGCCTCAGGGTGCAGGGCGTAGGAACACTATAGGCTGTAGAGTTAATATAATGTTGCACTGAATCAGAGTGTTACAAGGAACAAATCAGCACCAAAGGGCGCAGGGCGCAAGGATTTTGCATATGACATTATTGTTATTGTAAACGGGGATGCGCCTGCGCCGTTTATGCAGTTTTATACTAGGACACAAATAATTTTTGTGTTGCATGGGGGCAAAGTGCACCAATGGCGCATGCAATTTGCGTGTAACACGAGACTTTGGTGCGCCGAAGGGCACAAGGTCAATGTGTGTAACACCAAAATTGCATGCTTACAGGGAGACTTCGGCGCGGCGCAGGGATTTATTGCATAGTCAATTTGTGTTTTTGTAAGGATGATTGTGCTTACGCTAAAGGTTTAGTTTTTGTATTTGCGCAAGAAGGGCACGTGTTGCAAGTAGGAACAGTGTGCCTTTAGCACAACTATGTTTTGTGCAGCAGGAGTGGCGATTGCACCAAGGGAGAAACGCAACCCGGAAACAAATTTTAGGTTCTTGACTCTTTAGTTCATGATTTTTAGGTTTTCTTGACATATTTTGACAGTGGGAGGAACACAGCAAAAGATTTCTAGATCCATTTTTAGGTAGAGCCCTCTTGGCCAGCAGATCTGGAAATAGGGTGCAAACAGCTTAGGAAGAGAGATTTGCAAGAACGGTAGGGGGGGGCTTTAAGCCTCAGATACAATGCATTCAACCTCATAAACAACCAGCAACAAAAAACACAAGAGGGATGAGGACCACTTACCCAGAAATATATAGAAAGTGAGAGACGAAGCGGGGTCCAGGAACGTAATACGAGGAGGAAGGGGATGCTGACAGGTGCAGAGGAATAAATTTTATCACATGTTTTCAATTGTGAAAGTGACAAGGCGGGTGCGCCTATATATAGGCAAAGGTTGCAATAAATGTACCAACCACTTTTTCAAGGGGGCGCACCAAAACATGTGTCGACACGTAAAACTTTGCGCCCTTTGGCACGGATAAACGCATGTCAACACAAAAATATTTGCGCCCTTGGCACAAATTTACTACTGTCAACACTTCATTTTGAGCGCCTTGGCACACCAAAACACGGCGCAACAATTTAGTTGTTAACATGAAGGCACATGCACCTTGGTGCATGCAAGAAAGGTGCATCACGGGAAGGCACAACAATTGATGTGTCAACACATCAAAGGGTGTGCCAAAGGAAATGAAGGGGCCGCAAGTTTAGTCTGTGTTACACATATAAAAGGTGCGCCCAGCCAAAAAAGACCAAAATGACTAAGTTCAGAGAACTAGATTTCCCAGAAAGGGATTTTGTAACATTCTGAACACAGAGGGGTCCCTGACGAGGGGACCAAGACAAAATTTTGGTATAGTTACCTGTAAAATTTCCCTTGTCAATTTTACAGGATAACACATAGTCTATGGTATTCTTTTGTTATGTTTGTTGTTGTGTTTCCAGATTACATCCACCAAACTAAAAGTTGTGCATTAGTAAATAATCATAGCACGAAGAGTTCCCGGTGGAGAATTATCATAGTGTCAGATTGGTGATGACATTTTGGTTCCATTGCCAGGACCATTCCTCGTTGGTGGATTTTCTGGAGAGATATTCCCACTTAGTTAGAAATCATTTGGAAGGTAACCTTGTTTTTACTGTGCATAGTAGTTACCATGGTAAAGTTACTTTTATCGTGAATAGTATTTACCACAAAAACTTTACTTTTTACCATGAATAGTATTTACCATAATAACTTCACTTTTTACCGTGAATAGTGTTTACCACAGTAAAGTCAGTTTTTACCACAGTAAGTCAAGTTTTACTATAGTTTACCGTGGTCATTCCTATTTTACTGTAGAAAGGTGTAAAGTCACTTTCTATTAGAGTGATTCCAATTATTTGAGCACATAAGTCTTGTTGATTGTACTTGTGGGTTGGTATTTCACTGTGGTTACTTTTAAAAATGGGGAAGATTCATGTTTTTTCAGCCCAATCTAATGAAGATGCTTCCTCTTTGATTCAAGAGTTTTAAACGATCTTGCATTTGTAATGACCTCATAAGAAGGGAACAATGGACTGAATTTTTTCCTACCTTTTTGGATGGTTCAACCCTTAGGTGGTTTGAGACACTAGGTGATAATGTGAAAAACTCATGGGATTTGTTAACTAAAAGTTTTCTTGAAGAATTTGGTAAACAACATAAATATGCAGATCTCATGATCAATATCACAAATCTATACCAAGGATGAGAAGGAGAAGATAAGGGATTATCATGCTTGTGTTCTAGAGCTAAGGAGGAAGCTCAATGCCTAGATCCAGAAGGAAGGATTAGCGGATGGGTTTATGAATGGCATGGATAATCTCCTCTGTAAGCACTTCATTCTTGGGATGAAGCCAAAGATCAGAAAACAAGTGAAGTATGACCACCCAGATACCATTGAACAAGCAAAGGAGATTGCAAGAAGGCAAGAAGAAAGCATGGAAGAAGAGCCCAAAGAAATTTTTGCTAAGGTAGAGCCTACACCAACACCTTTGGTCTAGAATCCACAACCACTCTCAGTGAGCACAAATCTTTTCCCTAGTACATCTACTGAGTATGAAGATCTACTCAAGAAGATGGGTCAGTTAACTATTAATCTTCTTCAAGGAAAGGAATTTAGTTCTCAGGGAGGAGATAGAGGTCTAAAAAGAAATATAACTGAAGTTGTATGTTATAGTTGTCATAAAAATGGTCATTATAAGTATAATTGTCTAGATAGAGCTTCTACATCTGGTACAAGAGATAATGATAAAGAAAAGCACCTATGAATTCTTTTGATGTAATAGATAGGAGCATAAATAATGAAGCAAATGTGTTTGTAACAAAAAGAAAGAAAGAAAAAGATAACCAAGATGGAAATGATCCTAAGAAGATGAAAGGAGAAACTAGTAAGAAACATAGGAGAAGAAAGTTGGGTGTGCAGGATTTTATAATTTCACAAGGACAAGGACCATACTCCATCTTAGAAGATCTGTCAAAAAGGCCTACATATATTACATATGGTCAACTTCTGGCTATGTCTTCTGAGAAGAAGCAAAAGCTGCGAAGTGGACTCAATGCTTGACAAAGTAAGGAGGTTGAGGGTACCTGTTTTGGAGGCAGAGACGGATCCTTACGCTCCACAAGCTGAGGTAATATGTATTGGTATTTCAATTCATGATTTCTTAGTTGATGGAGGTGTTGCAGTTAATGTAATGACCAAGTCTATAATGAATATGTTGGGTTTAAAAATTGATTTCCCCTTAACAATTATGTTAAGGTCATTAAATAAGGGAAAAACTAAACCAGAAGGTGTTGTTTCAAATGTGGCAATATCTGTTATGGGTGTTGTATGTGTGGTAGACTTTTAGGTGATGAAAAATGGTACTGTTACGTACCCAATGTTGTTGGGAAGGCCATGGCTAAGGAGACTTCATCCAAGAAACTACTGGAATGAAGGCTTCATGACACTTGGATGTGGTAGAGAGAGGGTGAAGATAAATGTGATCCCTCAGCATCATAAGGCAGAACATGTGGATTAAAGTGATGAAACTGATGATTGGACATCCTCTTATTACTCTAGTACCAATGAAGTGGACACAAAAGATGAAGAAAGTGAGGTTGATGTTTCGGTCATCGATATCCTTCTAGTCACACCGACTCATGAACCCATAAGATTATCTGAAGAAGAAATTGTTGATTGTCTCCAACAAATAAAGATTGGTGATGTTGTGACGGAGAGTGAGAAGGAATCTTACCTCCAACTCTTTCGAAGGTACATACACCTATTCACTTTTGATTACAAGGAACTCCATCAAGTAAGTTGGGGTAGAACATTTTATTGAGCTGGTAGATGGTGCTAAGCCCATAAAGAAAATGTCATATAGAATGAATCTTAATTTTTCCAAGACTGTAAAAGAATAAATAGATAAGTTGTTCGATGCAGGATTAATATTTGCTATGGAGAATTCAGAATGGGTTTCTTCCATTGTGATTGCAATAAAAAATAATGGGAAACTACGCATTTGTGTTGATTATAGGAAGCTCAACAAGGCAAAAAAGAAGGATCATTACCCTCTTCCATTCTCAGATTAGATCTTGGACGAAGTAGCTAACCAGGAGTGCTATAGTTTTGTTGATGGATATAACGGATACAAACAAGTTCGTTTAGCAGAGAAAGATCAGTTGAAGACCACATTCCCCACTCCTTGGGGAACGTTTGCTTATAGAGTTATGCCTTTTGGGTTGTGTAATGCTCTAGCAATGTTCCAGCGCTTGATAAATAGCGTGTTTGAACCTACATTGGAAACTTCATCAGAGTATTTTTGGATGATTTTGGAATCTATGGGAGTAAGATGGACCACCTGCACCAGATGGAGAACACATTTCAAAGGTTAGATGAAGCACAAGCCTCACTAAACCCTACAAAGTGTGTCGTTGGATGTTCTAAAGGTGTTTTGTTAAGACATGTTGTATCCAGAGATGGTATTGGTACTGATCCTGATAAAGTTTCAAAAATCAAAGAGTTACCATTTCTTATGAATAGAATTAAGTTGAGATCATTTTTAGGCCATGTGGGTTACTATAGAAGGTTCATCAAGAATTTCTCAAAGATTACATAGCCACTAACCCAGTTCTTGAAGAAGGATGTTACTTATGAACCGGAAATAAGGCGCATGAAGCTTTTTAACAACTGAAGGAAGCTTTGGTGTCTTCACCTGTTTTAAAGAATCCAGACTGGAGCAAGCCATTCATTGTATATATTGATGCCTCAGATGCAGCACTAGGAAGTACTCTGAGCCAAAAGGATAAAAATGGGAATGATCGTCCAGTTTACTTTGGGAGCAGACAAATGAGCAGTGCTGAGGCAAATTATACTGTAACTGAAAAAGAGGCTCTAGCTATCATTTTTGCTGTAAAGAAGTTTAGAAATTACTTGCTAGGGTTGAAATTTATAGTTGTAACAGATCATCAGGCTCTAAAATATATTGTAAATAAGCCTAACCCAACATGGAGGATAGCAAGATGGATAATTTTTCTACAAGAATTTGAATTTGATATTATAGATAGGCCAGGAAAGAAGCATGTCAATGTAGATGCACTCTCTCGAGCCTATGATGGTTTAGGTTCATCTTGTGATGATGATGATTTCCCAGATGCAGCATTGTTATCCCTTGACACAATCCCTAGTGAATACATATATATTTGGAATTATCTGAATGAATTCAAGTTTCCTGATGGTGCCAATGCAAATACTAAGAGGAAGATTACTCAAGCCAGTCATCCATATTCTATTTTGCATGGAGTATTATTTCGAATAGGACCTAATGGACAGTACAAGAGGGCAGTTGGACGTGATCAAGGGAAAGAGCTGATAGAAGAATTCCACAATGGTACATGTGGAGGACACTTCTCTAGACAACTTACAGCAAGAAGGATATTGGATGCAGGTTATCACTGGCCCACTCTTTTTCAAGATTGTTATAATTATTGTAAGACATGTGATATTTTTCAAACACATGGTAACTGTAAGACTTCATCAACTCCATTATGCCCTATTCTTCCACTTGATCCCTTTGAAAAGTGGGGAATATATATTGTAGGTCCACTTCCAACTACCCCATGCCAAAATAAGTATATTGTAGTTGCCACAGATTATTTAACCAAGTGGGTTGAAGCTAGGCCATTAAAAACAGCTTCCATGGATGAAGTGGCAAGGTTCATATATGAACGCATTATCACCAGATTTGGTTGCCCATTAGAAATTGTAACAGATCAAGGAAGCCACTTCATTAACGATGTGGTAGAAGCCCTAGTCAACAAGTTTTCTATTAAGCACAAGAAGGAAAAAACATACAAGCCAAGCACAAATGGATAGGTGGAATGAACAAATTTTGTGTTGTGTCAAATTCTAGCAAAAGATGCAGCCTTGCAAGTACATAAGTGGGATAAAAGGATTCATGCAGCATTATGGGCATATAGGGCAACATCAAAGTCAACAACAGGATACTCCCCATTTCAGTTGGTTTATGGCATTGATCCAATTCGTCCTATTGAGTTTGATATTCCCATTGTGAGAGTTATGAAAAATGAAAGGATGGATGAAAGTGATTCAGTAAAAGAAAGGTGGTGCATCTTCATTTACTAGAGGAAATGAGGGAAATAACGAAGGATACAAACTATAAGAAGAAAATGAAGAGAAGGAATACTTTGATCAAAATATCCATTGGTCTCCATTTCATGTGAATGACTTGGTTCTAGTATATGATTCTAGATACAAAAAAAGAAGGCAGAGAAAATTCCTTCCCAAATGGATGGGGGCCTACAAAATAGTAGTTGTGCATGAAAATGGTACATATCGACTAGAGGAATTGGATGGCACTCCCATTATGAAATGGGTCAACCACGTCAAGTTAAATATTTTCCAAGCACCATAATAGTCTACTCCGAGGACTAAGTAGAAGCTAAGAAGGGGGAAAATGTCGACATTAAAATTTTCCTCCGTAATTTCTATTTTATTATGTATGTATTAGGAATAGGATGTTGTTAAGTATGATTAGTAGTGGCGTCTGATAGAAGATAATGGTGCCGTCAGTACGGTGCCGCCAATAAAGTATAGTACGGTAACAGTCAAAGTACAATAGGAATGTTGTGGTAAAAAGTAAATATTTGTCGTAAGTGGTCTGGTAATGTTAAAATGTCAAAGTTGGGGTAAGTAGAGAAGTAGGGTCAACATGATTAGGAATTAGAAATATTATATTTTTAATAAGGACAAAGAATGATGTCATAAATATTTTGTGTATTTTATTTGTGGAAAAGTCTAAAAAGGTGGAACCCATGTGAGATGATAAGGTTTATCTTATCTTAGAAGATAAGCCTACATGTAAAGGCAAGAGTTTATGCATGGAATATGATTAGCCAGAAGATATTTCCTCTCCTATCTTAGAGATAGGGTGGATAAGCCTGAATTCCTATAAATAAAGAGGCCACCCCCCTCATTTAGCATAGAAGAAAGTATTGAGAAATATTATATGAGTAAGTGTGTAAAGGAAGCCATCATTTAGAAGGTGTGTTAAAGAAGCCATTGTGAAGTTTCTCCCATAGTTATTGTTGGAAGGCAAGTGAAGTTAGTAACACTTGAAGTACCTCATGGGTGAGATTGTAACAATTTCATGTTGATATTATAATTTATACTATATTTCATATTTGTCATCATTCATTCGTACCATAGTCTATGGTATTCTTGTGTTATGTTTGTTGTTTTGTTTCCAGATTACATCCACCAAACTAAAAGTTGTGCATTAGTAAATAATCATAGCATGAGGATTTCCCGGTGGAGAATTATCATAGTGCCGGATTGGTGATGAAACTCCAACATGTTATTTCTAATCTCTCATCCAACTTTATAAACTTTACAATTCTTTCTTCTAGGGCTTTCTCATCAGCTAGACCTCCAACGCGTGTAATATGTAAATAAGGTAATATGAATTCCATAGGAAGAACTAATTCAGCGCCAAACACCAACTGAAAGGGTGTGGCCTTGTTCAACCTCTTATATGTTGTTTGTCTGGAAACTTTATCATCCCAATCTTTCCTTCCAACATCACTCAATGTTTGGCTCAAAATTTTGTTGAAGGCCTCAGTAGTCCCATTTTCCTAAGGATGATAGGGTGTAGTCTTATGGTGCACAATCATAAATTCATCCAATAGTATCATGATCATCTCATTCAGAAAGTGTGTACCCCTATCACTTGTCAAGCTCAGCGGGCATCCATACCTTGTAAGAACATTTTCCCATAAGAACCTAGCTGTTGTAGCTGTTGTACAATCCTTGGTAGGTGTTGCTTCTGCCCACCTTGTAAGATAATCTGTGCAAGTGATGATGTAGCACAATCCAGTTCTATGCGCAGCTAGTGAAATAGGACCCACAAAGTCTATAGCCCATTTCTCAAATGGCTTTGCACTAGGAATAGGTCTTAAAGGCATTTCATCTCTTTTCCCAGGTTTACCAACATGTTGACAGTGATCACATGCCTTACAATATGCTTTACAATATTTGTAGAGGGTCTCCCACCATAATCCAGCGAGTAGAATCTTGCACGCAGTGGCGTCACCTGCATAGTGCCCACCTACAATACCACCATGAGCCTCTTCCATGATATCTGCACTCATGCTCTAGTACACACCGACACAATACTTCATCATGGCCTAACTTGTATAGGTCACCACTAATCAACATAAAAGGTGTCACGTGAATTGCAAGTTGTTTCTTCTCTAAGGATTTCATTCCTTCTAGCACCATACATGTACGTAAAAAGATATCAATATCCTCCAATTCCAAAGGCACGCATTGTAACCTATACAATTGTGCATCTGACATTGTATCTTCAATTGTCTATGTGCATCCTCCCCCGACTGAATTCTTGATAAGTGGTCTGGGCCAGAATTACTTTTCCCTGGTTTTACCACAACTGTGAAATCAAATTCTTGGAATAAGAGCACCCATCGACATATGTGCCCCTGTAAAATGGGCTTGTTTACCAAGTATTTCAATGCCATGTGATCAGTGTAAAATATGAATGGTGTTGCTAGAAGGTATTGTCTAAATTTATGTAGTGCATAGATCATTGACAAGGCTTCACGCTCAGTAGTTGTATAATTCTGCTCTACAGGAGTCAACTTTCTACTAGCAAAACAGATAGGATGATCTATAATACCTTCTCCATGATGAGCTAACACCGCTCTAATGGTCATGCCAGAGGCGTCCACATGTACATGAAACGGTTGGTCCCATGAGGGAAAATACATAATAGGTGTTGTAGTAAGTCTCTCTTTCAATGTCTCAAATGTGCACTGTTGCGGTTCTCCCCAATAAAATGTCCCTTTTCCTTTTAGTAACTCTTCTAAGGGTGCGGCAACCTTAGCATATCCTTTGATAAATTTTCTATAATACCCAGTGTGACCCAAGAATCCATGCACCTCACTCTGATTGGTAGGCTCTTTTAGGCCTACAATAACTACAACCTTAGCTAGATCTACTAACAAACCTTCCTTGCAGATGATGTGCCCTAATAGAGTGCTAAAAGGTGTTGCTAAACATGCACTTCTTGATATTCAAAGAGATGCTTAACTGTCTACATATTTCAAAACATTAAGCACAAATTGTCACAATGATCCTTAACAAGCCCATACACTATCCAATCATCCAAGTAAACTTGCAAGAAAATGTGAATAAAATCTTGGAATGCTTGAACAACTATTCATGAAAATACAGCAGGCGCATTTTTCAGACCAAAGGGCATACAGTATATGTAAAACTTCCCCATTCAGTGGTGAAAGTTTATTTTTTCTTGATCCTCTTATGCAATCCAGACCTGATGATACCCATAGAATCCATCTGTAAAAGAATAGATTTTCATGCCCTACAACACCTTCTAATATCTCCTCTGTGAAAGGTGTAGGAAAGGGATCAATCACACATGCAGCATTTAGTTCTCTGTAATCCACACAAATCCTAATCCGACCATCTTTCTTTATACTGATAACCATGGGGCTAACCCACTCTAATTCTTCTAGGGGCTTGATGATGTCAAACTTCAACATCTTGTCAATTTATTCTTTAACTTTTACGCGTAGGTTAGGGTTCATCATGTAGGGTCTCTTCCTGACCGGGCACGCACCTTCCTTAAGCTTGATCTTCATTTCTCCTAATGACTCATCCACTCCTTTTAATTCATGGTAGCCCCTAGGAAATAAGTCCTGAAAATCACAGAGCAACTCAACTATTTTTGCCACTTCAGATTCAGACCAATAATCTCCAATTATTGCCTCTTTAGGTTTAGCATCCCTACCAATATTCACTTTCTTTGTCCTCATAGGTTCATGATAGGTGCATGCATTTTTATCCACACTATCCAAGACCTCGCACATACCTTCTGAATGATCTATATCCATATTTTCTACTTCTTCATCATCCACTATGTAGACCATCTTTCCTTTTTCTTTCTCAAAGCAAGCAGTGTGCTTAAGTAGTGTGGCATCTGTCTCTGCTTCTTCATCAAAAGTGTGCTCCCAATTATTTCTCATCAAATAAATCCTGAATGAGTTCTTTCACCTTTACATTGTGTCCCATAGTTAAACACTTTATAACCCTTAATGCCTCTTCTACTGGAGGTTTAGTAGAGAAGCAGTCAAAATTTTGGACCATTCATGCAATCAAATCTTACTAATTTCCAGTTTCTCTATGTAGCTCCACATATACATATCAAGCACGTGCGCAACCTTGTAAAGTGGAATAAAGTTTGTGCACCCATAGTGAAGGTGGTAAAGCTTCCTACCCCTCTATCCAGAGCCTCTCACACTGTTGAACGTGGTGTTGAACATGTTGATTACCATGATATGTGTAGATTTGAATAGGTGCATTGCTCCTGGAAAACCGATTTGTTAGAGCAATCCTTGACTTCATTCCATTCTACAAGATTATCCTTGTGAACCACCCTACCAGTGCATTGTTATCCCACACAAGGTATATTCTAACATATTTCTTCTTTCAAAGTGGTTTATCCATTGTTCCTCCATGGCGCGCAGGAATACCGTAGGGTCTCCTTCTCTAGTGTACCAAGGTACAGAGTTGTTACCTATCCTCTTGATGCAACAAGGTTTGATTTTCCACATAAATAAGCTCCTTACTTCATGCCCAACCATCTCATAAGTACCATGATCCTAATTATCACAAGCAATACTTGTAGTATCACTAATAGACTACGCATCTTCCCACTGAAGGATTCCTTCCTTAGATGGCTCAAGTACTTCTGGGTCCCGAATGGTGCATACATAAATCCTATTCAGATCTTCCTCACTCAAAGGTTCAACATCTCACTCAAGGGAATGGATTTCATGCATCTCTTAAACAGATAATAACTCTTTCCTCCTTATTCTCAAAATTGATATATCCCTTGTTGAACCGAAGATCAACATTATTCACGTAACACTAAGGGTGCCCAAGTAGAGCTAAGAAACTGTCTACTTCTGCAAGTGCATTGTCTAAAACCTCAAAATCCCCAGTGAACTTGGCCCCTTGTATAGTAATGGATGCATCTTTTAAAACTCCGATAGGAGTGGCCTTAGTTCGATTAGCCATAAATAGTCACATTAGAATATTTAATGCTTAACGAAGGTCTTCTTTACCCATAAGTTTGATATTAAAGTAAGCACAGTTAACTTGTGTCAATCAATATATTACTCAAGAGCCATCCATCGACAACAGCATTCAAAGTGATCTCCTTGTCATAAAAGCTATGGGGGGAAGATTTGCATGCAATATTTGACTCCCATTCTCAATATTCACATGCGGAGTGTTATCCCTTTAGCCAACTCCATAGTAATGGAATGATATTCTATAGTGCAACATTCTGCATACCTCCTTCAAGTCATCAATGATCTGACTGGACCAACTCTACTACCTTCTTCTTTTCCATCTAAAGGATGATCAATGCTCCTTTAAACAGTGTATTTCCCTCTTGATTAGGTCTCTAGTACTTCCATGGTCTCCTAATAAACCTCCTTTGGTTTCTATATTAGATATTCCTTGCATGGAAAATGTCCACTTAATGGTAGGCTTCTTCTATAACACTTCTATATGCAGACTTCAAGCTTTAGCAGATTGTAGTGATCATTTCACATGTAATACCTTAGGTTTTAGTGCCAACTTTGGCATCCACTTAAAATTTTCCACAAAGCGTTGTATCATAACCATCCCTATGTCTTTAAAGCTTCATGCAATCCTATGTTCAATTTTGTTAATATGCTCATATAGATATGGGCACTTGAAAAATCATAGGAATTTTCTCTTCCCACAAAAATAACATGTCAATATTCTAAGGAATTCACATTATTGTAGTGGTTATATTATGAACCTGCATGTAAAGAAATGTTCCTGTTATCCAAAATAAGCCCATTCTTATTTTAGTTAACTCCTCCTTTTTCCTATCCTAATACTTAAAATGGATTTTTTGCATAGAAATGTTCTGTAATGAATAAGCATCTCATAGTCAATTTTCTAGGTACTTCTTCAGATAAGCTTTATTACTTTTTTCTTAAAGCTACAGATCCAAGGAACAAAGGTATGGCTTCATCAGATAGCATGACATTTTTTCTCCTCCTGTTAAAGAAGTCATTCTAACTCCTTGTATTTTTTGAGTTATGGCATCGGCGGAGCCTAGCAATGAAAATTTTCCCTGGGCGGGCCCGAGTCTCCCAGGTAAGGAGGAAATTGTTTAACAAAAGGAAATCTTAAGCCTCTTTCTACTGGCAAAGTAGATAAGTAGAAGCATTTTTGCCAAGGAAATTTGGTGCAAGTTGGCAAGGAAAAAGTAAGCATCTCTTAGTAGCATCAGAAATTTGGCACTTAACGTGCTTTTGGGGTTAAAATTGGCACATAGGAAAAATTTTGGCCCGCAAGCCCGATGAAGGAAGGAAATGGACTTTCTTCCTAGGGAGAAAATGTTGACACTTAGCCTTTTTGATTACCAAAACTCAAAGTCAAAATCTTGGGAACAATTCTTCCTAATTTTGTTCTCTTTGAGATATGATCTTTGAAAAATTGGTTATCTGCCTATCTGCACCAATCATAGAGTGCCACATAAAATATGATCAAGTCTATATGGTTCGGCAATGCCAAGGTTGGTTGGAGTTAGAGGAAACTTGAAGATTTTCCTCCATTGTGGCATAAAAACTTAAAGGCATGAAATTGAACCCATGGTCCCATTGACCGAGGTTAATAGGATGGTGTTACATGTTCATCAGTAGTGCTCAAGGTTGGGCCGGTGGAGTAACTTTTAGAAAATTTTCCTTAGTATCGCGGGTAAAAGGGGCATAAGTTAATTTGAAGCCCAATCAATCACAAGCAATACTTGTAGTCATCGGACTAATAGATTGTGCATCTTCCCACTGAAAGATTTCCCAATTTCTTAGATGGAAAATGGGAGTACTTCTGGCCTATGTCCCGAACTGGTGTGTACATAAATCCTATTGAGATCTTCCTCACTCAAAGGCTTCAAATAGGTGCATATTTCCCATCTGTTTAAAGGGATTAATAACTCTTTGGTATCCTTGGTTCTATTAAAACTGATATATCCCTTATTGACTCTTCGAAGATTGATTTATTTGTCATAACAACCAAGGTGCATCTCAATAAATGAAGAAACTTTCTCCATTCTTACACGTGCTAAAACCTCAAAATCCCCCGTGAACTTGGCCCCTTGTATAGTAATGGATCATTTTTAAAACTCTGTGATAGGAATGTACCTTAGTTTGATTAGCCATAAATAATACATTAAAATTTAATGGATCTGCAATGAAGGTCTCCCCATCTGTACCCATGCATCTAAAGTAAGAACATTTACCTCTAGTTTCTGCCTCATGTCAATCAATATATTACTCAAGAGCCATCCATCGACAACAACATTCAGAGTAATCTCCTTGTCATAATCTAAGCTATGGGGGGAAGATTTACATGCAGGATCTCAAATCCATTCTCAATATTCATGTGCAGAGTGTTTCCATTTATGCCAACTCCCTAGTAATGGAACGATATTCTCCTAGCGCAACATTTTACATACCTCCTTCAAGTCATCAATATCTGACTAGACCATCTCTTCTTCCTTCTTCATTCCATCTTCCGTGATTTCTCCTTTAAACATTATATTTCCCCTTGAAATTCTCTAAGTACTTCCATGGTCTCCTGATAAACCTCCTTCTGTGTGCAAGATCTGGATACCTTGCATGCAAAATGTCCTCCTTAGTGATGGTAGGCTTCAGTTGTAATGCTTCTCTAGTGCGTGTAGCTTCATTTCACGTGTAGTGATCTTCACAGGTAATACCTCAGGTTAGGTGCCAACTTTGGCATCCACTAATTTTCCACATACACGTTGTATCCTAACCATCCCTATGCACCTTTGTTCTCTTATTTATGTTGCTTGCTAAGATGCTCATATAGATTCGGGAATTCCTCATAGCTATGTTCTTCCCACAGAAAGAACATTTAATATTCTGAAGGACATTCACAATGTAGTGGTCAGGTGATCCACATGTAAAGCATGTTCCATGAGGGAATTTGCTTCGTCCACCACCATAGCCTCGACCTCTGAATCCACCATGGTATCCTCGACCTGCTATGTCCTCCTTCATAGCAGCCCCTCATTCTGATCATAGTGTGCTTGATTGTGATTCTGATCCTAGTGCTCACCTTTACCCTTAGAGTTATCCGATACTCCTGTCTGTCACACACTAATATCTATAGCATCATGGATCTGACCAATCAACATACAGTCTTTTGTATCATGAGTCATGGACCAGAAAATCTTACAATAGTAGGATACATTATTCCTTATCACACGTTGTAATAATGGGCAGTGGCTGGCGTCATGGTTCAGGTGACATATCTCATAGTCTAGCAATAATGAACATATTGTTCTACGGGGAAAACTATCTTTGGTGTGCCCTTCCACTTCATAGTATGTACACCAAATCCTAGTGCACGTCTCATGTGTCGAATTCACCGATAGTTTTCTCCAACTGCTTTTCCATAGCTGCAATCTGTGCTTCCAAGAATGGGTTAACTCCAGTGTCTATACTCCTGACTACCTCATGCACGCAAAGCTTCTTCAAGTGCTTCACGTGGATCAGTGTATGTCTTATGTGACAGCACCCTTCTAAAAGGTGTGATCAGACCTCCAATGAACCATTGTGCATGCTGGCTTGCGTGAATATCATAAGAAAGCTTAGATAAAAGTGTTTTGAAATGGGCATCATACTCCTGGACACTCTCAGTAGTGCCTTGTTTAATATCTTTGAGGGCTTATACTCTTCTGCTCAAATTCAGGGATATAGAACTCTTTAAGGAATGCATCTTTGAATGGTGCATAATCTATGCAAGTTTGATCAGGTCAAACTTCTTGTACCAATTGTGTGTGCGTCCCTATAATGTAGTTACAAATTGACTTTCCTTACACTCAGAAGTCGTGATCCCTTTTGCGTGCCACAGTATCTCACACATGTGCACGTGTTCAGCAACATCTTCTATGCCCCTATACTCTAGAAGATGAAGAGACATCTCCATGTAAATATTCTGGGGTTGGTGTGGACCCTACCCACCTGATCCAGAACCTCTCGTGTTGCCTCTGCCTCCAAAGCCACCAGATCCATAGAACTAGAGCCACCTATACCCCTTGATCCTCCACCTGTAGCTAGAAAGTGGACCTAGAGGATGTACTTCCATGTGTCCCAATAGTAGTATTGTACTAAACTCCTATATTCTATGTGGTGGTACTACTCCCAGAAGTGACCCCAAATTCTACGTGCACAGAATTTTGTGTAGATGATGCACCTAAGAAGGTACCTCCAAACAAAAATGAAGATGTTTTCCCTACCATAGATGTACTTGCTATGTGACTTACTCCTACTTCCCTACTACCCAAATTAGCTTGTTGACTATTAGATGTACTAGATACTAGAAAACCAAGTGCAAGGGCTAGGTTGCCAGGTAGATTCAGATGTGCACCTACGGCCCAAGTCGTCTCTGTTGGCACACTCCTGTGTGAGGCTGAGGAGGGTTCCCTGTCATGCTTTCCCAAATGGGGGAGTTCTTGATGCTCTTGCTCCATGCCTTCTGTGTGAGCTCCAAATCCTTCACGAGCCATCTCTCTCCTCAATGCCATCCATTTTACAATGTCACATGTACTTCTCTATCTCCCTCTCGCGTGCCTCATTGTACTTAAGCCACCTTTCTTCTCTCTACCTCTCTACCGCTAGGTCTGCCATCTTTCACCAAACCTGCTTCTACCCCCACACATGGTGGGGTTTAGCTAGCCATCATCTTTTCCTCTAAGTTCAGGGTTACCATCAAGATCTTGATCACCAGTGGAATGCCTTGCAAGTAAGTTCCCCTGGGATACTGTAAAAATTGGAACTCAGCTACCTCTGGGAAAGAATAAGTGGAAATTGAGTACTCCAGAATATAGTTGTTCAAAACACCATGGAACCAAGTATCCACAATGCATGTCCAAATCATATTAGCATCATATAGGGCCTAAAATTCTTCCTATGTCTAGACAAGTGTGCGATACCTCCAATTCCATTTAGATGCATAAGCAACCAGCCACTCGTACAGTTCTACTGGGAAAATAGCAAAGAAGCTCTCATACAAATAGTCATACAGATTCTTTTCCACCCATGTGCATGCATCAAACTCAGATCCAGTGTTGAACCTCTCATGTATACTCTTCTTCTAGATCTTTTATCCACTCCTCAACACTTGCTAGGGTCAACTGGTATGTCTTCATCGTGAACCATCCTGAAAACAACTGAAAAAGAGGTCCCGGCAATGGAACCAATGATGTAGCCTAGAATTTACCATGAATAACCCAGGCATGCTGGCACATCACCCAGCTTGAGCTGAGTGCTCACCTGAAGCATGCAAAGGTACCAGGACCCTCCTTAGAGTTGTCTTGTGCAGGATGTGAACATGATGAAGATATAATGCATTCAAATCCATAAATAGCATAAACATTCCACAGAGCATATTCCAGATCTAGATCTTAAAGAATCATGAATTAAGTGATAAACATAATGAAATCAACCATGTAAGAACCAGTTACAGTCATGTTTAACACCATTATTCACCCAATATACTCCATTATATTAAACACAGTAAATACAAAAGCTTCTTATAATAAATAGTATCATAAGTTTATGCGTGCATCAGATCTGGTAGCATAACTCCACAATAGCTCATACACAGTGTCTCTCTAACTACATAGATTAATACATATTTATAAGGGTGGGGACTTTCCCTTCACCACTTACGCACTTCCCAAAATAGGTCGCATGCTGAAAATAGTCATGCGCCTTTACAATAACATGCACACATGCAAGTGCACTAATAATAGATCTCTTATAGTTAACTGGAAGTAGTAATCCTATTATTAACTTGAACTCATACATGGCACTTAGTAGACGCTCTTCCCAAAATATCATTTTTGTGTCACGCAAGTCTCCATCCCATTGTGTGCTCCGTACGCTATCTCCAAAAATAGCTCGTAACCATTAAAATGGCTAAGTCCTGAATCAATCTGTCTTTTACATGTGTTTCCTTCCCTATCCTTTTGTGCCTTCAAATATGCCTTTCTCCCACACATGAATATTTTGTGTGCCCTCTCCTTAGTGTCATATTTTGTCTACTCAATAGAGACATTTGTACAAGACTCACTTGGGTATAAAATTGTTCATCGTAACTGAATCAAAATCATATTCAGTTCCCCCAGTGGGATTGAAATCAAATGTACTCAAATGGTCATCTAGAATGTCAAATTCCTCATGAATATCATTATCCAAATCAAAAAAAATCTCAATTTGGTGCATAATATTAGATATATCTATAGAATTCATTTTTGTGATGACCCCTAATTGGGTTTTTGTATGCTTTAAGTTTTTGGAGGTGGTGTGTAATTTTTCATGTTCAATTGGAATTTCTATCATTTTTGTTTACAAAATAGGATGATGTAATTCGGTAACTAGTGGTGGCTCTAGGAGAGGAGATATTGCATTCTTATTCACTTTGTGATTAGATAACTCTTGTTGTATGTCTAATGGTGTATCATTTAGTATAATAGTATGCACATCAAATATAGGTGTTATAACTTTTGGTTTCCATTTATATTTTGGAACTGGAGATAATTACGTGGTAGAATGGCGCGAATAAAAGGATATAAATCCCTTATGCTCAATTTTTTGGATTTTTCATTATAGAGCATAGCAATCATTTTCATGATGTTCATTAATTACATGATAATTGCAAAATGGTTTACCTTCAATTTTTGTAAGCGGGTAGTAGGGGTAGTAATGAGTAGGTAACAAAGTGATTAAGTGATTATTGAGTAACTCAAATAGGATATCATGTTGTCTACCATTATTTTCAAATTGAAGAGGTGTCATCTATCAAGAGTACTTTAGTAATCAAGATTGAACTTGTGGAACATAAAAATTGGTGCCTCTATATAGGACTTTCACTTCACTTATTTGGGAATATGTATTATGTGGGTATCACATTGCTTCTTAGTGGGATTATAAGTAGATTGATGATGACTTGTCGAGATATGATGGACATGGGCGTTGGAAGAATCCTTTTAATGTGCTAGCTCACACTTGAGAGATATGATCTCAATATTCATATCTTAAAATTGATTTTGAAAAGCATGGTGTAAATATTTAATATACTATAAGATAGCCTTATGAAACGTGGAGTTATTATGGATAGAAGGAGCTGAAATATGACTCAAAATGGAATTTACATGGGAATTTTCATCATAGGCCATGATGGAATAAAAAATGATATAATAAATTACAACTAGGTAGTAAATAATAAGAATCAGCACATAGAGATTCAACAATGGGAAGATCATAGGAGATAAGACCCAAAAGTGATGTTGAGAAAAGATGACCTTTATCAAATTAATAAATCGGCCATATATGAAAATAGATACTAAATTTAATGAAATAAAAAATGAATTTAATGAAATGAAAAGAGGTATTTTTTAATATGATTATGTGGAAGACAATCCTCCAAGAAATTTTTCCAAAAATGTATATTTTCTTATTATGCCTTAATTACTAAAATAGTAATTTTATATTTTTGAAAAGTGTACCAAAATTAAGGCAAATAGAAAGAGTTTTCATTGAATATATAAAAATTAAGAATAACATCAAAGGAATTTAAAAATTGATCCATTGTTCTTGATAAATGTAATGATAGGTGAATTGGAAATTAGGATCTCTAAAATATATCCAAAGGGTAGAATTGAACATGCAACCATAGGGAAAATTTTGAAAATTAGTTTGAGAACAGGAAAGATGATGAAATATGAATACAAATCCTAGAAACTTGATGAATCAGAAACCAAGTAGGAAGGAGAATCCCTAGGGAAACTAGGGTTTGATCAAAAGCAATTTAACCAAAATGTTTACACCTTTTTAGATTAGGAAAAATACATGTGGTTTACTAATCTAAATTTGATTTATTGAGGTCATATTTACACTAAATTGATGTCAGTTAGATACACATGGCTATTTTGATTAATTAACTTCCAACATTAATTATGCAATATTAAAATAGTGTTCTAAAGCATGCAATACAAGATATGCACTTGGAAAACACAAGAGAATGACTATAGTTAGCTTTTTATAGAGGATTCTAGGAAGATTTGGGACTACACAATGTTGAAATAGAGAGATCTAAACTTGGAAGTTCTTTAGAAATGATACTGCAACTGCAAGCTATCGCGAGGAAATACCATACAAATATGTCCTAGCCATAACGTATAGTCCTGACCATTTTGTATGGTCTTGGACTTGTCTTGTTCTTACTCTTGCATCTTTTTGTGGTAGTTGCCTTCCTAGATTTGTATGTCATTTTCAACCCCTAGTTGTCTATTGTGTAGGGAAGTTCTTTGAACATATTAAACATCCTCTCAAACCCTAGCCATGGATGAATATTCCTACATAATAAACATTAGTTGGGTTTTGGGCACCCCCATGCACTATCAACATTAGGAGTACTCTGAAGAGGCCCCAAACTACCTTTATTTCTCCACATGGCATGTGATATCTAGATATATCAAATAGATTTGAAAAAAAAATGACAATGTTTTCTTTGACTATAGCTCTTAATAAAATGAGGAGAGATGTTTGAGTACTTTTAGATGAGATATAATGTTATCTTGACCTGGTAAAAAGCTTCATACCTGATGTGGGTGTTTCACTAATGATTACAGATATGCTATTGGGAGATTTAGGGATTGTGAGTGCCTTTTACAAGTGTAAAAAGTGAGTGTATTAGTGCATTGCCTTAGGATTTCCATGTTAGAAAATGAGGTAGTGTTTACTTGCTTATATAGGGATATGTACCTGATTTATCCAAGAAAGGTCGACCCAGATGAAGTATAAGACTCAATAAAATATATCAATTTAAAATAAAAGTTGGAATAAATGTCTGTCCAAGAACATACAATTTGGCTAGGACTAGCTAAAAATTACAGACCAAATTATATGGCCCTAACTGAGAATAGAAATCATGCAAAATGAAGTTTGGAATTCGTCAACTAATGTTTGGCTATGTATGTTGTGCATTGTATTCTCAGGATTCGTCAACATGTTAGTGTGTAAGGATAAACAAGATAAATAATGGACCTCAAAAAGTGTTAAGTGGGAATGGAGAGATGGTATTTATCATATAAAGAGTGCATTGTCAAATAAAGTGTTGTCAAAGTGAAAATTACCAAATTTGAGTGTCTACAAGGGCTTGGGCCACTAGTGTTTGAATAATAGATTTGGTTCAAGATTTGGGTTCGTCAAATGTTTACACCCTAACTGAATTATGTTATGGAACATGCACAACAATAAAGAGGATGTAAGGGTTTATAATAGGGTATTTTGATCTAATCAATTTACACCATTCATAACTAGAATCATGCATTAATACTTGCAACAATTGATAAACAATAAATGATAGCTCGAATAAATAAGAGGAAATGAAGAATCAATTGTACATGTCATAGAAAAAAATATTTGGATGTACAGACATGTGCAAAAGGCATATAATAAAATGGAGATGCTTCATTGTTAATTTTAGAACAAGAAAGTGACCAGGGGTAGAACCGTAGAAATGTTGTAGAGTCCAAACCTAGAATTATATGGTCTTACTAAAATTTTACGGTCTTGTATCCTTTGATATGTAGGATTTAAAACTTCTTGTGTGTTTCACTTTCTTATAAATTCCCTTCATTGTATGTCACTCTTATTCACATAACTTTGAGATGATTTATATTATCCTACAACAAAGTAGAAATCCTTGAAATTTAGAATACCATTCATCAAAACATTAGAAAACCAAAAGTATAGGTCATGTGTATGGTGAGGCTAGACTACCCTTGGTGTTTGATCCAGTCTAACAAATCCTAGTTTTGTACTACATACCCTTATACAGTATCAAGCCTCATATATTTCTCCTAAGTGCTTGTGTAAGTATGAGTGTGATCTAATTCAACCCCCTATGGGTTCCCTCGTGTATATTAACAAAAATATATTGGGCTAGCTATATAGTAAAGAATGTTATTAACATGGTAGTAGTGTGATATGGTGTTGCTTCAGTTGTGTGACCTAACGCTTTGTTCTTTGAAACCCTTAGACAATGCTTGGAGTGACTTTCCTCTTGCAAAGACATGGCTCTAATATCTTTACATGCTTTTAAATGGTGGAAGCTAGACTCCTTGACATGGTTGAGTGTTTCAAACCTATAGTTGGGGTTGTTCTAATTGATGTGCAACTTATTTAGGAATATTTTTTAAATCCTTGAGTGCTTTTCAAATTATATTTGCAATAATATCTTGTAAGAGTGTCAAGTGAATTATAAAGTGATATTAATATACTTATATAGTCTTCTATAGGTGAAATATTCTAATAAGCCTCGACCTCAGGAAGATTAAATGACATAATAAAGATATTCAAATTGAAAATAGAATTAGATAATGTGAAAGGTTAGGAACGTACAAATCATCTAGGAACGCATTTCACATCTTGAGCAAATTATACAGTCTTGAACAAGAGAAGTGTGATGCCAAACATTAAGTTGTAGAATGATGCACAAGACGAGTTTACTAATTTTATTAAATAATATTTCCTAAATTGATGATAGAAAAGAGTGTAAAGATGAGCAAGTCACGAAAGAGCTACAGAGATATATTGATTGGCTTCCAAATGTGATCATTTTTCTTAGTAAGGTAGAAAAATCCTAACTTGGCATTGAAATATGACAAAGTTAACAAAATTTAGTGTTCAAAGACCATAACATTTCTAAGGCTATACCATACAAGATTTATACAACCCTAAATTGGCTCAGTTTCTAATTCTAGTACTGGAAACGAAGCATCTATAGTTTCTAATTTTACCTTTTCCACTTATTTGCACATCCAAATATCCTATGTTATGACTTGTATAGCTAAATATTTGTATCTTCTTGGGTATTAGAGCTAGCATTTCATCGTTTATCATTGTTGCAAGTATTAATGCATTGTTCTAATTATGTATGGTTGATTATTTATTAATTAGACTAGAAAAATCTCTTATAGCAAATCTTTACATCCTATTTATTGTTATGTGCATTCCATAAGATAATTTAATTAAGGTGTAAACAAATTCCTCTTAATGCCTTTGATTTAGTGTTGAGATATCATTATTTGTATCTAAATTTGCTATTTCATGAAAAGGGATACAAGATACATATAGGTCAAGGATAGGATCTACATCATCATGAAAAGGGATACACGATACATATAGGTCAAGGATAGGATCTACATCATCAAGGCACGTCAAAGAAACTTCAATCTTTCCTGGGTAATTGCCAACTTACAAGTAAAGACACTCGTTCAAGAAATTAAGATTTTTTATTTGCTTTTTTTAAGGATAAAACAATAGGAGGAGTTAGACATTTCTAAAAATGATTATACTAACTAAGGATAGAAATATTTGGATGAATTGTTGCATTATTTTCAAGAATTTGTCTAAAATCTAAAAAACATTCCTTTGAAAAATGAAGTTGAACATGAGATTCAATTGTTTCCCAAATCTTCTTTACCTAACATTGGTTTTCACATGCAACCACTTACTGGAAAGTTATTAAGTGAAGAGCCAACTTCAATAGTTTTGGAAACAATGGATCATATGCCTCAAGTACTTAACCATGCAGGTAAAATCTTGTGATGACCACAAAATAAAGGTGACCTTTGAATGATGCGCATTGATTATATGGCCTTGAACAAGATCACTATAAATAATAGTTATCTTTCTCTCTTTTTTTGGTGAATTTTTGACTTGTAAGACCAACTTCAGCATATTAACTACTTCACAAGTCCTCCAACATTACTCTCACTTATAAAACAACAGAGATATTTATTTATATATATATACAAAATACAGAGCCTTATATAGTATTTATTAGTAAATCATTCTGCATCACAAACAAAAAAACTAGTAGTCAACCCTCTACAAACGTCTATATCTAAAAACAATTTGAAAATTTGTCTTATATCATCAAAAAGTGCAATAAAAATTCACCACTTAGTAGTTTGTACCCACCTACAATCTATGTTTCTTGAAGGTCTATTGTAGTATCTATGATAGCCCATCCCTTCGTGGCAGAATAATCTCTCTTAGAGCTCTGATTCTCAAAATAAGTGATAAAATGAAAAGTGACTTATATTTGCTAGTGTTTTAACTATACACTTTAGGTGTAGAATAAACATAGTAAAGGAGACATTAATTTTACTAATTATGAAAGCAACAATTGATCTACGACAATTAGGACAATAAAAAGATAGAATCCTTAGCTAATTTGTATTGTCTAAAGAAGTAAGATAATGGATGTAGATTAGAGAAGGTTGTGCAGGTCATACACAAGGGCTTTAAAAAAAACTCAATTTAATCATAATTGTTTGGATTAGGTTCGTAGTAGGTGGAAAAATGTGTGACTAAAAGTATTTGAGGTAGTCAGGGTTCATATCCACAACATGTATATAGGTCATCAAGTTTGGCTCTAGAAGTGTCTCATAACTTTTAACATGCCCTCTTCGTATTTGTTTGCTATAAATTTTTAGGTTTGTGATCACATATGTACTGTTTAGAAAAAACTTATATTAAATATATGTGATGTTCCGTGAGGTTTTTGTAATGCAATATCTTCCCTTCTAACCCTAGCAATATTTAGTGAGAAATAAAGTTAATGGCCCTCACTAATCTGAAATTTTTCACAACATTTAACCATTTCATGTTAGCAATACACTACCGATCCAAAATGCAGGGGAAGAAATGTTGTAGTTATCCCAATACTAGTGAAGAGGTTCCACTCTTGATCCTAAATAATTAAATGCAACTACATGACTTTTTCTTAGGCCCTATTTTGGCCACAAAGCATGCAACTTAGAAA
Source organism: Taxus chinensis (assembly GCA_019776745.2). Classification (NCBI taxonomy): domain Eukaryota; kingdom Viridiplantae; phylum Streptophyta; class Pinopsida; order Cupressales; family Taxaceae; genus Taxus; species Taxus chinensis. The sequence continues at coordinate 657,185,107 of CM034152.1, forward strand.
ATACTTCATCTTTTTTTCTTTAAAAACTTTAGAAGATTTGAATTTTGAAATGCTAGGAGAGTCAACTTACTTTTCATTAAAATTCCCAATTGTGGGCTCTGTAAATATAGGATTCTCTCAATAATTAAGAACTTATTTGTAAGTAATTCATTATGAAATAAATTCAAAAAGATCGATAAGATCAACATAAAGGATCTCACCCCAAAAAAATAATTTAAAATGATGTGTCAGTTTCATAGGCCCATAGACAAGTGAAAGATATCAAACCCCTTTGCCTGAATTTTTTGTAATTTTTTATAAAAAGCATCCAAACTTGGAACTATATTGGTAATGTCAAAAGATATTACCATTTGTTCATCATTCTCATACTGCACCTAAACAAATGAAATAAAACAAACCCTGCAATCTAGATATTTAGTAGAAATTACATGCCTAAGGTTGCATCAGGCATGATTTCATCCACAAATAACTACAACCCATTACCACCTCTAATATGTCAATTTATAATGGCAAACCTTTACGGTATAACAACCATTAGTATGCATATTTATTGATAGCAAAATATTGCCCAATAACCCTACTATACTTTATTTTATGCATATCGATATTGTTAAATACTTGTGGCTGGAAGATACAATAATAAACTAGCATGATTTTTACCTCAGTTAGTGCATAAAACAATCATTCTACAAAAAAGTCACCCCAAACTCTATCGTAAGTTGTATAAATGCCCACTGCTACAATTTATTATCGACTTTCTGACAATGTTATACATGAAAAATTGGTTACGTCTCAAATACAATGTAAAATTTATTGTACAAAATAGAAACTCCTGTCATGTGGTCTCCACCATTTAATCTATAAACACAATAGAACATAATCCAAAGCATTTTCATCCTTGAGTTTAATCATATAATAGCTATACAATATTGCCAACTGTTTGCAAGAAATTAAAAGATAATAATCTGGAATGCACCTGGCTCAAGTCATACTTTTCCCTTAGTGTGTGATAACCAAATAATCCCTTCCAATAATGCAAGTCGCACTTTTCCCAAGGAATATACCATATATTCATGATATTAATAATTCTCCATTCCCAAGGCAAGTCGCACTTATCAAACTTTAAAAAATAAAACTAATGTTCAAATGCAATGTCACACTTTAATGTCTAGGAAATGAACTTTCACAATCACATTTATTAGATCCCACTTCCCTTGTTAGCATTGTCCTAAGTCCTAGTCGACTTATTAAGTTTATTTTCTTCAATAAAATGTGCTTATTAATAATAATATAGATATATTGCATAGCAACTATCTAATAATATGTCTATAAACCTAAGTCAATCTTGAAGGCACCCTATTTAACGTTGGGTAGACAAAAAGGGCCAATAAGTCTTCGATCAAATCAAGCTTTGAGATAGAGGGACATTATAGTCCTCCCTTCCCGAGATTAGTTTGTATTTAAGATATCTGTATAGGTAGCATATTACAAGTATAGACTCGCATAATAAAAAATAGCATCCAATATAATAAATTCTATCCATCTCACCAAGAAATACTGAATAACATATATAAATCCTTAAGGTCACGTTCTGTTGTTTTTTTACACACCATATCTGATCTAGTGCACTAAATCCAACCTTCATTCCTCATTTTAAGGTGGTAACTCTGCTAATAGTTTAACAATTTTCTACTACTTAAAGCTTTTAATCATGTTGATAGATAAATCTACAATGGTAGTTAGGGTATGGTGGGGTGCTAAGAAGGTAATTCCAGCTCATGTGCTACCTAAACAACTCTGATCACAGCATATTGTATGGTCCAGTATGCTAATCGAGGCATTGAGCTTTACAGCTGGACCTTGTTGGAGAATGCTCTTTATATCATGGCTAGACCACGTAGATATATCCCAATGAAGGAAACTTAAAATGCTACAACAATCGTAGGGAAAATAACCTATCTACATAGGGTGATGTTTCTGTTGATGTTTGAGCCTACTGGGTATTATCCCTCGTAATGACCTTGGGGGTGTCTTGGACTTTTTTCTTTACTTTTAATTGGAAAGCACAAAAGAAATCTAATATTGGGAAGGAAGCCAAATCAAGAATGAATATCTTGGATCATATAGGATAGAAAGCTAATCTATCGAAAAATAACTAATAGAGAATATTCTGAGATAGTCTTATAGAATATAATACAACATAAATAAACCTCTCTTTAACACATGAATGCAAGAATAAAATGATGTCCTGTAGAGAATAGTTAAGCAGATAACCCTCTATTCACAATCCCCACAATGGTAATGAAATAAAAAAAAGTCCACGTACCTAGACACTCATACACAACGTCTAAATATAAGAGCATTACATACCTATGTGTCCTCCACTCACATATGGAGGGTCATCTCACATGGGTTAGGTTTAGGGTTTTCTATTGATGAGTCATGCACTAGGGTTACTCAACACCCTATATGTATCCCTTCATTTGACATTTATGAGCATGCCAAGACACTCTGTTGTCTTTCTCTACATGTGCAAGCTTTGTTCTATTATGCAAGTTATTCAGTTGTTGATCAATTCTTCCTTGTGATTACGTTGGAGCCATTATGATTCAACTAGAGTGCAACTTCATTGTGGTGCATAGTTTCTGATACGATTCATCAACTCTTTCATGGTATCAGAGCTGAGATTGGGTAAACGTGCACTCATTTTTTTGAGTTGTGATTACTCTTGGTTTCATTTTTTTACTCCTCGTGTAAGTTTTCGATCATTATATTTCTAGTTTTTCATTGCTAACGTATTTAACAAGCTGATTCTTGGAAAGTTTTTGTTTTGTTGTGTTCTTTGTGCATGTGCAGATCTCCTGAGATTTCAGGGGTTTTGTAGCTACATTTAGCTAGCTGTAGCTAAATCTAGCAGATCAGTTAAAAGAGGTTCTTTATTCTAGGTTTTTTAAATTTTTATTAAACTTGGAACTTTTTTTCATTTTTTTTGGTCTTTGTGTTTTTTGCATGTTTCTGGCATGATTTCAGGTTTGTGAGTTTGAGCCATGAAATCGTACTTTTCGTGAGGAAGTGCATTTTTCATTGTGGTAGTTGAATGCTTTTCTTATGGAGCTCCATGGCTGAACCAACTACTCTACCCGTGCAAAGGCATTGCAGTATTTTTATTTCTACCGTGTTTTTTGGAAAAGGATCATTTTTTTGCAAAGGTGTTGTTGTTCTATGTGCTTGAAACCGTGGCAAAGTGCGTTCCTCCATGAGCTTTGTTGCTTCTGTGTGGTCTGTACCTCCTCTCCAGCCGTGCTCAAGGCTGGATCCTCCTTTCCCTTCCAACCTTGCACACGATGACTTTTTTAGCCTGTCATGGGCTTCTAAATGGCTTTTCATCAATGGGCTTCAACATGCTTTTTTGGGTTCCAAACTCGGCTTCCAAATATGCTTTTCTGGTGAGCTCCACACAAAGCGGGACTGTGATCCTCCGTTTTAAGTAAGTCATATGTTTCAAATTTTTTTAATGGTCACGTATTTTTAAAGTAATTTCTTTTTACAAACCAAATTTTGGGAGTCTTTTTAAAATGCTTCCTTAACAAAAATAACGTAAGCTTTTTTTATTTCAAATTTCTTTTTTTTTTAATTATTTCTTTGATTTTTTTTAAAAAAGGAAAGTCATACTAAACATATTTTAAAATTTATGGTAAGTATCCTTTTAATCTTAAAAATACTTTCTGTAATTAATTAAATTTAAAAATACGCATTCCAATTTTTGGTAAAGTTTTAAAGCTTTTTTTAAAACTAAAATAGAAATTTTTTCCTTTTTTAATAGATTTAATAGATCTTTTTCAACCGATTTTTTTTTTGGGAAAAAATTATTGGAATTTTAAATTAAAAAGGGAAAGTATTTTTTTAATATTTTTAATTAGGATTTAATTTTTTAGATCTTAATTATTATTCCCTTTGTAATTAATTAGATTTAATTAGATTAAATCTATTGTAATTAATTGCTACCTTAATTACTCTTCTCAAATAGGGTTCGATTAAAGTAAAAATCATCTTTAATGTTAAATTTTTTTAATCATTTTTTTTAAAACTCCAAAAGCTCTTAAAATTAGCTAAATCAGAGGTTTCAAAACAATAATTTTTAGGCGTTATTGTCGATTTTTTACTAATTGTGTGCTCAAGTGTGCAAAGACACTCTGAGCACTTCTTTGTCTTCCACGTGCCTTTCCGGCATTCTGAAGATCATCTGGAACTCATCCTGAGTTCATCTAAACATTGTAAATTACCCTTATTATTGCTTGCGACTAGTGAGCACATCCACCATAGTTTGCAGCAAGGGGGTATCCATTTATGACGTGAGACACTTTTTCTCACAACCAGGATTTGATTTCACCTCCTTCCTAGTTTTTTTAGCAATTGTGCTTGTGTACAGTGTCACTTTGTTGCGCTTCCCAAAACATGATTGTGGTCTCCTCTCTTGCACGTTATTACGCTGATTGCAAGGTGAGTTACCAAGTGTTTCTAGATGCATGCTCGGACCCGATTGTATTCAACGCACTAAACTATAAAGTGTCGAAAGCAGGGGGTTATTATATTGTCCTGGGTGGTTGTGTTTCTTTTCTACATTACTTCTCTCTCTTTTCACTATGGATGCACTTTCAATTCCTTTGCTTATGCCGTTCAACTTTTTTGAATGGAGATCGAAAATAATTATGAAACTAAGGGGTAAAGGGTTATTCCACATCACCATGGGAACTGAGACTGAACCAAGATGATGACCCTGAAAAATCTAAGTGGTTAAACTGTAGTGATGAAGCTTTAGGTCTTCTTTGCATGTCTGTTTCTCCCGACTTGCTCTTCCACATCGAGTCATCTGAAACACCTAAGTCTGCGTGGACAACGTTAGATGAAATGTTTGGACAACACGATGACATGAGAGTGCATGAGTTGGAAAATGAACTACTAGGGTTAAATCCTAGTGATTTTGAAAACCTACAAGCATTCTTCTTGAAGTTTGTCCACACTAGATCATTGTTAAAGGAATGTCAAGTAGAGAAGAAAAATTCTCAACTGATCTTGTCGATTCTCTCTAAGTTAGGTCCTGAATATTTTGTCTTTGTGTCAAATTTTTACGCTACAAAAGCTACCTTGGGCAAGGATTGGAATATGCCCTCCTTTGACTATTTTTCATCCCAACTCATTCAAGAACAGGAAAAACTCATTCAAATGGGGTCTCTCAAGTCCAAGTCACATGCCCTTGTAGCAAGTACTAGTAAGGAAAAGAAGACTGAAAAGAAGAAAGAAAAAAAGGATCAACCTAAGAAGGAAACCAAGACCAAAACTAAAATTGACACGAACACTTCGACTTCTGAGCCTAGAGCACAGAAAGACAGGTATTTGTGTTCCTATTGCAAGAATCCTGGTCATAAAGAGCATACGTGTATGAGAAAACAAATTGATCACCTTACTCAATTACTTGAGAAAAATAAAATAGGTGTTCCTGAGTCTATAAAACAAAATGCTCCGAAGGCCGAGTCTTCCACTGTAAAAGGTTCTAAATCTGATAAGAAGAAAGGAAAGGCCCTTGTAGCCAAAGTTTCTCCTTCATCGACGTGGATTATAGATTTCGGTGCCTCACACCACATGGGTTCTTCACATGTTGAGTTCTCCAACATCGAGCCTTGTGGAATGTCCCAAATCATGATGGGTAATGACACGACAGTGTCAGTTTCCAGTAGTGGATCGGTAGAGATGGATGGGGGAACATTCAACCAAGTGTTGAGTGTTCCTGATATCTCTACCAATCTCCTATCATTTTACCAAATTACTCACCTTGGTGAAGGAATGCGAGTGGAATTTGGTCCTAACTCGGTGATTATTCATGAGCTTAACGATGACACTACAGTGGCTGAGGGAAAGGTGGATCACCATTCATGGTTATATACCTTTTCCCACTTTACTTCTGATTCTATGCCCACTACCTTGCTCACTCATGCAAATGAGGTTAGTAAGCTATGGCATGAGTGTTTCAGACATCTAAATTATCGCTACCTTGAACAATTGAGCCAAAATGAAATGGTCAATGGGTTACCCCGTGTCAAGTTTTCTAAGGGTCTTTGTGAGGGTTGTACCCTTGGAAAGCATCCTGAAAAGAACTTTGACAAAGGAAAATCCTAGAGAGCTACTCGTCCTTTGGATCTTGTTCACAACAATATTTCTGGTCCATTTCTGTCTCCTTCATTTACTAGAGCTCTTTATGTGCTAACCTTCATTGATGACTATTCACGATATACTTGGGTATATTTTCTTAAGCTTAAGTCTGAAGTCTTTGAACATTTTCAGGACTTTAAGGCTCTTGCTGAGAAACAGGCGGAACGGTCTATCAAGGTTCTTCGAACTGACAATGGAGGTGAATATGTAAACAATAGGTTCATGGATTTCTATCACTTCTGAAGGGATCTCCTTGTAGCATACAGTTACATATAGCCCTTCATAAAATGGAGTAACAGAAAGAAAGAACCATACTCTTAAAGAGATGGCCACTTGTATGATTCACTCAAAGTCTCTTCCTCCAGTATTGGGCTGAAGCAGTGAATTGTGCTAATTACATTCAGAACCATGTTCCACACAAGGTAGTAAGAGGGATGACACCCTTTGAAGCCTGGTTTGGATGCAAACCTGATGTTGAGCACTTTCGAGTCTTCGGATCCAAGGCTATGGCTCAGATTCCCAAGAAGAAACACAAGGCTTTGGAACCACAATCCAAACCTTGTATCTTTGTAGGGTATCCTGATGACATGAAGGGATATTGATTGATGAATCCTACTTCTCATGAGCTATATATTGAGAGAAGTGTTAAGTTCGATGAGTCTTCTTTGACTTCTACTTCTCCACCTATTGAGGTTCTTTAGCTCGCTGATTCAGATTCTGACTCATCAGATGATGATACTGTTGAGCGTGCTCCTCTTCCTGATCCTCCCGACCATCAGACCTCTGAGTCTTCTGATTCTGACAGTAGTGATGATGAGGACTATGTCCCTTCTCACTCAAGTGAAGAATCTTCTGACTCTGAGCCTGATCCTCCTGGTCCTCTTTGGGCTAGGAAAAATTTGCAAAGTGCTGGAGATTTAGTTGGAGATACTTCGGATATGAGACGTACTCACTCAGATTTCATTGGACCCCACTCTTTCTTCACCTCTACTTCTGATCCACAGTATTTTCCGGGAGGCTTCTGGTATTCCTGAGTGGGATTCTACCATGGATGAGGAGTATTCCTCTCTCATGAAGAATGATACTTGGGATCTCACCCCTCTTCCGAAAGGAAGAAAAATCATTCGGTGTAAGTGGGTGTTCTGAACAAAGTATGGAGTAGATGGAGATGTCGAAAATTTTAAAGCATGATTAGTAGCTAAGGGTTTCTCCCAGATAGCTGGGGTTGATTATACTAAAACCTTTGCTCCGTTGTGAAGATGACTTCTATTCGACTGACCCTTGCCATTACCACAACAAACAGATGGAAAGTCCATCAAATGGATGTTAAGAGTGCCTTCCTTCATGGTGACCTAGAGGAAGAGATCTACATGGAACAACCTTGGGTTATGTCCATGATCCCTCCCTTGTTTGTAAGTTAAAGAAGTCTCTTTATGGCCTTAAACAAGCCCCTTGGGCTTGGTATGCCAAAATGGACTCCTTTTTACTTACATCAGGGTTTACTAGGTGTCACTCTAATCCAAATTTTTATATTCTATGGCAAGATGACTCCATACTCATTCTTGTTCTCTATGTTGATGACTTGTTGATCACAGGCAGCTCTTCCTCTATTATTGATTCTGTGAAGATCACCTTGGCCAACAGGTTTTCCATGACTAACTTAGGTCTGCTTCATTACTTTCTTGGGATCCAGATTTCACAATCTGACTCGGGAATTTTGATTTCGCAACCTAAGTATGCTCTTGATTTTCTAGCTCATTTTCAGATGTCCAATTGTAATTCTCCTCTCCTTTTCTTTCCGGGGTTAATTTGGTTTCTGATTGCTCTACTCCCTTGGTTGATGGTACCCTTTATCGACAGTTGGTGGGGAGCTTGATTTACTTGACTCACACTCGACCAGATTTATCGTATGTTGTTGGGATCATGTCCAGATTCATGCAGGAGCCACATGAGCTGCATTGGAAAGTAGCTAAATGGATCCTTCATTATGTTCGTGGAACTTATACTGATGGCATTCACTATCATGGAGGGGTAGATATTGAATTGATTGGGTTCACAAGATTCTGATTGGGCCGGTGACTTAGATCATCAGAAATCTACTTCTGGCTACAGTTTCTCTCTTGGTTTGGGTCCTATTAGTTGGTCTAGCAAGAAGCAGAATGTAATTGCGATATCATCTATAGAGGTAGAATATAGAGGAGCAGTTAACGCTACCACAAAAGCTATTTGGCTATAGGGTATTCTGACAGAGTTTGGCATCCACCTTCGGTGGCCTACCATTATCTACTATGATAACACAAGCACTATCTCTATTTGTAGAAATCCAGTTTAGCATCAGTGGATGAAGCACATTGAGATCCATATGCACTTCATACGAGAGCTTATTCATGATGGTATCATTGACATTCAGTACATTCAGACAGCTGATCAGATTGCAGATTTATTTACCAAGCCCTTCACTGAGATGAAGTTTCTTCACTTACAGTCTCTTCTTGGAGTGAGGTCTTCTGCAGCTGACTCATCTTCTTGGGCTATGTAGTCCTTCTTTTTCTTCTTCTTCTTCTAGGAAGATGTTGTTTGTATATGGGCACCTTATCAGGCCTTTAGTTGTCGGGCCCCATTGACACATCTTTCTTAGTTGTTTAGGAGTGTCTTCTCTTTCCATCTGAACTCATAGCCACTACCCTAGCTTTGATGAAGGGGGGTGTTGGTGTGAGTTATCCTATGTGTCCTCCACTCACATATGGAGGGTCATCTCACATGGGTTAGGTTTAGGGTTTTCTATTGAGTCATGCACTAGGGTTACTTAGTACCCTATATGTATCCCTTCATTTGAAATTTATGAGTATGCCAAGACACTCTGTTGTCTTTCTCTACATGTGCAAGCTTTGTTCTGTTATGCAAGTTATTCATTAGTTGATCGATTCTTCCTTGTGATTACGTTGGAGCCATTACGATTCAACTAGAGTGAAACTTCATCATGGTGCACAATTTCTGATACGATTCGTCAACTCTTTCATAGTGTTCGGAGTCAACTCAGTGTGAACCAAATGAAAAAGTTCCTGCCAAAATATGCTCAAAAACCTATTATCCCGATCACTGACAATGTTCTTCAAAAGTCCATATAACCTGAATACCTGACAGAAGAACAAATCAGCCACATGTGGTGCCTTAAATTTGGTAGGGATGTCAAAAAAGTGTGCATATTTTTTCAACCAGTCAACTACCACATAAATGTGATCATTCCCTTGCACTACGGGAAGACCTGAAATGAAATCCATCGAAATAATCTCCCACTTTTGCTCCAGAATTGGCAATGGCTGTAACAAACATGCTGAGAAAGTATGCTCCGACTTGTTCTGCTAACAAGTCATACACTCACGGACATGGCACAAGACATCATCCTTAAGACCCTTCCATGAGAATCTCTCTAATTTGCATGTATGTTTTAAAGTACCCTGGATGTCTTGCAAGTGGTGCATCATGGAAGGCATGCATAATCTTCTCCTTAAGCTCAAATTTAGGAACTAGATAAATTCTACCCTTATATAAAATCAAATCAGCTATTACCTTATATTGGCCATCCTGAATTTTTCTATCCATAATGTCATATGCCCATGTATTTTTGGAATACTCAACTAATAGTTGAGATTTCCAATATGCTACAATCTCGCTCAAAGAACACAGGGCAATGAGATGGGGTTTCCTGGAAAGTGCATCAGCCACTATATTCTTTGTCCCCTTGACATACTCAATGTCAAAATTATATGCCTAAATTTTACTTGCCCATTTATGTTGCCTCTCATTGAGCTCCTTCTATTCTAAGAAATATTGCAGGTTGTTTTGGTCAGTCCTCATCACAAATTTCCCACCTACTAAGTATTGTCTTAACTTTGCCAAAGCATGCATAATGGCAAGCATCTCCTTAACATAGGTGGAGTACAACCTCATCTCTCAACTTCCTACTCTCGTAGGCAATAGGATGGAAATCCTACATAAGAACTGCACCAATCCCCAATCTCGAAGCATCACATTCCAAAATGAAGGGTCATGAGAAATCTGGAAGAGCCAAAACTGGACGGGTGCTCATAGTTACCTTGAGCCTCTCAAATTTTACATGTGCCTCATTTTTCCATATGAATGCCCCCTTCCATGTAAGATCTATCAATGGAGCTACCAGCTGAGAATAGCCCTTCACGAACCTCTTGTAATAATCACATAGCCCCAAGAATCCACTCAAATCAGAGATATTCCTGTTGGTGGCCAATCCTGCATTGTCTGTATCTTCTCCTGATGAACCTTGACCCCATTGGCCCCAATAACATGCCCAAGATACATTATCTTAGTAAGTCCAAATTCACACTTGGACATCTTAGCAAATAAATACGGAGTCTCCATTATGCTAAGTACCTCATCAAGATGCCTCAAATGCTCATCACATGTTGTATATCAAAATATCATCAAAGAAGACCAACACAAACTTCCTCAACTACCTATTAAAGAGATGGTTCATGCATGACTGAAACGTAGTAGGTGCATTGGTGAGTCCAAATGGCATCACCAAGAACTCATAGTGCCCGTAGTGACACCTGAAGGTTTTCTTGTGAATGTCCTCATCCCGAACATGAATCTGATGGTATCCTAGTCGAAGATCAATCTTCGAAAAATAGATAGCTCCATACAACTCGTCTAAAATCTCATCTATGTAAGGTATAGGATATATGTTCTTTATGGTTTTCTTGTTTAGTGGACGGTATTCAATGCACATCCGTATGGTCCTATCCTTCTTCTTCACCAAAACAATTAAAGAAGAAAAGGGACTAGAACTAGGATGAATGTGTCACATCTCAAAAATATCTCTAATGACCTCCTCTATCTCATCCTTATATATCTTAGGATGACGATAAGGCGTAGTCATCATAGGTTTAGCACCCTCCTCAAGCTCTATAACATGCTCAAACCCTCTATCTGGTGCTCTACCTGGAGGAATGTCACCAAACACTGGGTCGTGTTTATCCAGTATGGACTGGATATCTATATGAAAGGGTTGCTCACTATCTGAAGAAGGTTTAGATGAAATGAAACATCGGGCTGCCCATACAACCTCTCCATGTCTGACTATAGATTCCATCCTACGTGTTGAAACAACTCTAGGCCCACCGTTAGAAAGAGCCCGAAGCACAATCTTCTTCCTATCCACCATAAACTCCAACTCAATTCTACGGAAGTCCTATGCATATCTTCCAAGGGACTGCAGCCACTGAATACTCAAGACTGTATCAATATCACCAAGTCCAATAACATAGAATTCATCGGTCAATGTGTAGTCCCCCATCTGAATACTAAGTCATGGAATCCTCTTAGTGCAACTAATAGCAAACTCATCTGCTACTCGTACACTAAACCCCTCAAAATCCTCAACATGATATCCTCACTTTACAGCCAACCCCTCATCAATGAAGTTGTGTGTAGCTCCACTGTCAACCAAACAAACAATCTATTGTCCCTTAAGCACTCCCTTCAGCCGAAAGGGATGGTACCTAGAAACTCCTGAGAGTGTAGCAATAGTGACATTGGATGAATACAATGCCTCACTCTCTCCAAGCTCTACTTAGGCTGATACCCCTATGCATCATGGCCATTGTCCTCACCCTCTGCATCTGTATCCGGCGAGTGGTCATCATCCTCATCTGAAATCACCTCAATGAGATGCACCTTTCCTTTACCAAGGCAATGATGTTCAGGCTACCAATGATATTTGCAATGAAATCAAATCTTCTTCCTCATCAACTGATTACGAGTTTCCAGATCCACCTTAGGAGGTGGTGCACTCTTCTTTTGAATAGTAGAGTGTTGAAATCACCTAGAGCTCATGGGAAACTTCTTATTGGGATGATAAGAAGTGGGGGATATGTCTAATTCCAATGTCGTCTAGGTGGCATCATGCAGCATCCTAGGCTTAAGAGCCTTGACCAATCCTCTCATCCTAGCATGAAGGCCCTCTATGAATAGCATCACTACCCTCTTCTCAGGCATCTCTAGAACCATAATTGTTATACGCTAAAATTCGTTGATGTAGGAATCAACATGTCCACTCTATAGAAGTTGTGCCAAGTCCCTGTAATAAATATCCACATCCTTGTGATCAAATCTCACAATCAACCTCTCACTGAAGTCCATGTATGACCACAAAAGATCGTGATTCTATGTAACTAACTCATGGTGCCACCAATCATAAGCCACCCCCTCAAGGTGTAAAGTAGCGAATTGTATAGCCTCATGTTCCCTCATTGGTTTGAGGGTAAGATAGGTGTCAAGCTTGTGAATCCAAGCCCTGGCACTGATCTTTCCGCTACCATCAAAAGTGGATAGGGTTACCTTATTGGTAACCTACTTCAATTCCCTGTTCTGATGTGCTCTAGGCCTCCTGTCATGTCCAGCCCTCATGTTATCTCTCCTCTGAGCACAATACTGTGGGAGGGGAAAGATTTCCCTCACATGCTGTAGAAAAATCCTCCACTCATCACTTACTACCATAATAGTATCCGGAAAAGCTACTTCTTCCAGCCGCACCTCAATCTCTGGTGGATCATCTCTAGGAAGGAAGTTAGGTTACATAGGCCTATCTACATTCCACGTAGTCCTCCTCTCATCTGTATGAGTGTGCCTCCTCTCATGGTGTAGTGATCCCATAACACTTCCAATTTCTAAAGGTGATCTTTTGTGATCCCTATAACCACTTGTAACTGATACAGATCTATCCCTTCTGTAATGTTTGTCCCGCAGCCTATCCAATGCCAACCTGTCTAAGGTAGAGCCCATGCTCTCCATAGTCTGTAACAACTACCTCTGAGTGGTTGCCATCCCTAATGAAGTCTCTATATGGATCTGTATGCTCATCCCGAGGAGGAATCTCTTGTCTATCACCCATAAAATCCATTTTTTCACCTCCTACAATACCAGCTTCGAGTCGTGCCCGCCTACGGGTGTAGTATCTGTGTGGACCGACCTCTCTATGCTACATTCAAAGCTGATTTTTTTTTAATAATCTTTGTTTCCTTCCCACACAGGCTGGGAGGATACACTACTCTGATACCACTAAAAGATCCCAAACCCTTTTCCTGATTTTTTTTTGTTTAATAGATTGCTAAGGCTTGGAACTATATTTTTAATGTCAAAAGAAACCATAGAACACCATTCTCATACTACACCAAAAAATTAAATAAAACAAACCCTGCAAGCTAGATAAATACAGAAAATGTGTCTAGGGTTTAAACAGACATATTTCTTCACAAATAATTTACCCATGAATTTAATATTGATTTATAATGGAAAATATTTACGAAAAAACAACCAGAAGTCTGCAAATGGATTGATAACAAAATATTGCCCAAAACCCTACCGTAATTTATTCAAACCAAATCAATTTGATATATATTTGTGGCTAGAAGATACAATAATAAACTAGCATGAAAAATACCTCAGAACTGCATAAAACAACTGTAGAATAAGTCACCCCACTCTAGAAGTTGTTTGAATGCTCACTGCTACAATTTATTTCTCTTTCTGACACTGTTCGAATGATAAATAACGTGTGAATGAAATGAAGTTCCCTGAATAAAAACTCCTCTCACTTCTCCTGGGGTTACCACCCATAAGAGGAATAATCCAGAGGGTTTTCGTCCTTGGATTTTTTCTGCAAAGCTTCAGAGCCAACTGTCGGGAAGAAAAATAATAATAATTTGGAATGCCCCTGGCTCAAGTCATACTTTTCCCGTATAAGCCAAAAAACCCTTCCAAAATGCAAGTCACACTTTTCCCAAGGAATATAATTTATTTTTAATTAATTTTCTCCATTCCCAAGGCAAGTCGCAGTTTTTGGCTTATTTAATCACATCCCAAAGCAAGTCACACTTTTTGCCTAAGAAAGATCATTAAATAATTTATTAATTTATTCCCATGTACTTTCCTAAGTCGAAGTCACTTATTAAGTCTATTAATTCATTATATGTGCTTTTAATGATAATTTATTTTATTTTAAGCACGATATAATAAAATTAATAAACCTAAGTCACCCTTGAACTCACCCTTTGGTCGTCGGGTAGAAAAAAAGGGCCAAAGGTCTTTGATCAAACTATTCGAGAAAGAAGGACATTACAACAAGTTTAAGTCTAAATGTGATCGTGAATTATAAACTTTGCCTAGTTAAAAAAGAAACAACATATATGCATGACACGGAGCATGGATACCCGAAAAATAATGATAAAGTGAGAAATAGAGGAATGCAAAGGATTGTGTGAGTGGACTAAGAGGAATGAAGAATCAAAATCAAGGATAAATATGCCAATAAGTTACTAATCTAAACTAAGAGACCATATGTACAACGTCACACTAGAAAGATCATAAAACAAGGCTTGCACCCAATTTAGGTATCTACAACTAGTACCTTTATTACAATGTCTTTACATTAATTTTACCTATGTTTTCCTACTTGGTGTTTATCTACCACATGGAATGACATTTTATACATCTTGGACCTTTTTACACATCATCTGCACTATCCCACCAAGGAATTTTCATCTTTAAGATTTATTTTACTTTATATCAATGAAAATTTCCTATCTCCCCATAAGGGGGTAACCTTTTTTATGACTGCATTGATCGTATTCATCCACATGGGGCATTTTACTATTGAGCTTATATTGTTTATATCTCATTTAGGCCAGTTGGGGAATTTTTCCATTGAGCTTACATCATTTGTGTCTCAAGATGACGTGTGGCATTTTATTATCGTGCTTACAGTACTTATATTAGTCTCGTGGAGAGAAAAATTACTTATTACATACAATTTCATGATGATATCTTATGATCTTTACATCAGTGCTTTATTGTCCCACCTTACACATGGTGCAAGTAATTTATTTTTTTGGGGATATGTGATTCACATGTTCATCACATACCTCAAAAGGGATCATATGTTCTACGTATTTAATCTCATAGATTTTTGAACACTTTCTTGCTTCTTCATATAGAAGAAATAACATAATGGTTATACAATAAATACACAGCATTTTCCACTTTATCACAACACATAACACACAAATATATCCAAATACAACACAAATTCCAAGTAATGGAATTCAAAAAGGCATCTTCACAAGTTTTGGCACGAAGAATTTTATTCATTCATTTTTTAATTTATTTGATTGTAGTTCCTTGAAAATGGATTTATGTATACATTGATTCTGACTCTGATCATATGTTTATGATCAATCAATATTACATGTATATTTGTTTCAAATTATAGACTTAATTTCTACCCTACCAAATTTAGAATTAATCACATTGTTTTATGTTAATCGATGTAATTTAAGTGCATAAGTGTGTTAGCACTAAATTTCAAAGATACATGTGTGCAAATTTTTAAATCATATATATATGCAAACTTATCTTAGATTACACCTTGATTTTATCAATCGTTTGGTTGTGCCTTTCACTTTCCTTTATCTTTGAAGGTGGAATGGTATCAAATAACATTATTTTTCAACATAAATATTTTGAATATCCATGAAGTTGATCCTCGAGTATAGCTTTCAGTACATCTACCAATATCGTATTATTAAATTGAAGAAAAATTATACTATAATTATTTAAGGTCACTTATTAAGTTGTTGCCAATGAGATTGTGTTTAAACTTGAAACTTGTATATAATAAATCATGTTTATAAGTTAAGAGATGTTAGATAAGATAAATATTGATATATTTATTTGAATCCAAAGAAAATTTTAAAAAAGGCAACACAAATTGGTTGTGACTTTTACTTTCTCAAGTTATAAATTTATTTTATCAATCATTTGTTCTTGACTTTTATTGTTTCATATTGTATATTTACTTATGTTAATTATTTGGTTGTGACATTCACTTTCTTTTGTCTTTAGAGGCACATTGTTATCAAATAACATATTTTTCACCATATTTGTTCTAAATGTCCATAAGACTGATCTGTGGTATAAATTTCAATACATTTACCCATAGCACCATAATTGAAGAAAATTTATACCCATAGGCACGTTTTAGTTTTTCCCTCAACACTAAGGAGTGTATTTTTGAATGGAAGATATGGCTGGAACTACAACATTGCTCAAAGTTCTATAGAATTAGTGCCCCTCTCTTATACAATTCAAGAATGTAATACATATAGAATGAGGGGAACCAATAGATTGGATACGAAAAACTATATTCCGAGTTTATAAATGTAAGAAGGGATATAGTAGTGTGTAGACGATGTTTCCTCAACATTTCTAAGAAATACATGATTCTTTAATTTTCAAAAGAATTTTTTGGTCTTCAAAAAAATAACCTAACTGTCAAATTTCATTATCATTTCAAAGGGATCTATAAATACTTGAGTCATTTATCCAATATCAATGTATGAGTAGTCAACATTATTATGCAGTCTCCATTGAAATTTCATTACACTCAACTTAAAGAGTTTTTAAGCCAGGCAATCACAAACACTTATGGCACTTCAAGTTACCCTTTTAGCACTTTGAATATATATATATATATATAATATATAATATATATATAGTATATATATATATATATATATATATATTATATATATATATATATATATTATATATATATATATATATATATTTATTTATTTATTTATGTATTTATTTATTTATTTATTTATTTATAGAGGCCTAAATTAAATGTGTTATAACTATGTTGGCAATTTAATATATTTGAGTCCAATTGGATTTAGGTTTACCATAAGATTTATCTAATTCATAACCATGCAAATCAAGAGTGTTAAACTTGCCCATTGAATCCTCTCATATTTATCTTATGTTTTGCTTGCTTGCATTATATCAATGAATAACATCCTACAAGTTTAATACATGTGGGAACTCTTTGGTTGGAGTTTTTACACTTGATGGTGTGACTTAGGACCGTTACAAACCACTTAACGTTATTCATGTTCACACTCCTAAAGAGATAATCTTAAATTAGGGAATCATTTGATTATTATTGGGAGTTAAATTATTTATACACAAACAATTTTTTGAGTTTGTGAATATAGTTTATTCTCCTTTGTTTGAGGGGATCACAACTATCTCTTTAAGGTTGGGAAACTTCATCCCATGGCCTAATAAATGTAATGCCCCATTCTCCAACGACCATGTCACTAAGCTTTTAATGTTGTGGTGCTCATGTTGACCTCTCGTTGGCTTCGCCCTTGTCACAGAAAATGACTGGAATTCTCCCACTCTGTCTTGTCTTCTCGCGTCGTGTCGATGTTTACTGTGGGTGTCCCCGCCTCATCCATTTCGTTTTCCTCCTATTAAAGGAAAACTGTGCGCTCGATTTATCGAGCTCGCAAGTTGGCTCTTGTTATTTCTATTAATAAGTATTAATAAGTGGTAATAATAATAATAATAATAATAATAATAATAATAATAATATTTTTATTTATCGATCGACGTTAACCTCGCTTTCTGATCGTCGATTTGTTACCAACCCTGTTGTTAATTTTTGATAAGCGATTTTATTGTTTTAGTTTGGTCGCCTCACGGATCGAGCCTCGATTCGTGCAAGGGAAGCTGGTTCTTGGGTGGCGCCATCGTCAAGGACGTAGTGTTCTTGTGTAAGGTTCAAAGTTTTTATCCTTGGCCGTCTAGGCGCCCTGGTATGCATTGTAAATGTTTGGGTAAATGCCTTCAACCGCTTTCTCTTCTTTTCCCCTTGTGATGAAATTGGTCCATGTATGCCAAGTTAGATAATTATCAAGTTAGTGGTGAATCTGACCACCAATCTGACACGCTGCTCCCGCCATAACCCAGCTCTCCTCCTTGCTCTTCGCTTCACATTTCGGTTCTCAGAGATACCGTGTACAACATGTTTATTAAATGGATGTCTTTTAAAGTGGATATTGTGGATCCATTATTTATTCCTTGTTTCTATCGCGTTAAGTGTCATTAGAGATGTTAATATTGAATTAGGTGAGGGCTTCTTTCATTCTGACCTAAAACTATACATGGTTATTTACGCTTAAGGCGTTATATAATACTATTTGTATGCTTTTATGTATTTCCGATCAGATCCTAGTACCAGACTTTTTGAAACAAAGCCATAATATAAAATAATGCAGAGAAATGAGGATGAAACTTTATCCTGCTCGGCATTTAAGGAGAACTAATTAAATATGGTTTAGGTTCAGTGGAATCTTCAAAGGCGTGCTCGAATGGGAAGAATTTTAGGATTTGCGTATCACATGGATCTCTCTCCAAAATAGACGTTTTTTTTTTTTTTGTAAACTGTGTTGATTTTTATTATTCAACCTGGCGTATGTTTTGAAGGATTTCACTTCAGTTTTGAAAATGGCTGCATGAGGAAGACACGGCCTGTCATTTTTGCACCTTCCTGTAAAGGGAAATCGTGTTGTATCTTACCTGGGATCTGGGGAAACGTGATTGAAATCTTATTGGGTTTTTGCCTGTGTTTTGGCTTCGTGAGTGTAATGGCTTGCTAGCCACGCCATTTTTTTGGGGATCTGCATGCTCAGCGATTTGGGGGTCGCGCGCCTAGGTGGGAAGCTCACATTTGTGAGTTTATTGCAACTTTTTCTTTGCTGTTTGGTTGTTTTGCTCAGTGCGCAGAACCTGGGCGCATTTTTTTTTGTCTGCCCTGGCCATGTGGGGGAGAATGGAAGGAGTTCTTTTGTTTTTCTTTTGCGTGGACTGTTGTAATGCATAGAACTTGGATGCCATTTTATGGGTGAGCGTGGAAGGATTTTTCTTTGTGTGGAATCTTCCAAGCAGTGCGCTGTGCAGGTTAGAAACCCCCTCCATTGCTGCTGCTCCTAACCTGTTCCAGCGTGGAGGAGAGTGAAGGATGGGCGTTTTGAAAATGGAGAAAAGGGGGCGTGGGGCAGGTCACCTGTTGGAAACTCGTGGCTCTTCCTGGGGTTTTTCTACACTACAGGCATGATAAGCTCTTAACCCTCCCTTAATGGTTTATTCCTTGTAGTATTTGTGTAAATCAAATCTGTGCAATTCTTGTTGTTCTATTCTTTTTCTTGGGGTGAAAACCTCTGGCTTATGAGGGTATTCAGATATATCTTTGCCTGGTATTTTTCTTTTTATATAATAATAAAAAATAAATAAAAATAAACCAGAAAGATATGGACATCATGGGAAACTTGTAGACGCCTCCATCAAATCTATTGATTCGAGCTATGGAAACCTGTATTCTTCATTCGTGAAAGCTACCTCTGTTATCATATGACTAGTTAAGGTGAACTCCCTGATATTATGGGTACTCTGCATGTCTTAATAGTCGTCATTCCCTTCCTTGGAGGAGGATTTCGAACCAGTTGTTATCTGATGTCTATATGGAGCTGTAGGTGATTTTGTAAGACCTTGTTGTTCAACCCTGAAACCCTGTTCAATGTAAACTATTCGCAAATATAGTTTTGTTGTCTGTCGGTTGGGTTTTATAATCTATAACGGTACCTTGTATCGTTTATTTGTGTTGAATGCCGTTTAAGAGAGTGAGTTGTTGGTGGAACATGCTTCGACTTGTTTTGGTGAGGTAAACATTACTCTAGGCTTTTTGAGTTGTTAAGAGCTTGCTTGGAATAATGGGTTGATTATTAGTGACGTGCAGTCACACATGTGAGGCTCTATATCGCATCTTTCGTGCTCTCTTTTGACTGAACCTCGGGCTGTTAATGTGTTCTGTTATGCGTCTTTTACTTAACAGATAATTGTAATGGGCCTTGAGGGTAATCTCTGATAAGTCTGTTATATTGTCTTTGGATCGATAATTTCTGTGGGTATGTTACTTTTGTAAGTTTTAAGGTAAATAAGGTTTACCTTGTCTTTAAAAAAAACAAAAAAAAAAAACACATTAGTCATTCTCTGCTTAGAGCCATGGACATACTATTAATGGCAGACCACGAAGTGATGGTCAGGTCTTTCGTATGGCCTCCTTGGAGTACATGGAATCATGATGCAGATTTCATTTGACTGTAACCCTTCTCTGTAATAGGAGACTGCATATGAATATCATGAGAAATCGGAATCCAATTCATGTCATGGAAACTTAAGGATCCCTATAAGTGGTTTACTTATTTGGTATTTCGGGGAAACCTTTGTGGTTATAAACAATAGTATCTACTTGAGTGATTATATACAAATTAATATTTGCACCTCATTAGGAGTGGAGGTAATGTTGATACTGGTATTTATAGTGGCTTGGACCACGCTTACATATTTTAGCTAGCCAAATGTACCTTCTACTCATTAACAAAATATGACAGTAGTGTTGATCGTAACTCATTCCTATGAGTTGGACTCTTATACTAATAGAGGCATATAGAGACATGATAATAAACAACCGAAAGGATATCTAAATAATATATGAACTTACTGATTGGTGGAACCCTTGTTTACATAAGTATATTCTTAGAATTGTGAGATAAATATCAAAAGTATACTTACATATCCTTGATTTTCTATAAAGGTTTGATACTTGGGTAATATTGATGAATATCATAAGATTGACACTTGTATTTATTATAGGAGCTCAATGTCGTTGGTACTTATATTTAATTAAAAGATAATATTATTGGATACTTATATAGAAGAAGTAGACTGAAGGTATTAAGTGAGTGATATTATTATTACTGTAATTTAAGTATAATTAATTGAAAGGTTAAGGTTGTACATCTAGCCACTTGGAATTTTGTTCATATGTAAGCAGATCTTAGGGAGGTGAACCAATAATGGGAATGAAATGTATTATCATGTGATGTGCAGTTAAGTTTTAGAATGCATGTTAGGAAATTATATGTTAGGGAGTATTGCAAGCTTTCATTTATGTAAATGCTAGATGGCATAAATTTTTAGGTGAGGATTATATCTTATCATGCTCAGTTCTAGCGAACTGACTCTAGTAAATATTTGTGCAGATGGATTTTTGCGAGTAGATGAGGGATAGACTTGTAAAATTTTGCATCAACCTCAGCTGAGAAGTTCTTACCTGCAATCCTTTTTATATTGTTCAACTATTGATAACATACAGTGGAAAATGTAGGAGAGGATCATGGTCTTAGTATAATGTATTTGTGGACTTTGTCATCTTAACTTTGGACACCTTGGTTTGTTTGACCATCTTTGAAAATATTAAAATATTTGGTTACTGCTTGTTGAGTGGCCTTATTGGATTATCAGTATTTTAAGTGTGGATGTAACCTTGTTTTGTTCTAGTGAATGAGTGTTATTAAACTTTACCCTTGAAAATAAATGTTGAGTAAATCTTGCTATGACTTAGTAATAATGCGACATAAGTAAAATAACGTGGGTTGTTTAATACTTATAAAAGTTGAACTAAAAGTTATATTCAAATAAATTAACGTAGAGGTTACCAGCTTGAGAGCAAGGAATTCTTTAAGAAATCATAGGCGAGACTATCATTGCAAGTAAAATTATATAACATGATAACCCTAGCTCCTCTAGTGAACATTATTCCTTTTATGGTGAAATTTGTAAAATGACCCTAAGGTGAAATGAACTGTTAGTTGTTAGAAGATGATAAGATTTAATAAGCCAGAGAAAACAAATTGGAGATCTCACAATCTTTCTCGCCGCCATTTGGAAAGTAAATTGTTGCTCCTTGGTAATACTCATTTAGCGAAGCCTAAGTAAAATATTTGATAATTTTGGTTAAGATTCTCTAGCTTCAATTAAATACTGGCAATAACTAATGAGGTCCTAAAGATGTTTTCATCTCGACCTTCTCCCTCTAACCTTTTTCCAAGGCACCTTGTATTTCTTCTCTTAAGTGTGTTGAACGCAAACCCATGTTGTCATATGGGCATGAACGAGTCCTAGAAGCGATAGTGGTGAACAGATTGATGTGGAATTTAAATTTACCCTGTTCTTCTAAATAAACGAATTAAGCAAATAATAGGTCATAATAGAGAAGACTGAAAGCAAATTTATCTTCAAAGTAAAAGTAAGAACTTAGCATTGTAAGAAGCATTGTACAAATCATATCTAGAGTCTTAGCAAACTGAAGTTAAAGATCGAAAGAGGTTACATAAAAATAAATAACCATCAATAATTTTCTCATTGTGGCTTGCCCTATCTGTAGGTGTGTTATGTGGTGGTTTCTTATGTTGTTTTTCAAATAGAAAAGTGAACCATCCTTGGTGGGTGTGAACATTTCCGTGCTACCTTTGTGGTCATCCTTGTATTGAGTTATCCACGGAGTTAGTTGTGACCTCGGTGGTGGCATGTCGTGTCGTGTTTGTGTCAATCAAAAAAAAAAAAAGTTATCCTGTATTTTACTGTGTTGTTTGTGTGTGAAATTTTTGGGTCATTACACTTATAGGCATTCCCTCTTTGTACTATGTATCGGGATTTGTAAAAAAGAAATGGAGATATTTTGAACATGTTGTGTATTTGCATAATTTGTTGTGTCTATGTCATGATTAAAGTTGTTGTAATGAGTGTGCTGGAGAGATCCTAGCTACATGAGAAGTTTTAAATTCTCTAACATGGTAGCATAGCTCTTGTTTTTGTTCACTCAACATGAGGATTGTGAGCTACACATGAGTTATGCTACACCTTCGCTCGGGCTTGAGAAACATGAGATTTCAGTTGTTAGACATGATCAACCAGCCACATGTTTCTATGTTTACTTACATGCTTCAGTTGTGCACTTCACACTGAATCTTATGCAAGCATCTACTTCAACCATTGTGTTTATCTAGGATGGATCTCAAATCACTTGTGGCAGCAATATTAGTGTTCATTAAGAGGGCACTATAGGCATGGCTCCTCCACCATTCAACTTTGTGATTTTCTCATCTCTCCTCTTGCATTGTAATGCTCCTTGGTGTTTGAGCTATTTTATTTGGGTAGTTTTAGAGAAACTCTCTTGTTTTAGATGGCATCCTTTAGAGAATAATAGTCTTCAGGAGTTATATGTTTCACTTGGTGATATTATTTTTGTATGGGACCATTTTGTAGCCGCACTAAGTCTACAAATCCGTGGAGTTTTTTCATGCAATTGCGCTCAGTTTTGAGCTTTTTTATCACCTTCAGTTTCATGACTTTTCCATCACCACTAGGGTCTTCTTCTTGAGATGTATATTTTGTCTGTATTTTTGGCACTTTTTAGGCATGTTAACAGTCTCTTTTGTAGTGGAGCTATTCTGGTGAAGCCCAATGTTGGCTTGTTATTGTTCAAGTAATAGGTTTTTTCCACTCATATAGATTTGTACCATCACTCCAGTCATTTAGCGGTACAGGGGGTGTGGTGTAGAAGTTTCTTTCACGTCTAGTGTCATTACTTTGGCATTTATTCGTGGTTTGTGGTACATCGTATTTTGGCAGAAGATCAAATTAATTTTGATGATTATTTACACTGTCAATACCACTTCTAAAAGTATCCTTTCGTTAGTATTTGATTTTCCCTCCTTATGAAATGTAGCTATTTTGTTGTATTACAGTGTCAGTTGTTTGAGTTTTGTGATCAAGAAGTGGACCCTAACCACAGTGTAGACCAAACATCTTCTTTATCAAAGGGTATAAGGTTTGACCCATGCTTCTTGGGACACCTTATAGCATGATATTGTTCTCTCCACGTTGTTGTATTTATTAGTTTTTTGGGTACCTTACAGTGACACTTATTTATCCATGGTACCTCTTTTTTCTCCAATTATATGTAAATGGGTACCTAATCAAACCTAGTTGTTGGGACCCATATTTGGATCCATCTCCTATATTTTCTCTTTTCTCACTCCCTAATTTTGCGCTTAAGGGATGGTTTTGGAGTTTTCATACTTGTTGGTGTGGCATAGGACCTTTCCGAACCACTTAACATTATTTGTGTTCACACTCTTAAAGAGCTAAGCTTAAATTAGGATTCATTTGATTATTGTTGGGGTGAAGCTATTTGTGAATGGACAACTTGTTAAGTGCATGAATTTATTTTATTCTCCTTTATTTGAGGAGATCACAACTATCTCTTGGTGATTGGGAAACTTCCTCTTAGGCCTACTTATAGGAACTCCCTCTTTGTATTATGTATCAAGATTTGTAAATATGAGATGCAAACATTTTAGTCCTATTGTGCATTTGCATAATTTATTGTGTTTGTGTCATGATTAAGGTTGTGGTAATGAGTGTGTTGGAGATATCTTAGTTGTATGATAATTCTTAACTTCTCTAAGACTTTTTGTACAAAGCATATAATGAAATAATTGTTAGTAACATCAATGGGTTATGAACCATAAGTACCTCTTTGTATGGTCGTGTGATGGTCTTCAAAGTTAGGTAGCAATATTATCCAACAAGAAATACATATAGAATTTGGCATAAACATGCTCCAAAAAAAAAACTAAAAAAGTGAGCCCCTTTTTAGAGGACATCATCGATAAAGAGATTGATCAAACATTGAGTGGTGTTGTCATCTATCTCGTTAACTGGTAGACTTTTTAAATGGACGTGCATGTCCAAAAATCTCTCAAAATTTGTATTGTGTCGAAAAGCAAGTTATAAACAACCTAGAAATAATTTGTAGCTACATGAAAACATTTTTTAAAAGACAACCTTTGAATTTACAATCTTCTAAATGTTGAAATGTTGGCTCAAACCCCAACACAGAAAATAAAGCTATAAACCATTAGTACCTCTTTGTATTAGGAAGGTTATAATACTTATAACTTATGTTTACCATTTTACGCATATCATGGTCCTCTATAATAGAATTTAAAGTTATCAAATCATCCCAACATCATTATTACAAGTTTTGTGGGGCTTTAACTTTAATAATAAATTATACAAAGTCACAAAATGGTCTAACAATAAGCTCAACCAAACCCAAAACTTAACATACTAGTTTGTTGTGTGTTAAGTAAATGATAATTGTAACATAACAATATTATACCAATTATGAACCCATTAATTGATCTTTTAAGTGTAAAAATAATAATTTAATTGACAAAAAAAATACATGCCAAAATTTGGGTTGTGATGATAATATGTGGGAGCATCTAGAAGGGGTGCAAATTCTTTGACACTTAACATTTATATAACATTGTATTGAAAGAAACATTTTAATAAAATCAATAACATATCAAACTATAATGATAATATCCTTACATATTCATACAACATGATCAACTACTTCTTCCAAATTGAATCCATATATCATTAGACATTGGGTTAGGGCATGTTCCATATGCATTTATTCTCTCATATAATTAGAGAGCATCCCTTAAAAAGGCATTTTGCATACCTTCAACAATCATTGCAGTTCATGTGGACACATTTTGCCAAACATTGGGTGATCATTGTGTATGCTACCACATATTGCATACATGTCTATGAGGATATTTGCAACTACGACATATAACGAATATGTAATTTTTATTAGAATTTCATGAAAGTACATATCCTTATATAGAAACCTTTAAATACGCAAAGTGCATACCCCCTTATATAATTATAGTTACAAAATGTGGCAACATTAAAAAAACACATGCATTGTTTGAAAAAGTAATGCAATGGTTATAACATATGTGAAGCATGGCTACAAGAATGAAATATATTATTAACTAAACATATGTCATGAAAAAACTTATACTCTAGTCAAAACATTCCTTAACAAAATATGCCCTTAGAAAGGTTTTACCACATATCAAACTCTATGAAAAAAACAAATCAAAAAATAAAACACCGTGTAGCTAAATTCAGATGATAAAATAAGTATAATCAGTGTAAACATGGTGACAACTGAATATGGGCTCCTCCTCTTTAAAATAGGTTCCTCTACCAAATTAATTTCTCTTACAAATCGGCTCCCTCTTTTTTTAAATCCAGTCCTCCGTAAGTGTTTTCCTTTGCCAAAATCTCCTCCTTACAAGCATCATCTAGTTAAAATATGCCCGAAAAAAATATTCTCTTCCAATCAAAAATGTGCCCTTACAAAACATTGACAACAAATTAAATCCTATAAAAAAACAAACCAAATGCTTCTTGAGTATCTTCTTTGGGATTTCTCGGTCATTTTTTATTGTTTACTTTCAAAGCTATGTTGAAATTTTAATGTTCATGAAAAGATGTGCATGACTGGATGTTGAACTTTTGACATGCATTTTCCACGTATAAAATGGATCAAAACTTCAAAGTTAGTTTTTCACATTAAAAAATGGACTTTGAAATTTTAACCTAAAATTTCCACTTTAAAAATGGACCTTAAAATTTCAAATTCAGTTTTCTGCATTAAAAAATGGACATCAAATTTTGACATGAAATTAGGAACGAAAATTTTAAAAAGAAAAAAAAATTACATTTTCAATATAATTTGAAATAAATGTCATCAAATATTGTAATGATTTAAGTACAAAATATGAATATATAATAATAAAGCTATAATATTATAATTGATATAATTCAACTTTTCCTCAATTTAATCCTTCGAGCTAAGTTATGTTGAATTCATTTAATGTGCATTTGTCTTTATGGGTTAACCTTACAAAACCACATAAATTAAATAATATGCACATACCATTCCTTAATTTACACAATCAACACCTTGTTGATAGTTCCAAAAAATCAAGTCTTAAATTTGAATGAGTACATTTTGTGTGCCAAGTCATACTCAAGGTTGACCTCTAAGCACACCTGATATTCAGTATGCTCCCTTAAATAACGAAAGTTGTGGTACAAAGCCAAGTTCAAACTCCACGCTTAATTATGACTTTGGCCATTCAACACTCCCCCTCAAACCAAAACAAGGTTTGAGTATGTTAAGTCGTACTTAAACTTAACTAGTAAATGTGATTCAAGTTGCTAACACTCCCTCTCACCCCAAAGACAAGGTGTGAGTGCACCTAGCCACAACTAAATTTTACGCAATAGCATATGAAAAAGCCCCAAATCCATTAAATAAGTCAAATGACTACCAAGAAAAATTGGATACGCCCACTTATCCATATCAATTCTCTAAATATATATGAGGATGTGTTTAGATAATGTATCACCTTGGTTTAATATATTTTCAACATGTATACTAAAAAATGTTTATTCAATATTTAAATTCCGTTGTTGAAAGTGACTTAAAATACCTACCAACATATGTCATTGTCATCAATTTTATCAATACTTATATTATTCTCTAAAATCATATATTGATGTAGATGTTGGTTGGATATTTATTTTATCCAAAACTTTCATATAATTATTCAATATTGTTTCTCCATTAAAAATAACATCTATATAGTAATAATTTCTCCCGCCCTCTTTTAAATTGGAAAGTTAATATATTCTATTTAAAAGACAATAGCATTGTCACCTTCGCACTCGATCATAATATATTGTATATTTATGTAAAAAGCCTATCAAATAGATAGATTGTCTTTATTTTCGTATGGGAATGCTTATATATATGAGAGACAAGTTTGTTCAAAAAATAAATTGAAGGTAGGAGAGGTGGGAGAAGGGGCAGGGGAGGGTTTTAATAGAAATGACCATAATTAGGGCTTTATGTACAACCTAGTTGGTCATTCACGCAACGAATGTCAAGTTCTTGATGGACTTGGTGTTCTCAAAAAGCCACTAAAATCATGTCATGTATTGGAAGACATGTTTGATGACAAGTTTCTCATATTTATTTTGTTGATGATTGATAATAATGTTATTCTTTTATGCTATTATGAAATTTAGATGTGTAAATTTTAATATTACTAACATGAACTTACTTTTTTCCTTCCTTAGCCTAGAAAATAATTAACTCTCATATATTTACTATTTACAAAATAAGTTGCAACCATATTTAAAATATTTCATATGGTATATCATTAGCCTTTTTCGCATGTCGTTTGTTGTGTCAAAACTCATTATTAAAAATATACCATACCTCAAGGTAATTTCACTATGTACGTATAATTGGTAGGTAATCTATTGTACTTATCTTATAGTTGACCACCATGCACATGTACTTAGCAAGTAGTCTTTCGTATTTATTAATAGGTGATCATATTTGTAAATAATCAACTAGATTTGTCGTTTGTTGATGTCGTATTCTCCACAAGAAAGTTGAAAGCAAATATCATTCTAATTTCTTTTTTCACAAATATGAACAATGTTTCTTGATGTGTTTTAATTACTTATGTTGATAAGTATACAATATCATTATTTTTCTTTCATTCTCTCCTTTCTAAAATTTAGATCACTATGAGTTTTGAGACTAGAGCCTTTAACCTAATAGAATTTCTAACTTGAATAAAAATGTTTGCAATGCTTATCAATTTCTCGTTGTATTATGGTGAACCTCTTTATATATATATATATATTCAAAGTTTACAAAACCTTTCAACATTCACCTTAGTGTAGAAATCTAATTGTAATACTATATATAGTATTATTTAAAATATAATAGCATAGATATATTATTATTTTAAATATAAAAATATAGAGCAGTGTCATATTAAAAAATTATAATTACGATACTCCAACATGGGTGAATTCTTCCAGTCCATATCATTTGTTATGCTCAAAATTATTTAATTTTACCGTTTAGTGCAACTTTGTCAGGATGTATCTATTTAGAAACAATAATAAATAGAGGTCATAAAAACAAACAGTAGCATTTAGATTATTTTATATTTTAACATTCAGAAGAATGCTTTTTGTTAACCATGGTTTAGCCCCCTTTTTTCCTAGTTTTGCTCGTATGTAGCAATAGAGAGCCCAAATTTTAATCCTTTGCATGGACACCAAAGTGTCCCTGATAGCAAGATGAGGGAGGGCTCTAATGTAACATATTATCCACTGGTTTTGTAATGTAGCACTCTTCTATGGCAAAATTGTACGCAGGTTTATCAGAATAGTATAGATTTTCTTTACTTTTAACTAAAACAGTTGGTCGAATAGACAGTATACTTAATGACCAAAATTGCAGAGGACCAAGTGTCGATACACAACTAAGTTCGTTAGGTGTAAAAAATTTATTCCACTTTCTTTCATTGTTTGTTCAGAAAGTTTTTGTAATATGCCAACGATGACAGATTCAAAAAACATCTAAAGTAGTAGATCGTTGACTGGCTTCCATTGTACATGAATTCAATACAATTTAATACTCAAATACTAATAGCTCAAGTCCCTGCTTTAGTTAAAACCAATCTGTTCAGGTAATCAAAGAATACGACATGCACTATATGACAAGGTTAACAGATTGACATTTCTTCAAATCATAATTTAGAGCTTCTCTAGACCAAAACTGAAGGAACCTGTACAAGTCGAGCTCCTAATATGGCTTATGCCGGGATCCTAACAGCAGGTAATTTCACTTCTATTGGAGTCTAGGACTATATACTACTAGGTAAGAAAGGAAGTAATGACCATTTAGAAAATGGTAAACATAAAGCTAAGGCAATGCCATTCATCCATCGTCAATGCAGACATACTACTTTACTCACATTGATGATCCTCCAAACACCTGCATCAGTGAAAAATCAGATATCTTGATTAGTATAACTAGAAAACATTTTTTTTAAATTACAATTATCGGTAAACATTCTGTTTAATTCTTGCCATAATTGGAAAATTCGTAAATACCCCTGCCAAAAATTCTTTTGAGAGCCTTGATGAACTATGAGAGACTCCATTTGCAATAGACGTTTTCTGTGGGAAAAACCGAATAACCCTTGGCTCTTGCTGATTAGTATTCAAATCCTGAGTTGTATCTGGACCACCCACTCTCCTCCTTTGCTTCTGCAAAACAAAGTTACATTTCAAGCATGATCAGTCATCAAGTGGAGACACTAATAAGAAAGTTCATTCATACAAGAAAATATATTTACACTATATTGTCTGATAAAAAAGGCCAAGACTCTGAAACCACTCAAAAAAGAAGTCATTCTCTTTCTTTCTTAACTTCTAAAAGGATTTAGAGTCAACATCATTGGTATCAATCTTAAACAAAAGAACAGGAATATATTCAATCAATTCAGGAATTCTGGGGTATTCTTACGAGTCTATCGTGCCTATCTAATTCCCTCTTAGTTTTTATTGTATACCGTGTTTCACTTCTTTCACTTTGTTTCAGGGACTTCGGCTCAAATGAGACACCAAAAGATACAGCCATTCTCTTTCTCAACTTCTAGGGGGATTTCGAGTCAACATCATTGGTATCAATCTTAAACAAAAGAACAGGAAAATATTCAATGAATTGGGAACACCGAGGAAATCTTTGAGTCTACTGTGTCTATCTAATTCCGTCTTATTTTTTGTTGTATACCGTGTTTCCCTTCTTTCGCTTTGTTTCAGGGACTTTGGCTTAAATTAGCCACCAAACAAAACAACTAATAATGACCTTTACAAGCTGAAAAATTTCATGTTACATAATTAGCTCACTTGAGTTTCATAATTCACATTACCTGATATAACTTATTTTATTAGTTTATAGTTTGTACTAGGATAATGCTCCTAATTTTTAGGTGCATATTGAAAATCATGACTAACCGTGACTACTTGACAGAAAACCTTCAGCCAAGTACTTGTCCTCTGATGCGCAAGCCAGGTACATGAATCCAAGCTAATTGTTCACCTTGCTGTCAAAAAATAGCAGCCACAAATAGTAAAACACTATTTTCACTTTTGCAATCACTTTTTCTGCTGTTTTTGCTCTGCTAAAGCAAATTTTATCATTTAATAGTTTCTGTGAAGCATTTTGACATGGTTTCCATCAGCTTCAAAGGATTTTCACCGGGATTTAAGAGATAAGAGTCTTTATTTGAGGTTTTTGGCATTTGAACCTTTTTTTCCATTTTATTACCATCTATAGGGTTTACTTATTTTCTTTCCTCCCATTTTCTTTTTTACTTTTACATGGTTAGCAGGGTTTTAAATCTAAATTTTTCTTTGTTTCATAAGTATTTAGGGTTAGCAATTTGCATTTGGAAATTTTTAGTGAATACAAGAATAGGCATTTGGTTCGAGTTCAAGTAGCCATGGGAAGTCTGATGAATCCAGATGGAAGCATTATGTAGAGGAGTTCACAACCGGAGTACAATCCTACGATATACAATTATTGAGAGTTTATGATAAGAGGCAGTAAATTACCTCAAGTACCACCTTGTATGAAGTCCCAAGTCTGAGATGCGTGATTGTGCAAGCAAGGTGTCACCCCAGAGTTACAAGATAGATGCTTACTTATCTTGCTTTTTGATGACAAGAAAAAACTTGAAAATAAGTGGACAGCTATAGCAATTCCTTCCATGATGATTAGGGGGGCAACAAGGGTTGAATCTTTGATGACCTTAGTAGGCTCTTCTAGTGGCCCAAGGATTCAGAAGTATGGGGCACATCCTTTGAAGAAAAGTACAAGCCAAATGTCTTTGGCTTGATGGAGGGCTTTTGTGTTCCTCGCAATACTCCCTGGTGCACAGCTCTTTGCTCGAAGACATTTCTGGCTGGAACTTGGGAAAACCATAATGAAGCAAGGGAAGCAGTTGCAAATGTTTGGTATTATAAAAGCATACTATCCATTGCAGTGAGAAGCCCATATATGGAGAATTTGGTAATTGCATTAAATTCTATTGTCGCAAAGGGGTTCAAGGCACCTAACTCCTCGTGATTTGAGTGGCCCATCATTGGATGACACCCTAAAAAACATGTGGGTGATAGTAAATGAGCAAAAAAAGCGCACAATATGGTACAGAGAGAGTTGCAATATTTTGTTTGATGGGTGCACGAATGGAAAGAACTGTACTTCGGTAAACTTTCTTGTGGTTTTAACAGGGCAATTGGTGTTCTTGAAATCAATTAATGCCTCCCACAAAGTGAAAAATGCATAGACTTTGTGTGCAATATGTTGGATGAGTTGGTCATGGAAGTGGGTGTGAAGATTGTCGTCCAAGTTGTGACTGACAATGCGGTAGCAACAAGGAGGCTTCTTGAGGGAAGACATTGATGTCCTATCTCCTACTTGAGGGCATGAAACATAACATTGGTGAAAAGTGTGGTTGAAGAAGCCAAAAATATCACAAAATACATGTATGAAGACCCATGTGTGCTAAGCTTGATGGGAGAACACATCAACAAAACGGAGCATGTATGATCATAAGTCACACAATTCGCCAAAACTATCACATTGCCAAGTATTACAGCTATCCATTAAGAAAATGTTTGTGAGCACGTGGTAATTGGAGTCTCCTTATTATAGAAAGGCAAAAGGAAAAAGGGTTGTGAATACCATCTTTGATGATGTGCTTGCAAAGAGTGCAAAGGAGATCCTTAAGATAACTTTAAACTTGACTATTTTTTTTATTTATCATTTAGCATTTATAATTTTTTTGTTCAAGTTTCTCTTGATTTTAATTTTAAAATTGCATGTTATTTTGTTTTAGGTGTTGAAGCCTTTGGTTAGAGTTTTGCACTTGGTGAATCCAAGGGAAAAAAGCCAGTGGGTTAGAAAAAAATTGATTCAAGTTTCTCTTAATTTTAATTTTAAAATTGCATGTTATTTTGGTTAGGTGTTGAAGCCTTTTTTAAGAGTTATGCGCTTGGTGAATCCAAGGGAAAAAAACCCAACAGGTTATTTGTATGAGGCCATATCATACTATTATGAGAAAAATAAAAGCATGGGAAAAAAATCCTACGAGTTATATATATGAGGCCACGGACAAGAGGACGTAACAAACTATTATGGGAAAGATAAAAGAAAATATTGACCCACTCAATGCATAATTTATCAGAGATGGAACAAGCAACTCGACCAGCACATCCATACAATGGCCTACTACTTGAACCCCAAATTTATAATCTCTGATTAATTGAAGGCCAATGAGGAAGTTATCGATGGCCTCAACACATGCATAGAAAGGATGATCCCTAACGAAGCCACTAGAGACACAATTCTTGATGACTTGCAGAATAAATAAGAGTTTAGAGGGGAAGTTCGCTTTCTTAGGCTCTATGCATTTGAATGAAAACGACCCAACAGCTAGGTAATAAGAAATCAAGACATTTGATTGTAGTCTTGTTACACATATATACTAGACTTTTTTAATAAATGCTAGTTGACTTACAACGTTATAAATATCTTATTTACAAATTTGTAACGAGATGATTATAATACAAAAACACTAAATCTTCACAGGCTAGCTATATGTATTTTGTGTCATCCATGTAGCTCTTCTGGATGTGAACATAGTTGTGGCATGTTTGAGGCCATTCGCACAAAGAAGGGCAACAAGTTGACAACACAACGCCTTATGAGCCTGTTTTCGGGCGATACAATCTTCATCTTCGCATGAAACAGGTGAAGGTGCAAGAGAGTCATTATGTGATGGACTTGAATGATATCGATCAATACTCATATTGGATTGCTAAGGATGTGGAGTGCATATTCACCAAGGAGGAGATCAAAGTTTTTGAGAAGGAAGTAGCAGAAGGGGCAGCAGTAGCAGAGGCAGAAGTGGAAGCATCAGGAGATTGGTGAGAATGATATATCTGCAGATGATCTTGTTCCAAACAAGGAATCTTTACCTTCCAATTCTAAGAAGCAGCAAATGAGTACAAGGAGTTGGAGATGCTATTATGGTGCATCGATGAGCATTGAATTCTTATTTGGTCTAAAACAGAGCATTGTACTCTTTTTTGGTCTAAAACTAATAGAAAATACACCTACCCATTCTCTACATTCATTTCTCATGCTTTTCAACATTGTTTTACATGTTATTTAAGTTTATTTTATGAATATTTATATTTTTTAACTCGTGAAAAATTGCCAAGTAATTGCTGAGTTTTGCCGAGTTGTGAAGTTTGAGTCAAAATTTTGGGCTGCTGAGTATGATTTTTGAACTATGGTTATAACCCAATATCATTCCCGACAAAAGACGAACTAGACATGACTTAAAAAAGAAAATTCCAACTATATATCATTACAAGCCTATGCAAAATATTGAAATTAAGACAAAATCACGAAAAGAAAGGCATATCAAAAAAGCTTTTTGGGTATATATGATATGCCTATAATTATAATTCAATATCATTCCCAACAAAAGAGGAACTAGACATCACTGAAAAATAAAATTCCAACGATATATCATAACAAGCATATGGAAAAGATCAAAATCAATACAAAATCACAAAAAGCAAGGCATATCACAAAAGCTTTTTGGATATATATGATATGCCACATACTAGTCAAGTTTTTAAAGAACAATAAGATAGCAAGAAGCCTAATAATAAGATCAACATGGCCGATGGGGTGGGAGTGGTGCGGTCAAGACACTTGGTTGTGTGCTTGCCCACCCAGTTTCAAATCCCCCCGAGGCACGATCCTCCTCGGAGGTGGTTTCGCCGCTAGAGGCGGCATCTCTGCTCGTGCTGACACTGGTGTTTACTCCTCACTGCTGACGCTGGTGGCTGCTCCTCTCGTTGTCGACGCTGGTGGCTCCTTCTCCTCTCGCTGCTGACGTTGGTGGCTGCTCCGCTTTCTGGTGCTGCTCCTCTCGCTGCGGTCGTGGCTGCTCCTCTCGCTGCTGACACTTGTGGCTGCTCCTCTCGCTGCCGACGCCGTTAGCTGCTCTAAATTGTCCCACTCGCTGCGGTCGTTGTCAACGGTCGCTGCATCTTCACTTCGGTTTCATGGTTGCTTCAATTGGGTTCCTATTAAGTGGTCACCTTCATTGTAACCAGGTTGTGGATCCTCTCAAAAATCCTCATGTGTACAAGGATGTGGGTCCTTTCAAACACCCTCAATTTACTCTCAATCCAAAAAATAATAAGATCAACATGAAAAAACAATAAAATGACTCTAGGAATGGAAAATATGCAGAAATATAAATACAAACGCAAGGCTGTCATTTGGGGGAAAAAACAAGAACTGGGTAGTATTCTCTCTTCAACCTGAGTGCGAAGTCCAGAAACTATTCTTTCTTGAACCACACCCAAAAGTTCCCATTTCTACAAAGTGGACCATTTTCCTACATATCCTCAGAAATTCAAACAACTTGCACTCCTTTAGTGAATCATATGCAGATATATAACAGCGCGTGTTCTAAGCTTTCTCCATGGTTACATTTTCGAGAGGAATGAACCCAATGTTGATGGATTTTCTCAGCATATCATCATATTAGAGACATGTATAAGTTTCTACTACTGCTCAAATCTGCAGAAATCTATTCACACCTCAACCTCTTGTACAACCCATATTTCAGGCAATTTCCCAATCTCAAAGCAAAGTAACCCACCTCCAAAGGTTCTTTTTTTGGTTCTGGCTATAATGTAACACTATAGTTAAATTTATGTGCTGTGCATGGTTAAAATCAAATATTCCTTACAATCAAGATTGCCCAAAAAAACTCATTAGAAATATGCTCCTGAAGACGAATATTGTTTGTATAGAATTGGCTTAAAAAGATTTAGGGGGTACACCGATAAAGCCCCGGTTGCATTGACCTAAGGTGGGTGTATGAGATGAAAATATGTGAATTCCTCATATTTGAGATGAACTGCCCTGCTGCCAGTGTAGAATGGACTGTTTGTTTTCCAAAATGTGAGTGCTCATGGCATAAGATTAACAACCTTCTGGGTTCTGTGAGCCTAATTGTTGATATTCTTGCCTCCAAAACTTTTGTGTTCTCGTAGGGAGGTGATCATAGTGTGAGTGGGATCATTGTGCACCCACAATCCTAACTGTTTTAGTGGGCCATTTTTTTAAAAGAGGCCATGGTGTATATGGGAAATAAATTGAAAGTATAAATTAGGAGTCCAAGTGCAGTCAAGTGGAAAAGAAAATAAACATTAAATGGCATCTATCTCTAATAGTTTTTGATGCAGCCTGGGCCGGAGTCCAAATCAATGGCAACCGTGTCCTAGCAGCTCAAACTAATGTTTCCCAACTGTTTTTCTACCCAACTATGCCATTCCAACTCTACTTCAGCAATGTTTGCATGGCCAGACACTACCAAACAAACCAACAGCAGGTGCAGCAATTCCTTCCTGGGATTACGCCAGTCAAAAATTGGTTCCACGCATTCTGTCAAAAGGTTAGGCTGGATTTCCCTGCCCGCTTTCTTCCTCCACACTCAAAGACACCATCAACAATTTATGTCCACCATCAGTCACAAGACCCATCTCAAATTTGGTTTCAAATCTGCTTGAAAGTATCCCAGTCGCTCCAACCTTCACATGGAAAAAAAAAACCCCTTTCTTGGCCTGTTTTTTCTGTAGCTTTTCTATTTGTTGATATCCTAAAACTCTTATCTCTACAATTTCCTACTGCCCTGGTCATCCCTTAGACTCCCCTAAATATCAAATACGAACAGCAATCTTCAAAAACACGTTTTGGCTCTTTCCTTGGCTGTTTTGACTGATTCCCTTATTGTTTGTAATTCCCAACTTCCATTCTTTTGCCAAATGCTTCTTGCTACACCATATCCATCCCAAGACCATGAAATCTGGTATATTTTGTTTTTGCCAAGATGGCCCGACGGCTTCCAACCTTAACTATACTCAAATACACCTCTTACAAAGTTACAAGGCATGGTTGCAATTTTTAACAAGAAAGTGGTTCTTTATATGATTTGTGAGTTCTAAGAGGTTGGCAGCACCCCCTTAGCATGACTGAACTCACTTTCCAGCTAGAAACACCCTTCAAGCTTCCAGATTGTAATTTGCTATGTTTCCCGTGGGACACAAAAAGAGGTCCCCGGCGACACTCAAGACTTCGATCATGAGATTTGCGAGCAGCTACATGATCTTCATGCAAACCCCCTTCAAAAAGGTTCTTAGTGATGGTCCCGGTTGCTCCAACTTTTACTTGGCTAATATAACCCACAAAGAAGGAAAATAAAGTAGTGAAGCCTCGTAGCTAATATAGCCCACAAACAACAAAAAATAAGGTAGTGTTGTCTCGTAGCTTGCATCACCACACTCAATCTTTTTAGAATGTTTGTATGAAGACACCATACCCTGCCTCCCTCCCTCTCTCTCTCTCCCTCTCTTTCTCTCTCTCTGAACTCTGAAACGTGCCTCCATCCCACAACGACATCTCTTCTACTTGCCTTAAAAGGATCGCATCCTTATCTTGGGCTTCAAATTGATTAGCCATTGCCCTATTTGCTGCCTCTAAAAGAATCTTTACATCTTTTTCTCTTGTTTCCTTCATTTTGATGTCAAGCAACTCCACTACCTCTGCTGAAACCACATCTTTGTCATTTTCAGCCTTCAAAATGTCATGAAATGACTATTTCAATTCCTTTTCAAGGTCCTTTTCTTTGGGCTACTCATACATGAGCGTATTGGGCTGAATTGCCCATTTTCCGCTTCTTGCCCATCTTCTCCACTGTTGTACCTGCATATAAATCAGCAAGCGCCACATTAGGGGAATCAAAAGTTTCCTTGGGCACTTCCTCCATCTTTTCATTATGCCATATAGACATGCTGTCCAACTCTTCACCACTGTTTGCACTCTCTCCATGACTTGCTGCCACATGATGGACTCTCAAAAGTCCATTCTCGACCTCCACTGCAATCTCCTCTAGCATGCTCTCATCCTCATGCACTTCACACATTCTTCTCGATCTCATCCTCTTCCATGAGAATTTCTTCTTCTCCATATTCTGCCTTATTTCTATCAAACTTGGGCTTCTCAAAGGCTCCCATACTCACATCATTGCCTTTCAAAGCAGCAGTCTTCTGCAAGGCACTCTTCCATCAACATTCTTCTTCGTGTACCTCTAAGGATGCTTAAAACGAATCTTCTATTTCTTGTGCTTCACATGCCTCTAAATACAGTCTTCATCTTTTTGGTCCTCGTTATCTCTGTTGGTTTTTGCTTCATCTCTGCTATCTCCATCTTCTTCCTCAAGGATCTACTAACAACTTTTCTCCTCTTCACTGTATCCATCTAAACTTTTCCCTCCCTTAATTTAACTTCTACATCTTCGTTCTCTTCAGCTTAATATAACTCCATTGTTGCTGCAATATCGCCTTCCAGGAGGTCTAAATTGATTTGCACAACTTTCAATACCTTCCTCGGCTCATAAATTTCTGGCATAGGCAATACAGAACAACCCTTCTTCCTTCTTACATCAGCTTCCACTTGTGCTTGCATTTTCCTCATCACAATCTTCAATTCAACTACTTGGGCTGCATACTCCTTGCTCAGTTCAACCTTTCATGCTGGCCGCTTTATCTTCTCTGCACTCTTCTCCACTTGGCCTATTATTTTGCTCCTTGGCCTGCTTGTTTTCTCCATAAAAACCAACTGTGCTTGTAGGGATCAAAGCATCTCCTGCTTCACTTCAAATTTTGTAACTTGTGGTTCTTTCCCTCACAATGGCTCTTCTCTGAGCCAAATTGTTGTACCTGCAAATAAATGATATAAAGGCCTCTCTTGATCTAACCTCAGACAATTCAACAATCTTCACAAACCTAGACCCGCTATTGCAACTTTCCCTTGTTGCAATCTTAGATAGGTTCCCTCACTTTAGACCACTCTCGAATCTCTTCTCATCATTACATCCTCGACCCACCTTCAAAAGATGGAAAACAATTCACTAACTGTACCGAGGAAATGAGGCCTGCTAGATGATAATTAATATGACTTTAACCTATCAAATGAGCACGGTATCAAAGCTCTTCCAATGCCTATGAATCAGACCATGTCGTCAATTTACTGTGACTGTGATTATAATAATCAGGAGTCATATCCCAGCCAAGCACTTGGTATACGTTGATTATAGAGGGAATCTGAAAAATAAATGAAGTATAAAAAAATTAGAGAATTTTTTAAAGGTAGGTCAGGGCTTTTCTGCACTCGAC
The DNA here is from genome assembly GCA_019776745.2 of Taxus chinensis. Taxonomy (NCBI): domain Eukaryota; kingdom Viridiplantae; phylum Streptophyta; class Pinopsida; order Cupressales; family Taxaceae; genus Taxus; species Taxus chinensis. Next base: position 657,224,176 of record CM034152.1, read on the forward strand.
TATTAGGTCATTTCTACACCTTTAAGTTGAGGGCGAGGACCTTAAGGAGCAGACTAGACAAAGAACAGAGAGGCAACAAGAAGCTGGCCAGAAAAGAGAACTATTCAAGATGGAGATGAAAATGAAGAAAATCGGGAAAGGATGCTAGTTGACAAAGAAGATCAAGAGAAGCCGAGCACAGGCCCAAAAAAGAGGTAGTCTGTCTGTGCAGTTTCATAATTAAAAAGTACATATAAAAAATTATCAGGAATTTTTTTCCAATTTGAAAGTTGGAGACAACCTGCAGATTTGGGAGGACAGACCTGAAAGGAAACATATGAGAAAAATCTGCAACCTCCATAAATCTTGGTGAAGTGGCTTGAAGCGGCTAACAAGAAGATCTTCATGAATCATCAAGAGGCAATTATGAAATGACATAGGGGTAATAAGAAAATTCAAAATATTTGTTGCAGAATCTAAATAGTGAGGAAACTTGCTTGGAAATAGGATATATGCCCATGCCAATACAATAACAAGTACAGATATCCTAAATACATATATCTGAAAACCCTTGATAATTTCAAGGCTCTTGTTTTGGATTTTATGTATACCAAATTGATTAATAACTACATTACCTTCTTCACAAATTTCCCATTGGCTGGCGACAAATGACATCAATCTAGCCACAGCAATGTGTCGGGCTAGAAAAACTTTCCAGGAATAAAAATAGGCTCCAAACTCATCCGTAAGGTTTTTTTCCTCAGCATGAATGAGTAAAACATGATACTTTAGGGACATCCAACCACATGTATTTCATGGAACAAATGAAATAAAACTCTTTAAAATATACATCATACAGAAAATTTGCTCCAACTTGAATAGATGCACAAAACAAAGTCCTTTAACATAAGGAAAATAGGGACAATGAATACAGCAATCCTGTTTGAAGACTGGAAATTTGATACCTTCTTGAAGCGCTCTTCAAAAGAGCTAGTAGCCCGTGATTGATCAACCTTAGCCAGATAAAAGTCGCGTTCCTTCTTGGCAGCAGCTAGTTCCATTGCCAATTTTTGCTCTCGGACAGCATTCTTGTAAGCTACAAATGGTTTTTATCAGTCCGAATAGCAGAAATTCCAACATGTCATTTGTGTTTTGCCTTTGTACAAAGAGATGCTGCACTAAAGATATCTTGCAGACCACTCATTTTTTCATTCCAATAAATACATCACATTATATTCGATATCAAGACTTGAATGATAAGTAAAACATTATAGTAATAATAATAATTGCACACAAGATAGTAATATACTCCCTACGAAGCTAAATTCAATCTATTAAATAAAAAACTGGGACTTAATAAAGTGAGAAATGGCATACCAATTTCTTCAGTAAGATTATCCCATTTAAACTTGTGAAGGTACTTGATATTCCAAAGGTCATAATAATGCGATGATCGTCTCTTACCTCCTGCAAAAAAACAAATACCCGAATAATGTATATAGAAGCAGGCCTGAATTCCCTAACTATTTCAGAGTAACTAAATATTTTTGCATAAACTCATAATGAAAAAGATTTCTTTCGAAACAAATAAATAGAAATTTTATACTGTATGACTCATTTTACAATCATTAACAGAACAAAAGAACCTGAATAAAGGAAATTTAGATGCATGTTAACAAAAGAAATGGATGCAATAATCACATCCTTGAAAACAAATGTAGCATTCTGGCAAGCTATAAGCTAATGACACGCATAATCTTAATGTGTAAATTTATGTACTATATAATTGACACAGAGGCCATAATGACATGCAATCATTTCATATGTATATTCCATCAAAGCAAAGATCTCAAGTTGCTTCAACATCTCTAGTAAAAACCCAGAAGGGATCTAGTTTATCTCTCAAGAATAATCTAAATGGTGCCTTCTCAGCTTAAAAGGAGGGAAACATTCAGTCATATCAGCCAGACTCCTCAGCTCAGTCTTTGAAAAAGGCCACTGCAGCTTCTTCTCCCTCTAGAGAGGATTCTGATGTTTGTCTCCTTAGTTGTCGGCTGTCGCCAACCTCTGAGCTTTAGGACAATCCTTTCCATATGTCCTGTCACAGAGAACATCTAATCCCAATGAAAGGAGAACAGCTAGCAAGTTTCCCCTGAATTTTTTCTTCAAGAATACTTTTGGCTTCTTCTGAAAAGCCCAGCTCTATGTTTTTGCTTGGAAGGTTGTGAAATTGGGAAGATCGCTCTACAGGCAGCCCCAAATCACTTAGGAGCTCTGTATTGAAAGATCCAAATCAACTCCAACCCTTCCACAGTTACTTCCAAACAGCTTAAACCTCAACGTCCAGATTATAAGAAGTCCAGTGCCCCTAACACCAAAAATAAGTATGGGGTTAAAAGGTTAAAAACTATTGAGGATTATGGGTCTCTTCCTGACAGTGAATTTGATAAATATCCTACAAGACCTAAAGGAGAGGAGCCTTCTACACCATTGGTTTCTACGAAGAAGGATATTAACATTGCACCGTGCTTTGATAGACTGTATCAAAATAAAGGGGGTCTGAAACCCCCTTCTTCTGGCTTGCATTGAGCCCCCTTCATGTTTGATTAATGAATATTATAAGTTGGAATGTCAGGGGGCTGGAGACACAAGATAGAAAACCCATAATCAGATCATTTAGAAACTCAAAAGACAAAATTGATTTTCTACTGCTGCAGGAAGTGAAGTCTGTTGGGGTTTCTTTGGAACTCTTCCTGAAGTTTTCCTAGCCTGACAGTTTCCTGGTGTTTTCTACGCATGTTAAAGGAATGGGTGGTGCTGCAGTTCTAATTAATAAAAAATGGGCTGATTCAATTGTGGAATCTGGCAGCTCCCCCTTCAATAGGATTGCTTGAGTCATTCTTAAGCACAATAATAAGATCTTTGGTAATTGCTCAATCTATGCTCCCAACTGCTACAAATAAAGAAGTGAGCTTTGGAACTGGCTTTCCTCTAACCTCAAAGATGTGCCCTTGGCCCCTGGGTGTTTGGAGGTGACTTCAATATGGTGGAAGAGAGGGAAGATGAAACCAGTGGACTGCCCTTTGGATGGAACGGCGATGAATTTTATTTCTGGTCCAAGATAAAAAGAGTGTTGTGACTGGTTCATCCTCTTCACAAAGGCAAAAGTGACAGTAAAGGCCTCTGGTTAACTTGGTGTAATAACCAGAGAGGTTAAAAGAGAGTATATTCAAGGTTGGATAAATTCTACCGCAATAAAGAATTTTGTACTCACACCATATTGAATCTGGTAAGTTGGTCAGGATTCTGCCCTACACCTTGTCTGAGCTCCACCATGTAGAGCTCAGTTTTCAATTTGCTACCTGCCCTGTCATAGCCCAAGAGGAATGGAAAGGTCTTTATAAGCTTGATGTATCTCACTTCAGTGGTGATGATTGTCTTGATGGACTCCACTTCTACTGGCAGATTGATAATTGGAATAAGCATATGACCCAATCTCAGAAGTTCATGAGATATTTTGGTAGAGCTAAATCAAAGTTTAGAAGAAATAGAGCAAGAAAGGTCCAGAGGAGCTTATCAACCTTGAAGAAAACATTCAGAATCCTCCAAATTCCAGCTGCAATGATGAACTTAACAGAGAAAGACTACATCACAGAGTTGAAGAAAACTACATAGCTCAGGGAGCCAGAATCAGATCAAAGGTTTACATGGCTAAGGTATGGTGACAAAAGGCACTAAATATTTTTAAGGATCCTCAAGTCTAAACACTCTTACAGAAAAAATTGACACTAATGATGTTGGAGGCCACACCTCATCTGAACCTGAGGAGATAAAAAGGCCTTCTTTTCCTTCTATCAAACTTTGTTTACTTTTGATGGGCTTTCAATGGATGTTGAAAGAGATCTCTTAGCTCAAGGATTATCCCTTAAAAACTTTCACAGGAGCAGGCCTGCAGCCTAGAGTCAGAGATATCTCTTGATGAGATGTTGACTGTCATTGATTCTATAAAAATGAAAAATCTCCCAGCTATAATGGGTTCCCTGCTGAATTTTATTAGAGTAACAGAGATTGGGTGGCCCCTGAACTTCTTAACATTTACCATGAAGCTACAAAAAATGGTTCCTTGGGGAAATATATCAATAGAGGTGTTGTAAAACTGATTCCTTAAGAAGAGGATAGATAAGATAAGATAAATATATTAATGTCCAACGAATGACCACAAAAGTAGGTCAATGGGACTGCAGCCCAACAATATACAAAGTGCGAGTGGGGACAACTCAAAACGAGTTCCCAAAAACAGAAGAAAGGAAAAGAGACGGAGCAGAAAGGAAACCCGAAGCCAATACTCCCACAGGCGAGGGCAATGGAGCAAGCGGGGGAGAAAGACGGGAGAAGCAAAGAAGTGAATGGAGGAAGGGGCAAACGAGGACCAGTGGTCACGAATGGTAGCCACACCCCTCCTAACATTTGAGGCCGACGAAAAGAAGCTCCTGATGGACTGGCAACCCGAAGAGGGGGACGGAAACCTCCTCCCCTGCTGAGATCTGAGACTGAAACAACGGCCAGGGGGAGGAACGGAGTTGGGCTGCCCTCTGGTACGAGTGTGCATCCGATTCTGTTGGTGGTGATTAGGGGAAATGTGAAGGTCCAATCGGGGACAAACTGATCTATGCACTGTATCTAGGTCAGAAAAGCTTTGACGTTTAGTTCCTCCACCTGCGGGTAGAACCGGAAAGAAGGTTGTAATTCGTCTCGTGGGGATGACTCTCGGAGGGGGATAAAGAATCTGGTCCCGGAGAAGCAGAGACTCGCGGATGTAGAGAGCAAGACACCGCTGGTCAATAGTCTGCATCCCTCTGAAGAGGCAATGAAATCGTCCTTTGATCTCATAGTATATGGGGCAACGGAAGATGAAATGAGTCTCGATCTCCACCTCTTGAAGGCTATAGAGCCTACAAAGTTTGTCATACCGATCGATGTGGTGATCAGTCTCACACCGAAGTCTAATTTCTTAGAACACAGGTTAAAAATTAGAGACCAATAACCTTCCTTAATGTCTCCTACAAAATCCTTGCAAAACTTTTGGCTTTAAGGTTGACCCCTATTTTCCAACAAATTATCTCTGTTACCAAGCTGGCTTTGTTAATGGTAGATACAGTTTTGATAATCTCATTACTAGCTAGAAAGGTGTGCACCGGACTTGAAGTTCAGGCCATACAGTTTGTATGTCTCTCTTAGACTTTGAAAAGGCCTATGATATAATTGTGCGGCCATTCATGCTCAAGGCTTTTGGAATTCAGGAGACGTTTTGTAGAATGGTCAGTAATTTCTTTCAAGATGCCTCTGCTTAGGCGGAGGTGAATGGTGAAGTTTTAAATCCCTTCTCTCTTCAAAGATATATAAGATAAGGTTGCTTGCTTGCTCTTGGACTCTTTGATATCATGGCGAAAGCCTTACACTTTGTATTGAGAGACTCCTCTATTGGTCCTCTTGTTAGGCAAATAAAACTAGGAGGAACTTATTGATGTCTTGTTTGCCGATGACCATAGTTATTAAGTCCGGAAATCCAGATCCATTTGGGAGAGCAACAAAGACAATGTCAAGCCATATTATTTCTTTGTTAACACATTTAATTTAAACATCCAGACAACCCAAGCGAAAGGACAAAGAAAGAAAATATGCACAGTGGATTCTTCCTCCCCGTAAAGAGTACAAAACAAACTATCCAATCTCTTTTTAGACAACATAGACCCAACAACAAGTCCAGAAATCCAGATCCGTTTGGGAGGGGGGGGATAACAGAAAAATCAGGCATTCTTTAAAAAGTTTGGAAAAACCCTGTACAAAATATATACATATTTTTGTAAATGTGCAAAATTGACTAATACAATGACAATATTTGATGATGTAAAGTAAGATACTATATTATTTAATACATAAGGTTGTTGGGTGACTGTTTTTTCCAATTAAATATAATAATAATAAAAAACAAAAAATTCTAAATTAGGGCCGATCCGAACCAAATTCATCCAAGCCAACTGAAAAATCTGGATCCAGACAGATTGTGTGCAGATCCGGTCGGATTTGGTAACTATGTCAATGACACTTGTGACTTCACCATACCCGGTTATTGAAGAACAGAACCTTGAACAAATAGAAAAAAGACTTGATATCTATTGTAGTGTGTATGGCTCTAAGATCTCCTTGTATAAGTCTCTTCTATTGGGTTGAGATGACACTATACACACCCAAAAATTACATGGTGCCACATTTAAACGCAACACCTCTCTAATGATAACAAAGCTACTTCCAAGACAAGAATGAGATCCAAATCCCTCCCCCTCTCCTTTGCATTTCTATCGTGCCTAAACTCCGCTCCTGGACCCCCATTTTGTTTGTGAGACCACATTTCTAGCTTTTGGCATTGCTTTTAGCGGCAATTGTGTAACCGCCCCTTATCGCTAGAGTGGCGGTTGCGCAACCGCCCCTCTAGCAACAGGGGCGGTCCAGTCACCATGCAAACAAAAATTAAAACACGCATTTTTGAACACATGTTTTGATTATGGTTTGATTTTCTTCCGAATTACTTGGTCAAATTGGCTAAAAATAGGCTCATTGCAATGGTCTTCGATTTCTCCTTCTTGCTAAAAATAGTTTGTTGAATTCTTCCGTTTTGGCTGAGTCGTCCTTTCTTGATCAACACGTGTTCTTGACTTCTTCTCCAGCAGCTTATAAATATGGCATTTTTGTTTGTATCATGGGTTGGGCAATTTTGAATTTTGAGAAGGGTTATGCTGTCAGATTTTGGAGAGATTCTTGCATAAATAGCCAATTCTCTATCTTGCTTCTCCGTTGCTCACATTCCGGCCACATTCCTTGCACTAAACCAGCCATTTGATTTTCTTGATTTCTTGATGTTATCTATTGTCTTGCTCACCCGGATCAATTGGAACTCACACATTGTAAGGAGTCTGAAGCTAAGGAGACACTGGATACATCATCAACAGTACTAAGACTAGCTACCATAGTTTTGTAATGATCAAGTTGGAGATGTAATTCAATTCTTTCAAAGTATTAGTATAGGCATTGATCATTGAAATTAAGGGAATTTATTTGTCGTGTTATTAAAAGTGGAAGGTACCATCATTTCCCGTGTATGTTTTCCATTCCAGTATTTCTTTCAATATATTTCTTCCATAAAGCTTCTTCCCTTGATAACTTCTCAGCTTATCCCTATGGATCTACATGGGAAATTAGTTCAAGGAAGAAATGAGAAAACCTTTGCATTTCTTTTTTACATTTTCATTTCTTTCAATTAGTTAAAATATAATCTCGTCGGAGAAAGTTTGTCCAGTAAAGAGGAAATTGCTTCTGACAAGCTTTCCTTACCGGTAAACTCAAGGCAAGATCTTTGTTACAAGAAGGCCTTATTCTTACCAAATTAATCATATTTTAAATGCTTATTTAAATTTAGAATTGAAAGCACCCCTGCAACAAAGGAATAACCATATCCTGTTATTCTCTATTTAATTAGTTTGATTAGAAGAAGTAATTTAGATGAGTTATTTGATTGTTCCTTCATATTTGTATCTTGCATTTTCATTTAATATTTCGAAAAAGTACCAAAACATTAGTTAATTGGTTAATTTTAATTATTTTTCTTCAAAAAGCTTTCCAAATACAAAAAGATAGAATAAGTAGTTGTATTCATAGTAAGCATACTTAGCGAGTACCCGCCCGAGTTGGCAAGTACTCGCCACAAATTCCAAAGAGCAAATATTCATTATAATAACTCACCAAACAAACTCGGTAAATATTGGCGAGTATTCACCAAGTATATTTGGCAAATATTCGCGAGTCTGTGCCAAATACTCCCCTGATACGGGACCTGTGCCAAATTCTCACCTAAAATTACAAAGATGCATTTTATTCTTAATGCAATATTAAAAATATATGTTGATAGATATGAAACACAAAAAGAAAGAATAATTTCTATATGACTAATATACACTACAAATATTCAGATTTCTACTGAACTGACAGTGGTAACAAACTTCATGCCAACCTTTAGCATGGTATTTGGGACATGATTTCCTCTTTGTATAATATTGAGTTATAATATTTTTATTCAAGTTCACAAGCTTTTTCATAAGGTTATCTAAACTCTTAGTCTTAGATATGCAATGGTGGACAATTGCATAATGATAAGCTTGCATTCTACAAAAGATACAAATAATCATTTTTTTTTAAAACTTATAAATAGATCTAGTTTGAGAACTTTCAATTAAATAAAGTTTCAAGCACTAACAATCTTACAGATAGTTTTTCCTTGCACACATTGTAACATACAACATGCAACATATATAGGGCATCTTGAATAGAATAGATCAAATAATCTCAAATATATCATCAATTCATCTACACAATAGTATCATGTACAACTCCTATCAAATCCTCAAGCTATAGCAAACAATATTGCCATAAAAACCTACCAGAGATGGAGTCCATTTGATATTTACCTATGTTGACCACCTACTAGGATTTGAGCTCACTAATTCATGAATCCAACCAGCTCTACAATATCTAACAACTTTCTCATCAATACTAATAGAAAACACTTCTACAACATTTTATAGACTCATTTGATACATTTTGTAGCTATATTTTGCATAAAATTTATGGTTTTTCAAGAAATTTGCATATTTTTTAAGTTGTCAAATATTCACCAAGTTTTTGCCGAGTCAATTTTTTTTGGGTTTGTCGAGTATTTGCCGAATACAAGTATGCGAACTATGGTTGTATTTATTTTATTAAATTAACTAGGAAGGAATTTAATAAATTAAGAGATTAAGTGTACTTGTCTGTTGTTTAACTTAGATTTCTTTTTGTTATTTATTTAATGTTAGGATTTAGAATAGTTTAGGAGCCCAAATCAAAACAACAAACCTAGTCTTTATGAATTCATGCTACCAATTCATAGCCTCTGACTATTCTTTCACTATTTACCTTTATCCTTACTCACGAGTTGACAACCATACATGACCATTTCCGGTCCGGCTCAACCCCGTACGGAGAGTTTTGAACCAATCATTCACCCACCAAGCATCAACCAATATCAAGGAGACAGATTTAGGATTACGAGTGTACTAGTTTTCTGATCTACTCCCTTGTCCCCACAGATTATCAACAAACTTGACACTGTAAACGAGCAATTATCCATAGTTGAGCAATTTTGCGCCAATCAAGCAAACCGAGCTAGACATCCTAACCCTTAGTTTGCTCTCTTTGTCCATCATTTGCATCTTTGCATGACCCTACCTGATGAGGAATATTTACAGACGAACAGGCACTTTCCAAGAGTTTGTCAACCAAGCCGAAGCATATTTAGTTTAACCTATGTTGTCAAGATACAGGTACGGGTACAAGTTCGGGTACGGGTTCAATATGCAGATACGTCAATTTTAAAAACCCTTGGGTACAATACGCCTTCGATACGTCCCTACATATATATTAAAAAAAAATTAAAATATATATATATATACACATACATACACACACATACACACACATATATATACATATACTCATTTTACTCATTTTTTAGTCCATAAGCAAATACAAAACTTGAAAATTATACTAGGATCAATGTTTAAAACATTCAATATACTTAAGACTCTACATTTTCATTGATCATGTGGCTGCCATACATATGATATACGAATATCATATCAACACGAACACAAACAAAACTTGAAAAATATACTAGGATCAATGTTCAAATTTTCAAAACATGCAAAATACTTAAGATTTTACATTTCATTGATCATATGGCTGCCATGCATATGATTTAGGAATATCATATCATGAATTGTTTGTGTGATTTCAAATGAATGGGTGAGTGCTTTTTATAGCTTTTTGAGGTGTTTAGGGTTTAATATTTTATTCATTTAAGTGTTAGGGCTCATTTTTTTTGCATTGAGTAAGTCAAAAAAAAAAGTTTTAAATGCCTTAAAAGATGTTTTTAGGCTTGGATACGTGTTGGATATGTACCGGTACGCCCCGGATACATCCCAGGTACATCGAACCATACCCGGGACGTACTAGTACGTATCCAACACGTATCTGTACCCGTACCCATACTCTTACGTATCCGTACCGGCTACGTATTAGGCAGGGTACGTGGGGCAGGGGGACAAACCCTGGTAACATAGAGTTTAACTGACATAAATCGGGAGTTGCGTGCAATGATTATCCTTGATCGTAGCATCCCACACACAGAGATCAGACAAGCCTTCGTTGTCCTTGACGAGCAAGTTTCGTACTTGCAAGTCGATCAATTACGAGTTGCTCGGCCTTTGAATCTCAATTCATAGCCATCCCACCTATTCCATATTTACCATTTATACCTATCCATATCCATCACATCTTCCACATTTCGGTTGTCTTGGCCCGACCTAGGGAAGTCGAGTACACAAGGAATCACGTGTCATTTTTCCTATGAGCAGACACCCCTCTTAAATGGATTGATAAATATGGTTGGGTTTGGAGGTGGGGGTAACAAGCTGGTCGGATATTTGGGAATACATTTTACTCTTTACCCTTCCCTAAAAGATATGTGGCAGTGGATGTATGATAAGATCAAAAAAATTGAAAAATGGCATGAGTTTTCAGTCTCTTCCAGGCGGAATCCCAGTGTGTCAAAAGGTTCTACCTTCATTCAGTATATATTTCTCCTCTTATTGGCTTTTCTGTAGCCCTCAGTTTGATAAACTTCGTAAAATGGTCAGCGACTTTCTGTAGTCTGATGGCAAGGGCAATGAAAAGAGACATGCCGTTGAATGATTCCATTCACATCATTAATCTAGGTTTGCCCAGGCATATAGAATAGAGATGGTCTGACCCGGGATATCTGTTGTAAACCTAACGAGTCCAAGGGACTTGGGGAAAAAAAATGAAAACTCGAGGAATATCTCTGGCAGTCAAATGGGTCTTGAGTTCTTTTTTTGGTAATGAGCCATGGAAAGTCTTAGTTAGACGCAATATTGTTAATGGCCCCCCTAAGGGCAAAACTCAATGGAAAGCGCCTTCATTTGGTTAAAACTTGGTATTGGGCTCCTTTTCTGTTAAACGTTTTAGTTCTACTGTCATGATATTCAGTAAATAAAAATGGTAGAATACTTCATAACTTCAAATCTTAAAATAAACAAACAAATAAAAAAATTCCAGTAATATGGAATTCAATTTTCTCCTCCAACAATCAATACGGTGTTATTGTGGAGGACTCTGCACCTCCAACTATATTCTATTCTTCTCCTGCAGGGTCTAGTAATCAATCCAAAATAACATTGTGCAGGGATGGATTGCTAATTTTGCAGTGGCAATGGCACCCTCCAGCATTAGTGTTACAGAAATAAAGAATTAAATTTGAAAGCTAGGAGTTTTAATTTTATGTTATTGATAGTTATACTATTCTGTTTTCAGTTTCTTTTGCATTCAGTCAGTGGTGACTATGGATCTGATCACTATAGATGGCAAGCTTAAATGCCACACACCTTTGTCTTCTTTGAATTTCAAACTTATTGAAAAAAAGTCTGGCAAAACAGGTGGCAGAGAGTAAAAAGGGCCGTGCATAGATGTTACTTGCATATATGATGTCAGGTTGAGGGTACCGTTACTTTGGGTAGGATCCCTGCTTGTTGAAAATTTGGAGAGACATATTTTCGATTTTGTATTGTATTATACTATCCATATAAAGAATTTTTCACATAATATGGCACAGTGTGTTTCCTGAGGCATTTGTCAAGAAATAAGGAAGATGTCCACTTGCATGTTATCTTAAATCATACAGTTTGTGTACCTGTTAGCACTCAAATTCCATCATCCAAACGTTTAAGATTGTAGGGCAGGAGGCGACACGCATCCAAACAAAAAAACCATTTCCCAATAATCATAAAGGCGTGCTAAAAAATTGACGTCTTATGGAATATGAAATTCATTGCTAGTTTTATTAACAACCCTGGCAGCTGAAACTTTACACTGGTATTTTTCTCTTTAATGACATGACAACGCAGACAGGTAAAATTCCCAACAAGACAGTTATATTACTAAGTGTAAGGTATTGCATTCTAGCTCAAATTACACATTTGTCCACTTGCATGTCATCTTCAATCAATCAGTTTGTGTACCTGTTAACCCTCAGATTCCATCATCCAAACCTTTAAGATTGTAGAGCAGGAGGCAACATTGATCAAAACAAAAAACTATTTCCCGATAATCCTAAAGGCGTGCTGAAATATTCATGTCTGATGGAATATGAAATTCATTGCCAGTTCTATCAACAAGAATCAACGCTAGCAGCTGAAAATTTACACAAGTATTTTTCTCTTTAAAGACGTGACATGCATAACAACACAGACTGGGCGAAATTTCAAACAAGACAGTAATATCACTAAATGTAAGGTATTGGATTTGTGCTCAAATTACCCATTTGTTCCCCATTTAACATGCTTGCAATCTTCTTTGCAACACTTTTCTTTGCGAATTCCACCCACCTGCAAAAACATTCAACTAACAATAGAATAAATATAAGGGAAATGAATTAAAAGTACATGTTATACTTGGGTCCTTCAAATATGTTATTTTCCTTTTGTTGTTAGCAATAACATCAGGGGCACCGTACATTTTTATTGATGGAGGATATAAAAGTAAAATCTCATTGCTGAATAGATGTGTTGGTACACTACTATATTATAAGAGCTAGATACAACCCAATTCCGATCACAACTAGAATTTATTTTTTATGTCATTCATTTTTCTAATGGGATCAATGGGGGTTGTCACAGGGTCCCCCCACCCGACTAAATCAATAATAAAAATGGAGGCACGCACACAAGGGCCAGGAAAGCATTTACAAGCACTCTGGCATCCTTAACACATCAAGAAGAAAACAATGATTAGAAGGGATACCTTGAGCTATCCCATTACCTTTTACGAAGTATGGCAAGACTTCCAAAAGCACTCACTTACAACATTGGAGGAATAGAAATCAAATAACTCTGCTGCATTGATCAAAACCCTTGCAGCTGGCACTAATCAACCAAGAATAAATTGAGAAAATTGGATGATTTGAAGCAGTCCATCTCTTCCAAAAACTTTCACCAAAATAAATTTAATCCTTACCAAAAATGCCAAAGCAGAGCTCAAAACTTATTTAAAACCAATCATACATAGCCTAAAAAATCTGGTTTGAACGTATGCCCCCTCCCATTCATAGAAAATGGGGATTACAAGCCTTGAGTCCTTGACAATTAGACAATGTGTTGTTTTGTTGCCAACATGGACTAACTCCCTACAAGTAGAATACTGGGTTTACCCATGCTGCAAGAGCAGCCAATCAGACTGAAATGGAACAGACTGTACCCATTCCAATGAAAAGAAATAGGGTGTTGGGATAAAGCAGGTCTGTGTTTAGCACTTAATTTACATAGCATCGCCAATAAACTCCACAAGTGCATTGTCCTTGAGATGAAAAAAAAACAAAATGCCTCAGTCACAGCCATTTCTCTTACAACAATCTTGGAGTAAATTTTGTTGCAGTGTGCAAGTCACCACAAACTCAAAGGATCGTGATAGCTTGAATGCAATTGCCAGATTTCCCTAGAGTGGTAGAAGATTAACTCATTTTCCTTACTGCTCCTCCCAAGACGATATCAGCAGCCTGACCTAGATCTCTTATATCTGTGGATATAATCTGAATCTCTTTGAAAGACACCCCACTGGTCTTAGAGTGCTCCATTAGTTAAAAGAATTTGAAGACATCCTTTCTCAGACATCCTTTCTCACGCTATCCCTTGCATTTTTTCAGACAGACACAAATCTTCTTCCAATTGTTGGAATTCCAGAAAGAAAAGACAAATCCAAACAGATTCACTGAGGAGGCATGACTACAAAGATTAGCATGATAACAGTCCAAAGGTTTGTTTATAGCTTTACTCCCATCTGTTTAAGCTAAATCAGGAACCGGAGTCCGCAACAAATCTTGCTTGGCCGACATTGGCCTTCAGGATGCACATGTTGGCCAGAGTTGATAGAAGACCTTCAACCAATCCACCAACACCATAAGACATCTGAATTACATTCAAGGATAACAGATCTACCTGTGAACTCAAGCTATGGGCTAACTTTGATGACACTCACAAAAATAGTGTGTCATGGCCTTGGCCTTCAGGAGCATGCACATGTTGGCCAGAGTTAGTTGTCTTCGTTGTGGTGGCTGCTACCCATACATGAAAAGGATGGTTCCACACTTGGTCTTTGGGAAAATGATGCATATTGTTTTTTTTTTGTTTTTCTTTTTTCTTTCCCATTTGGAGGCCCCTCTCATCTTTTCTAGGGATTATTAGGGTTGGCTCTCATAATCAAATGAAAGTTCTTGAAAGTTTTTACTACACTAACCACAAAATAGGGGATAACTAGGTTTAATTAATATAGCACAATAAATCAGACTTAAATACACAAATATAAATATTATTCTAAGAGCATATATAGCATAGAAATATAGGAAAAGATAAAAGTATTTGAAACGACTAAAGAGCTAGGGTTTTTTAATTTTGGAAAATACTTGATTTGTTGCTGATTTGGAGATAGTCATTAACAACAACAATGGAAGATAGGTTCAGATTACAAGGTAAAACAGACCCAGAAAGAAAACGGAATTCGTACACTTCGATCAAAACACAAACTCGCAATGGTGACTCTGATCCTCTGGTTTTGGGTCCCACAATAAGTGCACAACCCCGTTTAAGGAAAAAGGAAAAAAAGTCTTCAAATCAACACTTGATACGAGTAAGCAGTTAATCTGGCGCATACAAATGTCTGAGCCCTTATCTTTGCAATGGATGCAACAAGTACTAAATGCAAGATGTTCTCTTAATTTTTGAATTCTTCTTTTTGCATTGGGATGCTCTTGAAACAATAAATTCCTTACAATTTGCACGTTTGATTGTGTATGAAATGACATCTCTTAATTGTCCTAGATGCACTAAAGCACTCATGTATTCATGGAATTCTTGAATTCAAAAAAAGACCCTATTGGCACGCAAGGCAATACAAAGTGCAAGAAGGCTGAGAAAGGGACACAAAACCCTAGGTAGTCCACAAACAAATGTCAAAAGCTTCCATAGAATCAGGCCCTAGAATCATACAAGTACAGTTCTAGCAGACCAAAACCATACAAGTTCAGTTCTGGAAAAGAAGAACAAAACAAGGAAACAAGGGAAAACAAGGAAAACCCAAGGAAGAGAGAAACAAAGGAAAAATATGGGCAAGCAAAGCAGGACAAAGAGTTGACGAGGAAAACAGAGTTGGGAGGAAAAACACAGAAGCAAGTGTCAAGAGTCGCACAAAACACGAGGGAAGCAACTTAAAGGGATATTATCAACCCCGCACATTTTCCAATTCTTCCTATAATATGTGGGAATCATCAACAAATTCCACTCAAACTGGCATTGGCACTAATATTTTATAAATCACAAGGAATGCCACTAAACAAGGCAACACTATATATTGGAAACACTGGTCACCGAGGCTTCATCTTCACTGTAGTATCAGAAGTACGACTTTTACTGACACTCACAACCTACGGCCTCTTCATTGCCTCTGCAAATCCTGGAGCCTATGGCTTAACCACACTGTCGAGGATTCTAGTGAAGGATGAAAACGAGGTGATGTTGGGCTCATATTTCTTCTCAACACAGAAACATCTCACCTTGAGACGCTGCAGCATCTTCATGATGCTATTTTGGATAATAGTGTGGTGCCCTTCAAGAAGGCTTACATGCAGCCTTTGTTTCACTACTTTGCACAGAATATCCAGATGGGGGAAATATTTCATTCTGCTGTGACTAATCCAACAACTCTTTCAATGACATTTATACAGAAGAGCCACGATCATTTAAGGATGTGAAGGCTTTGGTCGATATTAAAGGTGTCTTGGGACTGAATTGTAGTATGCTAAAGGTTGTGTATTTTTTCATATCTACCTTTAATTTTGATGTGTCGTTTGTGGAATGGATCAGGTTGGAGTGATCTGCATTGCCGGGAAATCCTTGTGTGTGAGTGTCTTGTTGAGTTGGTTGAGAAAATTTCTATAAGAATACACGGTCACTTGAGAGATTCGAGAAGGGAAATTGCAACTACTAAATCACCCTCTCATATTTGGGACGAAGGGCAGATTATGGACATTCATAAACAAAGGGAGTTGAGATTGATACTTTGTTTTGTAGGTGCCCACATTTTTGTTTGCTTCCCTCCATTGTATACAACTACAAGCTTCTCTACGATAGAGCAAAATTTAGTAATCTATGGAGCTCGACGATGCCCTACCCCAGCACTAGATGGCTCCTCCACGTTATTGTGATTCCCCCCTCGATTTTTCAACCCTCCTGCGTTTTCTATTCTCAACTCGATCACCATTGCAATTTCGTGCAGCTTCTGGTCACGTTTTTCACAGGGTTTCGTGGTCACGTATTTCGCAGGAACTTGTGGCTTCGTGGTTTACATTTTCGTGGCCTCACGGTTTAGCAGGTTTCGTGGTTTCACTGTTTTTGCAAGGTTCATGGCTCACGTTTTTCATAGAGTTCGTGGTTCCATTCTCTCAGTTTCACGGTTTCTGCAAGGTTTCTTAGCTCCACGGTTTCGCTCCATTGCAATTTTGTGAAGCTTCATGGTCACATTTTTCATAAGGTTTCGTGGCCTCACGGTTTTTGCAGGGATCGTGGCTTCACGGTTTTTGTTGGTTTTGTGGTCTCTTTTCACAATCTCCACAAGGTTCATGGCTTCACGTTTCTTTGTTTTCGTGGCTCGTCATTTCCCCTTTCGTGGCTCGTGTATTATGGTCTACAACTTTCACAGGTTTTCGTGGATCGTGCAAATTCTTTCCTTCTTTCCCAGCTCGTGTTTTGGCTCGTGGTCTTTGTCCGTCATCTTGGCTCGTTTCTGCCACAGGTGTTGTGGGCTCGTGATTCCACAATTGTTCGTGGAAAAATATTTATTTCCCAGTGTGTGGGGGATCTTTGTCATTTTTGTTCCCCACCCTCGTGGTCTATGGGTCAACTTCGTGGTTATTTACAGATTGCT
The DNA here is from genome assembly GCA_019776745.2 of Taxus chinensis. NCBI lineage: Eukaryota > Viridiplantae > Streptophyta > Pinopsida > Cupressales > Taxaceae > Taxus > Taxus chinensis. Next base: position 657,241,291 of record CM034152.1, read on the forward strand.
CACTTTTGGAGCACGGTCCATTACCTACTTTGATCTTCTATGCACAGGGCCACTCGGTTTGGGGGACTTGGAGACTCTCCTCTAATCATTTCACCTCTCCAAGCAGTCTACCCTTCCACGATGACTCCCTCCACCCCTGCAACGCCGTTGGTCTCTGGCCTTGGATCAAACGAACAGGGTCAACAGGAAAGCAACCTCCCAAACCTTATTGTTGAGATGCTCAGTAGGTTAGAGACTTTGGAATCTTCCAACAGAACTCTTCGAACTGAGGTCTTTGAATTAACTTCTCGGGTTGAAAAGGTTGAAGCAGACAACCTTTCTCTACGCAGGCAACTTACAAATATCACGACTCAGGCCATTCCAACAGGCACTAATGATCAATTGCATGCAGAAATTTCAGACTTGAAGCACAAACAAGAAGAGATTCAAACCCAACACGAAAACCTCAGGAAACAATCTGATTCTTGGGCACAAATTGTGAAAGGCAAGGACCAAAACACTCCTATTACTGTTGTGGAGGAAGTTGTACAGGAAAAATTGGTGGAAGAAAGAAACAGACGAGCAAGAGAGCTCAATCTCAAGGTAAGAGGGCTGCCCACACCCCCTCCTTCCTCTAATCCTTTGGACCTCGCATCTGATTTCATCACAAACAAGTTGGGGCTGCCGGAGGTGCAAATTGATAGAGCATGGCTTGGTCTTGATTCTACCCTCTTCCTTCGTTTCAAATCTGCTGAAGACAGACTTTAGGGCTCTTAGGGCTAAACGGAAACTATTCTCACTTCCAGATAAGATCTTCCTTGATGAAGATCTCACTAGAGCCCAGGTGGCAGAGCTTAAACAGTCCCGGGAAATAGTCATGGTAGCCAGGAAGGCAGGTAAATGGGAGTGGTGATTCGGAACCTCAGACCAGTGATTCGAGACACTTTCCCTCCTGGTTGGGCCTCCGGGTCCAAATGACAGTCCCGCTAGGAGAGGCGTCGTTGCAGGGGCATTTCCATTTCATGTTGGAATGGAAATAGGGTCTTACTGGTCTTCACCCGATCTCCTACAGGATGCATTGGGACACTCTGATCTCCTTTTTGTTACGGAAACACATGAGAGCCCCGTTCGTCCTCTCCCAAACCTTAGGGGGTACTATTGGCTCTCTGTTTTCAAGCAGGATACTAGGAGCTCAGGTGGAGTTAGGGGTTCTGGCGGAGTCGGTTGTTTGGTTAGGGACACTCTTCAAGGCAGGATTTCTGTGGCAGCCGAGGACGAGTTTTCCCGTTTTCTGTGGATCAAGGTTAGGCGGACCCCACACCTTATCCGAGACATTTTTATTGCAGTGTGTTATTTCCCTCCTGTCTCTTCTCCCTTTGCCATTGAGAATGGCCTAGATGGGGACCCCTACTTTGACCTTTCTGTTGGCATTTCTCAGTTCTCTGTAGTTAGTGAGCTCATCCTTTTAGGTGATTTCAACACTCGAACCAAAAACTTCCAAGTCCCATTGCATGACAGGATTGTTGATGCTCTTTGTACCTCAGAGGTGGACCCGGGTTCTGTTGGTCTTCAAAGGGAGTTTGATGATGTGGCAGGGCCCTTGACAACATATGGCCGACACCTCTTACAGATGGGGGAATCTCATGACATTGTTGATCCTTAATGGCATATCTTGTTTCCCGGATTCTCAGTTCTTCACTTGCAGACCTCACTATGGTGGCGCTAGTGTAGTTGATTATGTCATGACTACCCCTGACCTTCTTCCATTTATCCACCACTTTTTCGTCTCCCCCATTCCCCTTGCTGACCATGCGGCCCTCTCCTTCTCCTTGGAAACCACTCCCCCCAGACCCCTAACCCCCCTCACTGCCCTCCACGTACCACTTCTGAGACTTGATGAGGGTGACCCCGTAACCTTCTCCTTTCATCTTCATCAGCTTCTCCCCCCTTTATCCCTTTTCACTATGTTCCCCACTGACAAGATGTACAACCTTCTTTCCACCGCTATCCACAAAGCAGCCTTGCTTTCCTACCCCCATTCCACCTCCAAGCCCCTTGGTACGAGGACATGCCCCATGAACCAATGGTATGATGACGACTGCAAATCCCTTCACTGCCAGCTCCGCATGGCCTTTACCCATGACCTTCCATCCTTCCCCTCCCTCAAAATTGCCTATCGTAATCTCCTCCACCACAAAAAGCGTACCTTCATTGCCCATAGAAGAAGGGATCTCCGCACTTCACTTCTGCATTCCCCCAAACGTTTTTGGCATACCATCATTCCCCGGCGCTCCCCCTTACCCCTGGATCTTGACCCCCACACTATGTTCACCCACACCTCCACCCTGTATGATATCCCTGGTCACCCCCAGACCCAGGTTGTGTCCCCACCCTCCACCTGCCACATCTTCACCTACAAAAATGTTAAAAAGGCCATATCGGTGATGAATTGCAGCAAAGCAGCAGATGAGGAAGGCTTTCAGGTAAAGTTCTTCAAGCATGGGATCAGCACCATCAACAATTATTTGGTAGACCTTTTCAATCAGGTGGTGTGTACTGGCTTCCTGCATTCTTGGTCCCACCATATTATCCACCCTATCCACAAATCCGGTCCTACTTCTGACCCTAATAATTACAGGACAATTATGGTGGGTCATACTTTCTCCAAGTTGTACGCCACTGCTCTCTATTTGCAGCTATCCGAGTTTCTTGAGCAGTACCATTGCAGAGCCAGAGGACAAGCATGTTTCAGGACAGGGTACCAGACTACTGATCACATTCTCACCCTCCATGCTATCATTGAGGAAGCACGTCACCGTTCATCCAGAGTCTTCTGTTGCTTTGTGGACTTTCGGAAAGCCTTTGACTCTGTTCCGCGGGAGATCCTTTTCCGCAGACTTAGAGACATTGGTATTTCTGAAACCCTTCTTGTCGCCATCACCCAACTGTATGAGGAGGTCTTGGGTCGCCTTTGTACTGTTGTTGGGCTTTCTGACTTCATCAGGAGCACCATCGGAGTCAAATAGGGCTGCCCTCTCTCTCCTACTCTGTTTGGTATTTATATTGATGAGTTGGAGGAATTTCTCCGGGATCACATACAGGACGGGGACAGTTGTCTTCTTCACCAGGTTTTGATCTACATCCTTCTCTTCGCGGATGATGTGGTCCTTTTGGCTTCTTCTGTGGAGGGGTTACAGAGACAGCTTGACACATTAGCCCTCTTTTGTGATCATAGACAACTTACAGTCAACCTGGGTAAAACCAAGGTTATGGTTTTCAATGTGCTGAAGACCTCTGACTTTCATTTCTTCTACAGAGGGGAGGAGTTGGAGATCACCAACTCCTACACATATCTGGGGGTTCTCTTCTCTGGACCTCGCTTCAGTCTACGCCCGGCTATTTAACCCCGCATCAACAAGGGGTACGACTCCCTTGCGATCTTGGAGAGACAGTGCTTTTGTCACCACTTTCAGGACACTTTGTCCAAGATGTCTCTCTGGGACTCTCTTGTGAGACCCACAGTTCTCTATGGTTCTGAGGTTTGGGGTCCCTCCCTGCTCGAGTCAGATTGGGCTTCTATTGAGCGTGTTCAGATCCTTATGCTCAGACAGATCATCAGGTGTAAAGAGATTGTTCCTCATAATATCATCCTTGCCGAGTTTAGGGCTCGCCCTTTCAGACTAGAGGTCATCTTTGGTCTCGTCTCACTCTTGCACCGTATCCAGGGACTTTTTGATTCTTCCACTGGCAGAGATAGGTACATCTACCTTGCCTACCGTTCTTTTGAGGCCATTGCCCTCTCTGACCGTAGTGGTCGTGTTCGTTGCTGGTATGTCAGGGCCTCTCGTCTCCTTGGATCCATTGGGATCAACATGGACCGTCTCCCCCCTTTCAGGTACTCCATGGATGCTCCTGCTCATCTCCTTCCAAACAAGCAGGACCTACACAGAATCATCAAAGACGATATTTACCGATAGTTCATCCAGATTACTTGGACCAACCCCCGAGATGAGCTACGCCCGAAGATGGCCTTCTACGCCAATCACTTTCTCGAAGTCAACAATGGACTCATCATTCGACCCACCTATATCTCCCATCATTGGATGCATGCTCTCTGCATCTCCCTGGGCCAGTTCAGAGTTGGCTCTCATAGGCTTCGGGGTCGAGAGCGATCACTAGTTGGATCGGGCCGAGAGGATCTGCCAGCTTTGCTCCCTCCAGGAGATTGAGACAGAGGAACACTTCATTTTCCGATGCCCCATCTACTATGAGATCAGAGGGAGGTTTCACTGTCTATTCCGTGAACGTCCAACGTTCACGACCTTCTTCAGGTATTATGATCAGAGGTGTCTTCGCTCTCTATTTACAGGAAGCTCTTAAGCTCCGTGACGGGGTCCTCCATCCACCTTCTAGGGAGACTACTACTAGACGGATCACATCTTTCTTTGTCTGTGCTCCCAGGTGAGAGGGGCACCAAGCGGAGACCTGATCCTAGTGGGGACCCTCATTCTAGATCTGTCAGGACCAGAGGTGCTTCTTCCTAGGCCAGAGATTTATGGACTCAGACCCGACCAAAGGCCCCTTCTCATAGGCGTCAGACCACCAGGTTCACCCAGAGAGCTCGACTCTCCACGGATCATAGGCGTCCCAGACAACTTCTAGTTCCTAACACCAGACATCAACACATCACCAGATTCTTTCCGTCAGACCTTGGGCGACAGTCATGAGGGTTGGTGTCGAGGCTTTTCCCTCCACCTCCCTTTCTTCTTCTTTGTACTCTCTTTCTTCTTCTTTTGTTGTTCTCGGAGACCCGTTTTGGGTTTTCCCTGCTGCTTCTGATTTGCTTTGTATGGTGCAATCCCATTGACCTATTTCTGTGGTCACTTGTTGGACATTTAATAAAATCATCTTATTTTATCTTATCTTATCTACCAACTTATTTTATTTTATAAAATTCTAGTTTTTACTTTAACTTGTTCATGAAAAAATCCAGAGTCAAGGAACAATAGTGGCTGTCACAGCTTCAAATTATGCTCCTTTATATGTTTTAATTTATGCTCTCTTGTATGAGTTGACACATTAATATTTGTGTGATACTCGTGCCAAGTTAACTTTTTCCACACCAAAATCGGAGCTTTAGAATAGTGTATGGAGATCCATAAAAAGAATAAATAACATAGAATAATAATTAAATAAAGCATTCTATTATGGGGCGCCAAAGATAGAATGGGATGCATGAGCATCAAGATCTTATTTTTAGGATGGAGAGAGGATAAAACAATTTTATATTATTTCTTCCTATTTTTAGGATGGGGTGCCAACATGGGAGAGAGGATAAAGCAATTTTATACTGTTATTCCTATTTTTAGGAGGGGGAAGCCAACTTTGTAGAAGGCCTTATAACTTATAAAAGCAGATTTGGAGTTTATTATTGAATGATCTTGGAAATTTATCAACTACTTCTTTGTCTGCAAGTAGTTTTTTTCTTCTGCATTAGCAATAGAGGACGAAATCCCTCATTTTGCATACAGATTTGAGGACAGAATCCCTCAAATCTCAACTAGGCAATTCCATTTCAAGGGTTGCAGTGACAATTCAAGGTGCAAGTGTTCCGCCAGTTCAACTCCAACCAATTGTATTAAAACACTGGTATTTTTATTGTAGTTGGTTCGTATTCAATAAATAAAAGGCTGATTTTTACGCATTATGACTCGTTTTATATAAAAAATCATATTATTGTTGTTATAATAGTTAGATTTTTAATACTACTGCCCCTAGGGTTTAACAAAATATCCAGATCTGTTAGAAATTATTTTCAAGGATATTACAGTGGTATCAAAGCGAGGTTCCTCCCAGCTTGTGGAAGGGAACCAAAAAAAAAAACAAAGGAAGCGTTAAAAAAAAATTGCAACTTTGAACTTCATGCAAGGTAATGACAGAGAAGACAGGTACCAACAGACGGAGAAAAAGAAAGCTTTAAAACAACCAGAGGAAGGTTTAAGGCAGCAAGACCAAAGGTTGTTTTTGAGGGAAAAGACGGGCAGTATTCTCGCCAGCTTGTGGATCAAATAAAGAAGGAATCCATGACAATGTTTATTCAAGCACAGTTCTTACAACGAGAAGAAATCATAGATCCCATTCACGAGGCGTTGGTAAAAATAGAAAAGTACAAACTTGAGGCCCCCCAAAATCCTTAACCAGTATCAAGGGATGCCTGATTATCTTAAATCTGAAGTTTCCTTTGATAAGTATTTGGAGTTACTCAAAATGAGGAATCCAAATAAAAGAGGGTTATGTCAATACATAAGAGGGTTGAAGAAGAAAGAAGAACAATTAGTGTTGCAAGAAATTGAGAGGAAGTGGCCCATGAAGGAATCCACCATACAAGAGGAAGTTGAAATAGATATTCCTATTCAAGAAGCACCCATCAATCTCCCAAAGATTGTGTTCATGCCCATATGAAGGGGATTCGCAGAATAGTTGTACAAATAAAAGTGAGGAAGTCAGGGGGAAAGGACATCACTTGTTGGATGCAACGAGCTCAAGATGGAAGAAGATGCACCAAATCATGAATGATCCTCCGAACTTCCAAAGGGTAAGCCATTGATTGATTTTCAGAGTAGCATTATGGATGGATATGCGTTGGAGGAGAACATTTTGATTAGCACTAATTCAGGAGTCTTGAGTCCCAAAGATGGAGGTGTTGAGGGTATCTCAACAATTCCTATTCCAGCACAAGAAGGTGAACACTTTCATTACAACCTAAGGTATAAGAATATTTCAAATATGTCGATCCCTATTATGTCATTTCAAAATAGGGTCAAGGATACAACTTGCAACATAAAACATGCACCTAAGGAAAATGACTCAGCAGATACTAATGTTGAAATGGAGCTTGCTGAAATTTTCAAATCAGCGACTAATAATAAGCAATTTCGGCAGCAGTTTGGACAACAATAGTTTTTTGTACAACAGTAGTTTGCATAGTCATTTATGTCGGCATCACATGAAGCATTGAGGGTGGGAATTACAAATTCCCAAGGTGGATTTGGGATACCGGCTTGCAATTGCTTGAGGGCAAGCAATTCTAGGAATGGTGGACTCTAATGTCCCCCTTTAAGAATTAATTGATTCTAGATACCCGAAGCTTAATCTTTTATTTTCCATACGCTAAGGGGAATTAAAAGGAAAGTAAATTAATTTAAGTGGTCCAAGGGTATTTTTATATTTTATTTGGAAAAAGGACAGTAGAATCATATTTTCATCCAAAAGGCAAAAGTGGAATAAAATAATAATAAAATAAAGCATTCTAATATGGGGCGCCAAAGATAGAATGGTTTGCATGAGCATCAAGATCTTGTTTTTAGGATGGGGAAAGGATAAAACAATTTTATATTGTTTATTCCTATTTTTTAGGATGGGGTGCCAACATGGGAGAGAGGATAGAGCAAATTTATATTGTTATTCCTATTTTTAAGAGGGGCGCCAACTTTGGAGAGGGGCCTTAGAAGTTATAAAAGCAGATTTGGGGTTTATTATTGAATGATCTTGGAAATTTATCAACTACTTATCTGTTTGCAAGTAGCTTTCGCTTCTACATCAACAATAGAGGACAAAATCCCTCATTGCAAACAGATTTGAGGACGGAATCCATCACATCTAAGCTTGCCAATTCCATTTAGGGGTTGCAATGGTCATTCAAGGTACAGGTATTCATCCAGTGCAGCTAGGGCACACTTTTCAAGCTTTATTCTACATCCAGAACAGCAAGTACAACTAGGGCTTCAGTATCTAGGGGCAAAATTCAGTCAAATCAGTTTGCATGCCCTTCTCTTCCATCTATCTTTTTGTTTAGACCATCCAATGCGAGGAAATAATTGTCTTCAAACAGTATGGTATTTCTTTTATTGTAGCCGATTGAAATCAATAAATAAAAGACTGTTTTGGCACCTTGAGGCTCGCTGTTTTTTATTTAAAAATCAGATTGTCGCTGCTGTCATAAAAGGCAATTTTTTGTACTAATGTCCTGGGGTTTTGACAGAAATACCCAGATTTATTTAAAGTATTTTTCAGGGATATTACAAAATATATGTGATTATCATGTCTTATAAATAATGTAAAAAACATTCTCATTGTTTCATGCAAAAAATCACTTTCAAAAGCATTATTTTTTCAAGTATATTTTGTTTGACTAGAAAATACATTCTCACTTATTTCATGCAAAAAAAAAATGCTTTCAAAAGCATTAGTTTTTCAATTATATTTTGTTTGCTACTCCTTTCAAGGGGTTCAAACCTGTGCTACAAATTGAATTCTCTAAAATTTGGAAGAACAATATTTTATGTAACATTTTTTAATGAAATGTGTACTTTACTCTTGTCAATTGAAATGTTAAAAAAATTATGAGGTTTGTACTTAATTTCCTCTAGTCAATTGAAATACAACTATTTTTTTCTACTTTTCATCAAAGAAGGATTGAATGAATAAATACCCTTCCACTTAAAATCAAGAGTAGCACTTCAAATTTGATCGTTGCCTCACAGTAGCATTAGAGTCTTTAGCTAGAAGAAAATCAAGGATGAACCACACATGACCATTCTTGACCAAATTTAAGCATGCCCAAAAATAGCATAACCTATACATTTGCAAGAAAATACGCTAGGCAGTTCACCTCTCAAAAGATAGACATCAAATGAAAAAAATGGGATCAATGCCGGTGCCTCTTCAAATAATCCATTAGGCTTCCAAGTCATGATCAATGCCGGTGCCTCTTCAAATAATCCATTAGGCTTCCAAGTCATGATCGATCCCTTCCTCATCATAAGAGAGACCAGCATTGAATTGTCTTCAACTGACAAACCATAAACTCCTGGGAAGATTGCCAATTTGACCGCTTGTACTAGAGTCATTGCCTCTACCTCATTATTTATAGCTTTAGCCTCTCCCATTTCATTCCTCACTAGAAACCTGCCCCAACACTACCCAAATTCCCTTTAGAGGCTCCATCAAATTTTTGACTAATGATGTCAATAGTTGAAGCCGTTCACTTCACCAAGGACCTTGTTGTCCTATTAATTTCATAGTTTCGAAAAAGTATAGGGCCCTATCTTTGCATTTATATTGACAAAGATCAAATTCATTGCAATAAGTATCAAGAAGTGCTTGACTAGCTCAAACCATTCAAATTTTCTCAATTTGTTCTCGCTTGATCAGCATTATCTCCAGGGGTTTGATTGATGAAGCAGAGTTATTTAAATTCTAATCCTTCATTGAAGTAGATGAATTTTGTTGAAATTCTTGATATATTACATATATAGCAATGAAATGGCTCACATAGTACATTTTTATCATTGTTTTCTTCATAACAGATTAGATATGCCAAAATGCTTATAGATGCATTGCCAATCTTGGTATATGCCAGCACCTCTATTTTTTTATTGATTTAGTTGTATGGGAAACCCTACACATGACAAGCCTCATTGATCCATTTTTAAAAATGAATTATATGCACAAAATAAACACTACCTATGATCACAATTTCAATCTTGTGAGAATTTTTTTGTTGAAGCAAACACCATTTTCTGAGTGAATAAAATATAGAATTACTTAAGATTCCATCAATGCTAGAGAAAACTAACCCTTCTGTGAATTCTTTCCCTCTGTTTCCCCCTGCTCGTCTTCGACGCAATCTCGCCCCAGGATCTATACTCAATAACAAACTGTCATTATTAGTTTTTCCATGCTTCTGAAGCCAAGAATATCTGAAACAAAACTTCTAAATACACAGCATTAAATATTATAAAAATATCTCAATGTTTTGGATCCATCTATGGAATCCCTTGTCAGGAGAGTGTGGCGTACATTCCAAAGGAAAAAAGATTATAAATATTAATACTTTGGCCTCGTGACCTTGACTCTCCCTACCTTGTTGCTCTATCTCCACAAACTTTTCATATACACGATCTTGCATCTTTTCACCGTTGCTGATTTTAAATTAACTGTATAAGAGGTTTCAGCTTTCCATGGATTCAAAATTATGGTAATATTTCACCGAGCTACAGTCCTAGCAACATGAATAGAATATTTCATCGAGCTAGGGTTTATTCAAAACAAAGAGAATATATTGCAAACTAAGGTTTATACAAAATGAAGAGAATATTTTGCAAGCTAGATTTTATGCAAAGTAACAAGAAATTTTGATTAGACTAGGGTTTCCTCAAAATGAGGAGAGAACTTCATCAAAATGCGCTTTATTCAAAACAAAGAGGAATAGTCTGTCAAGCTAGTGTTTATTCAAAATTAAGAGAATTGTCCATCAAGCTAGGGTTATTCAACATGAACAAAATATTTTGCTAAGCTAGGGTTAATTCAAAATGAGGAGTACTTTTGTGAAGCTACAGATTATCCACAATAATAATATTTTATTCAACGAGCATTTTTTCACAATGAAGATAATATTCTATCCGGCTAAGGTTTTTTTTAGAATGAAGTGAATCTTTTATCGAACTAGGATTTATTGAACTCGACATGAAGAGAATCTTTTATCAAGCTAGGGTTTATTCAAAATGCAGAGAAAAAAATTGAGCTAGGGTTTATTCAGAACTAAGATAACATTTTGTCGAGCTAGGGTTTATTCAGTACTAAGATAACATTTTGTCGAGCTCGGGTTTATTCAAAATGGAAAGAATATGTTATCAAGCTAGGGTTTATTCAAAATGGAAATAATATGTTATAGAGCTAGGTATTATTCAAAAAAGTAATATTCGTATTGAAAACACAGACAATGTTTCGCCAAGCTAGGGCTTATTCAAAACGAAAATAGTGATTTGTCGAGCTACAGTTTACAAAAAGAATATTTTGTCAAGCTAGGGCTTATTCAATACAAACAAGAATGTTTTTTTGAGCAAGAGCTTATTCAAAATGAAGAAAATGTCTGGTCACAACAGAATTTAATCAAAATAAACGGAATATCTTGTCCAGCTAGGGGTTATTTGAACGGAAGTGCATATTTCGTTGAGCTTGGGTTAATATATATATATCAAGCTAGCTTTTCTTCAAAATTAAAATAACATTGGTCAAATATGATGATCTTGTGTAGCAAAAGCAAATGGACTTTCAAAGAAGGCCTCAAGTTCAAACCCCATGAAACATGATAGTGTTAAAATTGAGTAAAAATTCGAATGAATTTGATGGAGGAGATATACCTCGGCCGTGGGAACTAAGCAAAGGTAACCAAGAGAGAGAGAGAGAATTCAACAAATTAATATTTAAAAAATTACATTTTAACAACCCAGGGCTAGTTAGAGATCTAATGTTTTCACAGTCCATTAGATAAAAGGAAGAGAACTTCTGGAAAAAACTGTGTGCAGAATTTTTGATCGAAATTTTGGACCACACTCTATCATCCAAAGGCTAGGGTTTATTGAAATACGCATGAAAAAATTAAATATTGGGGTTTCTTACCTTCTGGCGCCAAATAAATCCGAAGCACCTCTCCATAGTCGGAGAGAATTTGTCTGAGCTTGAGGGGCTTCATGTGCGGAGGTACGCGGCTCAAGTAACAGACACCTCCCCTCTTTTCCACATCTAAATCCACTTTCTTTCGCTTCCTCTTCTTTTTACTTTCTATATGTTCTTGAGCAAATTTATCTTCATTCTCTTCCATGGAAAGCCCTTCTTCTTCGGTCATTTATTTCTGTTATTCTTCGTCTCCGCTTACTATTTTACCAGCCGTGCTCGCGGTCGCAACCTGAAATGCTCTGCAAATTCTCAAATTTTAAATAATTTTCTTAACCCACCCTGGTGTGGTGAGGGAATTGATTTCAAGAGCCGTTTACGAATATACAGAACTACAAAAACATGCATAGGTGCTTTTGAGAGGATATTGAAGGATTTACTGATAGGATTATGTTCTTTATTGAATCGTGATGTGAAATCATAATGAAGTAAAATGATATTATTACATATAAAATATATATGTAATGTTACTTTAAATTTGATATTATTACATATAAAATATATATGTAATGTTACTTTATTAGATTCCTCGCAAAAATGGTGTTCTTTTATCTTGTTCATTAACAAACTTCCTCTATATTTTGGCACATGTTGGGAGTACTTTGGCAAATTTAAACTAATTGGGTTGGAGCCCCTGTTTGTTGCATATGGTGAAACAAGGTGAGGAGTATGCTGGCAAATGTAAATAGGAAACCACTCTCTATCCCTGAGTGGTGCAAGCGGTTGCAAAAGTTGACAAATATGTACAACGGAAGTAGAATCGGATGGATAAGAACACAAAGATGGAAGCCTCATTTATAAGAAGCGTGGAGATGCTCTTCCGCTACAACATCTTGGGTATCATTGGCAAGTTTCTTAATCTCATCTACCCACCAAACATAAAATTCCCTAGAGATATGTCATCTCATGGAATGAAGTGATTGAAGGATACTGACAAAATGGGATTGTTGTCTACGCTTTGGGAACATTTAAATGCCAAAATATGAAATTTTTGTAAATAAACACCAAGTGTTCAACCAAATGATACAACATGTTATCTTTTTAAATGAATATCATAATTGTATCTTACAGAAGACATGGTCATCGTCAAGAGACATTGTGATTGTTTCATCAAATAAAACAACTGTATATTCACCCCGATCAACTCACATATACCAACATACGTTTGGCCTATAACAAAATACGAGGTTTATAGCAACGTACGGACATCCATCAAGGCATAGTAGGCAATGTTTTTTTTATTGGAAGTTACTATATTGTCCTCTCCCCATCCATCACAAACTTAAAATAGAAAAATTACAACTCTAATCAACTAAACATTGTTATCCTCTCTGGCATAAATTGCAACTCATTTAGAATTGCATCGGATTCTTCATAAAGTAATTGAATTCCAGAGAAAATGCTTTGGCTCTTAATTAACATTGCTTCTTCACACGATCTGACAAAAATTTCTCGGTGGATACATGATCTCTAAAGATTTGGTTTCTGTTTTTTGTTAGATGGAATCATTGAAACAGTCTCCCGTGGCCCTGAATGTCTAGTGTGCGCCATCTGTGAGAGCCCTTTTGAAAGGGGTTAACGGATCAAACTACCACATATCCTTAAAATATGGTATTTTTAGGACAGGGCTCTTCAAGACACACAGTGCCTCAGCGCTGCGGGGGTCATATGCCATAGCCCTAGCAGAACTGGCCTAGTCTGTGAAGTCCCTAGATGTTATCAGTAGAGACATCGATAAGCTCTCTCAGTACATAACCAATAAGGTTCTTTTTAATTTCCTTGTTAATCCAATCATACCAGACAAGAAGAAAAAGGGTATTCTCAAAGACATTACAAATGATGCCAAGTTTCAGCCTTATACATTAAATTTTCTCTACATTCTTATTGACAAGAAAAGGATTGACTTGATTGGTGAGATTTTCGAAGAGTTTGAGACTGTCTACAACAAACTGATTGACACAAAGTTGGCAGTTGTGTCTTCTATAGTCAAGCTTGAGAATTAGATTTATCTTGGTCCTTCACAAAATCAATGCAATGTTTTTTGTCGATTTAAGTCATATCTTCTGCTAGAGTGTTTCCATAATGGCTTGCTTAAATTTGATAGGCCACAATTCATCTATTGTTGCCCTGCAGCTCATCAACTGGGTTGGGGCTCGCCACCTCGCCAACATGGGTGGGGCTCTCTTCCTATCGTTGCTTTGCACCAGGATGCTTAGAACCCACCGCCACCTCTGCCACCATTAGACAAATTCCCTCGCCTCCACCTTGTCATTCCTACTCATGGGGAAGCAGACTTGGAGGAAGAAATTGTTATTGGTTGGGAGCTTCCAGATGCTGGCAAGGACTTGCCTCGTTCGGGGTGGCCGGATGATCAGGATCCATCTGCCTCAGGCATGTTTGTTGTTGCTGCTTGATTGTGTTTTTTGTTTGTTTTTAGCCGATGCTTTTTTTTGTACTCTCCTAGGCTCGACCTAGTTTGACTCTCGTTACTCTAGGTCCGACCTAGCTTTGTTTGTGGTTTTGAGGCGTACTCTCTTACCACCCGCTTTTTTGTTGAAAGTCATCTTGTATCATATTGAATTAATATAATATAAGATCTTTTTCATGAAAAATATGTTCATTCGCACATATAATGTGAATGAAAATTGGTGGAAGGTTTTCATCTTCTTGAAATGTTGAACATGCAAAAGATTTTCTTGAACTCTAGTGAATGTTTCCTTTGTTGTTGCATCAAATAATTCTTTACTTGCATCGTTAAAAGTTATGGCCGACAAACTTCCAATGTGGTCTTCAATTTGAACCTTAAACAAGTACATATAGTCATAACTATTAAAACCTTTTCACATGTTGAGCAAATTCATTTTCCTTCAAAGGTCTTTCTAGTCTTCATTTTATATGGCATGTTTGTGTGCATTGATGGGCAAGATGGATAAGCAAAATAATTCATTTCATCAATAAAAACTATTTTTCCTTGTAGTAATATATCCAAAGTGGTTTGTTAAAACTAGGAGAATCACTAGTAACTGCCTCAAATATATTTGTTTGGATGGAACTTTGAACGTCGAGTTCATCATGGCTTGTCAAAGATCAACCACCATAAAATTCCCCATGTTCCTCGCACCAATTTTTCAGCTTAGTTGCTTCTTTAATACTTGGGTTTATAAACATCTTAGTGTTGGATAGTGTGCCTAAAGACTTCCCATAAAAACTAGTTATGTGAACACACTTGAATGCAATGATAGGATGTGGTCTTGATTCACTGAGGTATTAGAGCTTAGAACCCTCTATATGGAGTAATCACCCAGAGTGTGGTGTCAATGGTGTAACCAAACATATATATATAATTTGAATTGTTCTTTTTTTCACGTCTAGACCATTCTTCCTAAATTGTGTTTTAAAGTCACCAACAAATGCAACAATTCCAAGTACGTTTATCATTAAATTTTCTTTCATGGTACTAATTACACTTATCAATATGAAGTGAAACTTGTTATATGGAATGGAGCCATTGTAAATAGAAAAAGCTTCCACGGTTGACATATTATGCAACATTATTTCATATTGAGATGGGAGATTGTTAAATGTTTTATTAGATTCACTCAATCTTTCATTGGAAATTGTATACACATTTCCAACTCGGATACTATCAGAATGTTTATCTATTTGTTTGTTGAAACAAATAATTTGTATGCACCCATCATCCTTATTAATGATATCAATTTTGAATAGCTTTCCACTTCCTCTAGTATTGTTAAAGTTATGAATGCTTGACTTAGAATTGTTCTACCTTGACTTGTCCACTCATCATAAAATGGAGATAATGCACCAATAGGAATTGTGCAAATGAAACTCTCTCGTGTTCATGTAAGTGGGTTGTTGTCAGTAGAAACATTCATTCATGCGGTTGAATTCTAGGACTCCATTTTTTTATTGATCAATTGTACAAAATTTGAATAATTAAGATGAAGCGAAATAAAAATTTGGACAATATAAATATCATAAATTAACAAAGTGGGTAAGTGCATGGAAATGAGGGACCAAAGGGGGGTCAAAAGGGGCCACTTTTTTCGTGATATCAGTAAAAGATGAACTTAAACCTAAAAATATGCCTACAACGTCAAACAAATTATCCTCTTTCTAGATATATAGTTTTTCACTTTTTTTACTATTATAAGGTTTCCATCTATATTTATTTCAAACTATATCTTTTTATACCTCTATTTTTCAGTGATTATACACTTCTATCTTTCATCATGTATCTTTTATTTCGCTCATCCAAATTGAATAAAAAATATATAGTCCCAAACTAGGACTAATTCGATACATGTTCAAAAAAAATCTACATTTTGATTTTTTTTAGGTAGTTGGGGGCATGGTCTGCTATCTATTATTTTTCAAATTTCAAAGTCTTTTTACTCGGAAAATCATTAAAAGAAATAACTATTTTTTATAAAAAAATATACCCCAAACCAAATGAGCTTATTTATTTTTTCAACAAAGGGTTTTAAAAAATAATAAATAGTGCTAAAAAATGGAGGGCCATGATTGACTCTCTACTATGTTTTTTGGGGGGAAAACACCGCGTAAAATTTTAGCTCCTTGACCCACTTATACTTAACCATTTAAAAAAGAAAATAGTAGTTTAGAAACTAGACTCTAAATTCTATGATTCATGTTCTTATAACATATTCAAATTTTAAGTGTAACTATCTCAATAACTCATACAAGTTAAGATTTCTTGTTTTTAAAGGAAAAAGAATCCACTTAAGACCCCCTTTTGACCCCCCATCTCTATGCACTTACCTATATATGTGTATATATGCATTATAATGTGTGTGTGTGTGCGCGCGTGCATATACATCCACACACACCCGCACACACACATATTCTAGAGGGGAGAATATATACAATACATAAAGATGATACTTTTTGTGCCCATGAAGATGAATAAATTTTTAAAATTCTCTAATAGACATCTTAACTGATCTAATGAAGGTTTGAAGCTCGAGTTTGGATCCCCTAGCTAAAACCCAAGGCTATTTTGGAGAGAAGAAAACTAAATTAAATTAAATTAATATGGGGCATACACCTTTTGTAAATGGTAAAGCATATTACTTTTTCTGCTTGTTCTTATCTTTCATGGGTGTAAAGAGCATGCATAATTGTCTAAAGGGTGTACGCCCTTTTTAGAATTATAACAAATTTGTAAAATTTATACAACCTTTACCATTTTTTCATGTTTTATAGGATTTGAACTGGCTTTGCACATGACAGCCATCAAATTCCTCATTTTGTCTTCTCATAAAAAATGATATTTTTTGTTTGAATTTGGATCCTCATTTGACTACAAAGCATAAAGATACACCATGGGGTATGATAGTCATGCCAAAGACCAACTAAGGAGTAAATAAATGAAAAAATTGAAGTTATGAGAGAAAAATAAAGAAAAAGACAAATGCCTAAGAAAGCAACTGAAAAAGCTTATAATCAAGATCAAGATACTTTTTCACAAAAAAAATGGTTTCTAACAAGAATAACATGTCCAATTTAAAGGAATTAAATTTAGAAACATATTCAAGTGGCATAAGAGATAAACAATTATTGTCAAATGATGAAAGTCAATATGTAGGACATGGTAATGAATTTGTATTGAATGCTAAAACACTGTCTAATGAAACACCTATCCATAATGAAGTTTTGGAGCATAATGATACAATACATTTGCATGATGATAATGAATATGATCACATAATGAGCCTTGTTGAACCCATTCCAAATGAAGAGGATTTTACTACCCCAATAAAGTTTGATGTTAACTTAGACATACATCCCCTCTTATGGTTAATACAATATCACTAACACATATAAGAAATGATGTCTTTTCTAGATTGACACCTCCATTTAAGATAATTGGATGAATACAACGATATTTGATTGAAATAAATGAGAAAATATTAGAACCCGTTAAAGGTAAAATGGAAAAACATACATGTATATTTCATGCTAGACGTGTATGGAACTATGCATCTAAGAAGAAAACACATATTGAATGATGGAAATTATCTGTTGAAATGATGAAAATGAAAAAATGTGTCATGTGATGCATACTTTAGGGTTGAAAACAATCAACCTAGATGGAAGAAATAATGCAATAATAAAGAAACTGAGTGAACCATTTAATGTTATATATAATAATAGTCAAAATAATAAAGATTTAGTACTTGTTACAAAATGAAGTCTAATCAAGGGGATCTATGATGAGCGAGCGCCATATCGTAACCCCCTCCACATGCTATCCAATCTAACGCACCACCCCCCCTGTGCCAGCCGCCCCCTGGGGACAATTGACGATATCGTTCCGGGAAAAAAAGGGTACCCTGCGGAGGGTCCCCCACGGGTTAAAGGGGTTGCGGGTAACAAAGTAGTACCCATTAACATGGTTAATTTTTATTTTTAATTTTTTTTTTTAAACAGTACAACCTCAAAATTCAATAGGGAGGCCTTTAATAAGTATGTAGAAAGAAGATGTAGAAAGAAGAACAAGATATTAGATGACCCTCCTTCAGTCAAAAGTGTTGTGATTTGTGGTTTATTATAGACTATACATGAAAAGATAACGGTGTTGTCAATTGAAGCAAAAAGACGATGTGATTAATTTTTTTTTTGACATGTGAAAACATAGGGTCTAGCCTATTAATCCTTATTATTTAATTCAAAGCATGTACACCATGGTAATTTAATAAAAATAGCATGCACTATTTTTTCTACAAAGGGTGTACACATTATTTGCTCCTTTTATAACTTATACAAGAATAGAAGACAAGGGCGTATGCATTGTGGATTACAAAAGATGTACACCCTTAGTATTTCATAGGATGTATACCCTTTTGGATTGTATGCGTGTGAATATTGTGAAAATTAGGCCTTTCCACCAATGATTTACTAAAAGAGTACTCATTTTTAAAAGGGCATACGCCCTTTGTGAAAATTGACCAAAAAAAGGACACTAAATTGTACCTTGTCTTTGTGCATCTACCTGGAATAATAACACTATGTAATCACTTCGATTTTACATCCATTTGTAATGGTTGATAATGTTTACATATAAATCTAGATTTGGAGTTCCATAAGGAGAGGTTGTTATCGTGATACCCTTTTTTTATTCTTTTTCAAACAAAAGAATAAGGCTAGATCAATATTTCTCCACTTCAAGTTGAGTTATTCATATGTTCTAGGTAATGTGGTTGAGTTTAATGCATTTTTTTGGGTTCTAGGCAGGAGTGCATCTTTTAAGTGGAAAGTTGGGGGAAATTGGAAATTTACCGGGAGGAAAGGGGAAGCAAGGGGAAAAGTTACCTCTTTGGTTTTAGCGTATTTCAGCAATTACATCTTTGGGGCATGTTCACCAATGACACTCTTGATCACGTTTGAAACAAGTTGTATTATGTCTCAGGTTGTTTGTTTGTTGTATTTATTCCTTACCTTTTCAATTTCAATACTTTTAGTGGTTCGTATTATTTTTGTTTTTTATCATGAGAAAATATTAATCTACCCATGTTTTCTTGAAATTAAGATTATTGAAGCAAAATGAGACATTTTCCACATACACTCCGGTCAACACAAGTAGGTTATCACAGTGTTTTGAATATTTGAATAAGTTGTTATCCTTTTAATTTGGCATTTTCAATACTATATTAAAAGGTGGCAATTGTAGACACCTAAATTGTGGTTGGTCTTTTTTGGACATTTGGAATTGATTATTTGGGCCACGGCCACCACACTTAGAAGAAAAAACTTCACATAATATTTGACTCTTTACACACTATTTTTTATCAATTTACCAATCCATTATCTTAGCCACATGTATTTGCCAGTGCATATTATTCATGACAAATAGCAATACAGGAACACCTGCAAAGGTGGAGAAAGGAAAGCTTTATTCTTCATTACTGGAGATCCATATTTGACTCCCGTGAAAGTATCAATGAACATGGATAGTGTCAGATACTTCAAGTGTCTAACCTTGTTGACAGTGTCTGTATAGGGGGTCTCAACGGTAGGTTTTTAAAAAGTAGTCACTTTACACTTTGTTTTGTTTAATAGTCACTTCCATTTGTCTTTTTAAGACACCTTCCGGTAGGGTTAAGATTATGGAGGAAATTAATTGAAGAGTCGGACTTCGACTTATAATATACAACACCCCTAAGGTAATGCGGATTACCCTTGGTAAAGAAACATCTCCACTCTCTTAAATAACTCTCACTCCATTGGAGTTCATTGCATGAAGACTTAGGTGCATCAAAAATATTAAAGAGGAAAAAATTCATAAAATAATCCCTATAGCCAATCAATACATAAGAGGTTCAATTGGCTATCCATGGTGTGTAAAGTGTTTTAAAAGTTTTTATTTAATTAAATATAGGACTACACCTGAATTCTTCATGGTGTTTTACTTCCACACTCGCCTAGGTAGGACAAATACATGGGTTGAGAGTTTCTTTAAGAGTTGCGATTAATCGTATTTGTGGGGGAGGAAGTGGGTTGGGGCCATTTCTAATTCCCACTATGTGAAGCCCATTGTAAAGCTTGTCGTGGGTCAAAGCACAATAAAATTAGGTATTGGTATATTACGAAGGATGGGAGAGAGAAAAAACAAAACATCATCACACATAATAGGAGAGCTCTCACACAACCAGGGCTAGATTATAGACACAGGATAAGGGATCCCAATTTTTTTGATCCATAAAATACTTAGGGACACTACTGTTAGAATTGGATAGTGGCAATAACTTCATGTATCCAAATTTACTAACATTTGTTATTTCTTGAAAATGATCTACCTGTGCTTCCCTATTTAAGCATCCAAACACCTTTCTTAACATTCCAGAGCGCGGTGGTCAGGGGGGGAGCGAAGCGTGGCAGAGGGGGCGAGGGGGAGGGAGAGCAGAGAAGGAAGGCAGAAGAAGCAACGAAACAACGAAGCCGTTTATTTGGTACTTCTAGGTACTTCTAAATCAATTAATCACACTTCACTTATCCCTAAAATTTTAGATTTATTTTGTGTAATGGGAAAAATTATTATTACTAAATTATATGATTGGAACTAGTGCAAGTTTTTTTTTAGGTTTTTAAGTTTTAAACAGCATTTCATGCCATTGCATATAAAATAGTTTTAACAATATCATTCATCTTACAGTATATCCTCTTTAGTGAATACAATTTTAATAGGTGTGTATTTCTTCTTAACAATTTCAATTGTAAATCCCTTGAGTAGATAAAAATTGTATTCCATACACACATTCTTCTACTCTAAGTTATCTACCATATGGATATTGAGATTACAATTATTTGATCCGAGGAGTAAGTGTTTAAAGGGGTCAAACTTGGAGGCTGTGTTGTAGTAATAATCTATTTTAGGGTGACCACTATCAAATAAATATTAGATCTTATGTTTTTGTTTTTTTTAAAGCTAATTAAATATGTCCATTTTGGTTAATGATAATAACAATAACATTTATAATAGCATTAAAAAAAACAACTTTATGGGCGGCAAGGCACCCGATCTGAAAGTATCACATTCCCTTGATTGCGTGATAAAAATACATCCCATTGATTCAAGAACTTCTACAGAATTTGTGGGGAGGAAATTTTAATTAGAAGGGAATTTTAATTTATTACTGTAAATTTCCTACACTCCCTAGGGGATAACACATGCTTCAAAAGTGGATTTTTTATAGCCTTGACCATTTTTTTATCATCATCAATGAGTTGTAATGCACAACCATTACTTACAAACTTGGATTTGGATTTGCGTGGACGGAAGTTGTGTACTATGGGGAGCACATGTCTCATATGCAAGCTTACTTGTCTCTAAAATATTGACTTCAAGGGTCTTTCAATGTAAAAAAAAAATTTTCAGAATATATATGGATAAAACCTTGAAATCCAAAGGGTTGTATTTGAAAATTGATAAATATACTTTGAAGCTCGCTATATGTTAGTTGATAAGTCATTCAACTCTTCAAAGTCTTAAATTTCTAAGACATGCAATATTCATAACACGTGTATTGGATGCTTTCTTAACTCGAGCTAATAATTGCTAATCTAATAACACAAAAAGGTTAAAATCCAAACCTTTTCTGTTTATTGAAAAAAAAAGAAACTAAGAGGTTTTTTGGTTATTCACTAATGGTGGGAAATCAACAATTAGATCTACACAAAAAAAATCGTAAAACCAAGGTATATTGTTGGAAGCACAAGGGACTGTGAGAGGGGGGGGTGAATCATCCTACTAATTCTTAAATAACAATTTAAATTTTCGTACATGTACGATTAACATATCCATCCATCAAAGTGTGATTAGCAACATTAAAACAGCAACAACCACATACGGCCACAATTCAAGAGAGCACACGCATGGAACACATATATAAGTGGGAACCCTCCTGGGGAAAGGAAAGAGGAAAACCCAGGAAGAAGAAAGAAGGCAGAAAGAAAACCATGAAATGAAAACTCTACTTATCTAACACAAATAATATAAAAAAGTCATTTTAGTGAAGGAAAGTAATTTAGTAGTGAGTGATAAGAAAAAACTAAAAAGGCCACAGACAAAGACCACCCAAAGCACATCCCCTAGTTAGTAGGAGCACGACCCTAATTTATTTAGTGAAAGAAGCACCCACTACACCAGGGAGCGCTACAACCCCCTAAAGATGAACAAGCACCAACTCAGCCACTTGAATATCATTGATCGCGAATGTTTTTCTTCACCAACAAACTTATTGAGATTCACAATTTCAGCTTCACAAACCCTAGCTCCACCACACTTCGGTCTTGTCTTTTAATATCTATATTCTTGCTCTTTCTTCACTTTTATTTGCGCTATCAACTGTGCTCTCATTGTCTTTTAAAACAATCGCTTACAACCTATCATGATCTTCCTCAAGATATTAGACCTAAAAATTCATGGCTCTCCATACATCAAAAATTCGTCCTCTAGGTCACCACCTTTCTTCAATCCGAAGAGCACTATGTGTTCAAAAATGAAACCCAAACACTTCACTACTTTTTTATTTGATTTTCTTCTCGTCTAATCCAAAGGAGGTCGGTAATACCCTTTTGGTTAGGACTAATGCATCACTTTAAAAACATCCGTAACATTTCAAAATAGCTTTTTTTGTTATAAAAGTGACCCAATGGGTCTGGCCTTGTAAAAAACACAATTTCCATGCCAACCAAAAATCACCCACAAAAACACATGCATTTGGGATGACGAATTCTCCTAATTCCAAATAGGATTAGGCAAGCTCCCATATTCATAAAAATGATTAATGTAATCATTTAAAGCATTAAACCATGGTTGTGTAATTTATTCTAACCCATCAACTTCATTTCATTTTTAACGGGCCTAGTTCCTTTGCAATTCTCAAACAATTGTTTCATACACCAATTTAGCACCCTAGAAACTTCATTTGATCACCAATACCTTAAAAAAAAAAAAAATATAAAACCATATTTTATCTTGTAAAAACTTGATTAGAAATGTAATAACCTGTGGAACATTATAAACACTTAATAACAATTAGAAATCTTGCATCAATCATATCTTCAATAAACCAACAACTACTTTTCCTCACCAAAATAAACTGCCCAAAACATTATGTTTTCCACAGGTTTAGCTAATAAATTTTATTTAAATTCATTTATAAATACAGTGTACCATTACATAAAATGTTTATTTTTTTACTTGGATTGCCAAATTAATCCCATGAACTTTTAATGTGATATTTAATATAAAGCAGTAACACAATTCTATCATGGCGTCGAATATCATTCAAAATTTCACTGTAGATATCTTGTCTTAAACGCCAAAAAAATTATTCTTGCTCAAAAGGGTGAACCTATAAACCCTTGGTCCTATGCCCTCATATAATTAAACCCTTGTCATATGAACCTCATCTGAATCATCATATATCACTAGACATAATAATTGAAGATAATTTCAACACAAACTTTTAATGATAATCCAAAAATCCACAAAAAGCGTTTAGTTAGTTTAGGGTATGGCCATTTTAGGAACCCTGATTGTATTTGAGATCCCAAAAATGCACTTTGACCAGTCAAAAAATGTTGGGACCCCAAAACAACCATAACCTCCATGAACTTTTCCCCAAAACCTCAATGCACATATCAATTATTTTAAAACTCCAAGTTTAATCATGCAACATCATTTTTGTTACTAATAATTTGGACCACATTGTGTTCCAAAAACTTCTTCTTCAGAAAATGCTATTTTTTAGGTGGGGGGCCCAATTGATGAGGACCTCAACCATAATTTATGGAAAATTTATATAAAAGATTCTATACAAACATAAATCCTAAAGATTATTAAATAATCAAAATTGGGTCAATATTCTTCACTTTCTACAAAACTGATAATAGCGCTAGGGTTTGTTTTGTTTTTTGTTTAATTAGGGTTTTTTTTTTTGGTTCTTTAGACCACTTTTCTTCTAACATTCTTCATAAAAACCTAAAAACTATTTTTTTATTTGAAAAACACCTCATTTTTTTGTGAAACCGTTCAAAATACCTTAGAAGCTGCATTGAAAGGAGAAAGTCTGAAGGAGAAGAAAGGTCCCATAAAATCACATTGTTCACAAGAAGCACATCAGAAGTTGCACTTCGAGCTGGAAATACACTTGTTTTTTACCATTTCTTACCAAAATCAGTCATATTGACAAAATACACATCATGTGCCCACCTAATTTTTTTTTTTTTTTAAATTAAGCATCTTCTCTATTATAAAAATATACAATAATCATCATGTCAATTACATAGTCAATCTCTACAAGGTCACTAAAGATCTTACCTATGCTGCTTGAATGTTAGAGCCTCACGTGTTTTGTCGAATAAAGTGTTTCGCAGTTAGAAGTTAGCTAACTGACAAAATTTGCAAGGAAGGGTAATAAATTACAAAAAGAAAACCGACTGAAAATGGACCCTCACACCCCCCCACCCCCAAAATACTCATTATCCCATAGAACCTGAATTCAGCGTTAATGAGCTCATATAGCTATAAACCACTTTGTACACACCTACCAAAGCTATATCCTTTGCCGCCCCAATGAGCAAAACACGGTGTCTACAAAGTGAAGTTGAGGAAACACTTATAATGGTACGATGCCCAAGGTTTGTGATTGTCTAAGAAACAGGGGGACTAAACTTCTTAAATCATGGTATTAATCATGCCAAACATGCGTAATAATCATCCAAGAATCTCACACCTGTAAAGCTACATATCATTAGTGGCACCTATATTGGCGTGCTTTTAAGAGCAAAAAAAGCTGCAATCCTGCACGTAAAGCGCAGGGGCAGCAAGCCGCGCAAACAACAGGGGGGGTGGAAGGCCGGGGGAAAAAGCAGGGGGAGGAACACAAGGAAACAAAACAGCAGGAGAGGACCGCAAGGCAAACATCTAGACACGGGGCCACTGGGGTAAGGGAGGGGGGCAGCAAGGACAACGCCTACTTAGGACCACCATGGGGCAAATTCATGCACAACCTTTAAACCTTAGAAAAATTGTAAGAAAAAGAAATAGTTGTATCATTGTAGACAGAAGCAAACACAAGCTGCACAAAAAGAGATTATAATATGGTGAGAAGGAAGTAGAGAAGGGTCAACATTTCAAGTTTTTTTTATTTTAAACAAGGAAAACTTAGGTGTAAGATACCACTTGGATTTGGGTAAGCTAGTATATGATATGTTAAAGGTTCTATGAGTATATCACAAGAAGTGACCACAACAGTTGGATTTTGAGATCATTGAAACAAACGGTGAAAAAAACAAGGAGGGGGTTGTGAAAGTCCACCCCCCATTGCTTGTAAAATCCATCCAATGAATTTATCATAATAGTCATTTTATAATTTTGCACAAATATAAGAAATTGGAATGGAAAACGTTTTAACGGAATGTACAACATTTTTTATAGAAATAGGTGTGAGATGAAGAAAGAGAAGAAACCCAGATTGAGGAATTATTTAGGAACTTATTGAGTAGAGGAAGCTGATAAGGCCCCACATCATTTGGAACATTTGCTAGAAGAATCACACTATGATAAGAACAACGATAAATAAAAACCTTGTGATCATTGACAATATAACATTCATATAAGAAGAAACCATAGAAAAACTGACAGAGGAAGAGTTAGAAAACCATTTTGTATATACCAACAATTATTATCTCAAAATATAAATGGTTTTCATGTAGCATTAATTATGAATGTGATAAAAAACTTCACTCAGTTTTCTCTGCTAATGTAACCGCTATCAAGAAGGAAGGCATCACAACAATTTTTAATTTCAGGTATAGTATGCATATTTAAGAAACACCATTTTTGATGTTTGATAACTCATTTCTAGGATCCATATACACAAGCTTGAAATAAAAGGGCTATACTAGGAAGGAAATTGACATTCATTCAAACAATATTTTTGTCTTTTTTTGCTCTGTATACTAAGATAGTAAAGAAAGAAAACACCATAATGATAAGAAAATAGACAATCAATCTAAACACTTATGCTAAGATAGTAAAGTGGGAACATCGCCGCTAGGATTAGGATTTGTACCAATGCATTTAATAATCAAAGAACACAAATCCCAAGACAACCAAGATCTAGTTTTAGAGTGCCAAAATTCAATGAGGGTTCCCCTAACAGGTGGAAACATTAACGGTTTTGTTGTAATAACCTAAGGTCAAGTTTATGAAAATTTAGACGTAAAAAGTGGGTTTGTTTTTTTACTATTAAAACACCCCCCTGCACGTATAACGAACCATACCAACATCACACAGGTATAAACAGAGATAAACTCAGCAGTAAATCAACACCTAATGCCATATTAAGAATATTCTTGGAATGTAAATAATTGTCAAGGAGGGTTAAAAGAGTGAGATATTCTTGCCACATCAGAAGATAAATGTTTGAAGATAAATGTTGGAAATTGTTGGAAATAAGATTGTGAATGAGAAGTGTGTTTTTAACCACGACAGCAGCAAAACAAATCCTTAAAAAAAAACAATGTTCGTGGAATACAAAAACTTCTTAACTAGCATTTTAGCACTCCTTAGGTGATAGGACCAAAACCATAGTACCATATTTCTAGAAACTATAAGGCAATACAAATATTATTACAACGCCCTATTCATATGCTTCAATGCCATGAAAAATTTGCCCACTCTTCCAAAATTGATGAAGAATCGACATGAAATTGCTTTTTCTCCTTTTTGAACCCTAAGTGACAAAACGTCTTACAAGACCATAACAACTAGATGCATTTATTATCAAGCCCTTAATATTATGAATAATTTGGCATCTCTAATTACATACATAATAGTTTTGTAATTAATCATATAATCGTAAGTGTGTAAGGTAAAATGTCCCATACCTTATCACTTTCAATGACCTAATAAATGCAATAAATAAATGTGAGATTTTTTTATTGATTGGGGTTATTATCTGGACAGTCAAGGGATGCTATTGAAATAAATGAATTCATTGTTTTTACAACTTCAATTATTATTTTCCTTAATTTATTTTGATTGATGTTTGATCTTCATAGATGACTCCCAAGGGGGGGGGGGGATTAAATTTCCATAAGGTTTTTATGGACCCCAAAGGATTTCGTATTTCATTTCCTGGGTTTATGCACATACTAATAATTACGAAAATCGGAAACGAACAACCTCGGGAGAGTTGGTGAGTCATTCGCACACTCTGGCACGCAGCTCCCTTGGCTTTTTAATGTCACATGGGGAACCGCTAGAGTGAGGCCACACAAAGGAGGGGGGGGAAAGCGAGAGGGAAGGGAGGACAGAGAAGGGCCTTAGGCACGGTGTGGTTGCCCGGGGAGGGAACTATAAGTCAAAATGATAAGAGAAGACCCTAGGAAAGGGAAGGAAGATGGGGTTCGGGACTTTGCAAGAGAAGGGATCCAAAAATTTGTCGCGACCCCATGACGTATTTTTGGTCCTGATTGAAGATGTGTGTTCATAGGGGGTTGATGATTGGAGAAGAAGTGTGAGTTAAAGTAGTACCATTTGATGTCTATATATCTTATTACTGTTAGGATCAT
This sequence comes from Taxus chinensis, assembly GCA_019776745.2. Taxonomy (NCBI): domain Eukaryota; kingdom Viridiplantae; phylum Streptophyta; class Pinopsida; order Cupressales; family Taxaceae; genus Taxus; species Taxus chinensis. The sequence continues at coordinate 657,268,915 of CM034152.1, forward strand.
TGTAGGATATCGTCAAATCCGGGCAACCCCATGTTGGGTAATGCAAGCCAGGGGCACCTCGTCCAACATGAAAATCCACAGAAAAACAAGGGAACTACAAAGGACATGCTGAAGGAAGCTATTTTGAGCTTAATCTTGTTTTTCTAATGAAACATCATAACAGTTCTTTATTTTATTTTTCATTTGTCATTGGTTTGAGCAAGGATTATTGGAACAGTCTTTTAAATACAAAATTTTTATAACAGCTGGGTGACTAGACTACTCACGGTCCACAAAAAAACTACCCAAAAGGTAACAAAAAGTGTGGGTGCCATAAAGGCAAACCCCCAAACTAGAACCCAAAAAATAAAGAAGAGGCACACACTTTAGGCAACAGGGGCCAAAACACTGGGTGGTGTGGGAGGATCATCCTTTGGGAGGCATGAAATCACCCCATTAGTCAGATCCTCCAAATAGAAAAGCCTCAGTTATCCAATGATAATGATCTGTGAATTTGAATACTCAGAGGCACATAATAACCCCATCCAAACTGGTGGAAGACCTCACAAAATTGGCTTCCTTGGGAGAGGGAAGAGCTAGCAGGTTGGAGGAGTTGGCCTATAATTGTCCAAGACTTATTAATGAAACTTTTAACGGATGTTTGTTTTTGTTGTTGTTTGTTTGTTTTTATTAGGGTGGAAACTCCGATCCAGTCCAAAATTTAGAAGGAGGTAGTAGGTTAGGATGTGGCCCCGAGGAGGAGAGAGATGGATCCCCGAGGAGGGTAGATGGATGTCGTATAGGGAAGTAGCTTCGTTGGTCAAAGAATTCATTCTTGTTAATGGCAAGTTATGTTTTTTTTTATCTGTTAATGATAGCAGAAATGTTTCAAGGGGACCTCACTTATATTTCTTTGAGTTTTTCTTTTCCCAGTTAGGGAGTTATTCTTTTTCCTGCTAGATAATGTTTTTCTTACATAGTGTTTGGCTTAAGAGAAACTATAATGATTTTGGCTATGATGATGATTGCCAAAAATATGAACCATGGTTTGGCTCATTTTAAAAATATTCTTACACCCCTTCTCCACGGGCTTTTAATAGGTGGGGGATTGCATGTCGGATTTGGAGTCAGGCATATAAACACCCTAGTTCTAACGGCGCCCTAAGGCTAGTGGGTACCGATCAAATTAGTAAATTGGACCAAGGAAGGAACAAACTTGTTGCCCTTTATAAGTATGGAAGGATAAGATATATATGTGTTGCCACCTTGGATTCTGGAATAAATAAGGCACTTAGAATGTGGAGGGCCTGGTTTATGTGGGTTGTGTGTACAAAGCGCACATGTTGGTGGAAACCCTTAGTGTTTATCTGAAAAGTTTACCCCAAGTGAAGTGCATATAACTGCCATAATTCTTAAACTTGACAAGCAAAAATGTTAAATTGGTTTTTTTAGAGGCCAACCCCCTTACTTTTCTTAACTTCCTTTCAAGAAATAGAAAAGAAGAAAATAAATGAGTTCGTGTGGTGATTGTGTGAAAATTGGAGAAGGGGAGAGAAATGGGGAGGAAAGGGGGGAAATGGAAACAGGAACCATTTATGGTAGTGTGGGTTCTTTTGGGGTGTGGTTGCGGGTGGTTTGGGGTGGTTTGGTGAGGTGGAACAAAACGTGGATGGAACTAGGGTTCACTCAATCTCGATTGGTGTCTGAAATGATAGGAAGGAGGGGTGGGCAAACAATTGATTTGTGGCATTGAATCATGCTTCCCGATTTGGCCCAGAAGACACAATTCCATCGGGCCATGCCATGACAGTTCCCTGAAATCCTTGATTTACCATATGTTTACAAAGGAATTGAGCGGAGTTAGTTTAAATTGAATTGAAGCGCGTTTTGTTTAAGACGTTTAAATGTATCAGTTTAATTAGGGAGTGTAAGGTATTGTGGAAAACGGCAGAAACCAAGTGACGGGGAAAAGGTACGTCTGACTGTGCGGTGTTTGGTCACAAAGTATTGTGGGGACGTGAGGGTTCCCTACAAACCAAAGTCACTGCACAAGGAAGGAGGCAGGAGGGATTGAATTAGTGTTGTGTGGGTTGGTGTGAGAAACAAGCTATGGGGAACCAGAGGGCCCGAACGTTCCAGTACTAGTGACGCGGGGAGGGGATATGCGAGTTTCCCGGAGAAGGTGAAATTGAAGACATCAAGGAGATAGAGGGTTTTGTATTGTGGGCTCCTTTGGAGCTGGAGTGGGAGGTAAGTTAGTTGGACCGTTGGAGGCCCAAGTAGCCTCGTGTCCCCAGTGACCATTTAATTATCTGAAAAACCTTACAATACCCAATATCAAAGTTGGTGAAGGGGGGTAAGGTCAAAAGCTAGTAGGGTAGTATTGAGGATTATGAGAGCACACCGTGGAACACCTCACCCTAATATTTTAAACGGGCCATAATTTTGATATAGAGCTCGATTTGGACAAACAAAATTGGGATTTTGGAAAGGGGATCGACCCTCCTCTACGCCAAAAAAAACAAAAAAAAATAGGATTTTTTTTTATTTTAATGAGGGTTAGGGGGTTGAAAATAAAATATCATCTCCATATCTCTCAAAAGGATAACTGACCAGGTCTCGTTTAAAATGTAAGAATCCCTGGCTGAAAAAAACTTAGCTGTCCACACTCAGAGGGTCATCATAACATGAGCCATTTTTTCAATTGGAACATTTTCACAAAAATTAGTCTCGTTGTTGGAAATCATGGTTTGGCGTGAGATGCGAGCGCCCAATGCCAACAATCAAGAAATGTAAGAAATTGGAGAAATTGATAAATTTTTGATGGTTGGTTAAATAAAAACCAGCCCAGTTATCCCAGTTTATGTCTTGGTGTTTGGTGAAAAATGAAACAGTGGTTAGAGAAAGGCATGCTTAGAGAAGCATTGAATGAGCACGGCAATCATTTCTTCCACTGCTACACGGTATTGGGGACCCTTGTGAGAGTGCTTATGTAGGGTCCAATCACAAACCCACACTCATTTATAATGACTTGTGATATAGACAGGAAAGGGAATTTTTAGGAAGGAATTGCATTGCCCCTCTATTCCTTCTCAAAATTATATGACATTGGAAGTGGTGGTGCCTCATTTGTAAAGCGGCGAGGATGAGGATGGGAGGATAATTGAGTTTGGTTTGGTGATGAAGAGCCACTGTTTGTGGTAGGCAATTTTTGCAGTTTGGAACTCCTTGCTGGTGATCCATTTTGCATTTATTCATAATAGCTTGAATGATGGCATACCAATGATTGGATGTGAAAAAATTAGATGTAGGTTTTATTATTTTCCATTGTGTTTGTTTGCATTCTTCTTCCCCTATTCACATCCTAAATGCCAAATATATTGTGTCTTATTTATGCCTCTTGCAAGGATTCATGTTATTGTGTTGTACATGAAAAGGTTTGTTGTGAGTTCTATCAATTAGATTGTGGAGAACTATCATCACCCTTTTAATCTACATTTTGCTTCCATGTTCAACATTGGGGGTTGTTCTCATACCCTTCTTTTGGTGCATTAACCTTTTGTCGGGTAGTTTTCCTTGCTAATGATGTTAGTTATCTTCTCTTGGTGTCTCTTGGAATTGTAGGATCGAGATAGTTAATAGCTTATTCAGTAGAGGTGGAGGTAGTTCCGCACTAGGCATTAGGAAGGAAGAGCCACTTTCTCTAGAGGTCTCATATCAGTACAAAAGCCCTTGGAAACTTGATGAAGATAGTGTCCACTGTGTGATGTCTCGTGTTTACCCCTACACAATGAGCTCAAGCAACATACTGTGCAAATCAGATTGTGTTGTGATTTGGTCGATAACAATTAGTTTCAAGCGGTACATCTGCCTTCCCTTTTAAAATTAGCTACAAGGGGTATATCTACCTATGCTTAGTGAAAACAAAATATCAGTGAGGGAGAGGAGTGCAAAATTCCAATTAAAACGAAAATTAAAATCACAACACTTGAAGATATATAAAAGAAAGACTTTGAGAGTCAAACCAGTTAAAATAGATAATTTAAATTAAAAAGAGCTTAAAAAGAGATATTTTGGAAAAAAAAGAACTTCAGGACATGCTCAAATTTCAGCACATGGGGCAATAACACTGGGTGGTGGTGGAGGATCATCCTTTGGGCGGATGAATCACCCCATAGTCAGATCCTCAAATCGAGCTCATTTTATCCAATGATCATGATCTTGCATTTGAATACTCAGAGGCACATAATACCCACCCCATCCCAATTTTGGCGAACCTCAAATTGGCTTCCTTCCTTGGGTGATGAGAGCTCCAGTTGGAGGAGTGGCCATAATCCTTGTCTCAAGTTGGCAACTCCCGATCCCAGTCCAAAATTAAGGGAATATGATGGCCCCGAGGAGGAGATGCTGCCGATACGGAGTAGCTTCTGGTCAAGATTCATGCTTGGTAATTGTTTTTATTCTGTAAGGTTATGCAAGAATATTTTCAGGACATCACTATATTTCTTTTGAGTTTTTCCCAGTAGGGTTACTTTCTTTTTCCTGCTAGATAATGTTTTCTTACATAGTGGCTTAAGAGAAACTATATGATTTTGGCATTGATGATTGATGATCAAATATATTGAACCATTGGTTGGCTCATTTTAAAATATTCTTACAACCCTTCTCCCACGGCTTTTCATTAGGTGGATTGGAGTCATATACACAACTATTTCTACCGGCCTAAGGATAGGGTAACCGATACAAGGACCAGGAAAACTTTGTTGCATAGGACGGATAAATCTATGTTTTCACCTTTGAATAAATATCACTAGAATTGGGTGTTGTACAACAAAGAAGACCACATGTTGGTGACAATTAGGTGGTATCTGAAATTTTACCCCCAAGTTTGAATTTCAATCACTTCATAATTTTTAAAAAACTTGAACAAGCAAAATGTTAAAATTGGATTTTAGAGGCATATCTCCCCCTTACTTTCTTTAACTTCCCTAGTCAGAAAATCTAAGGAGTTCTTGACATTTGCTAAAAGTTTAGAGAAATGGGGAAAGGCCTATTTTTATTGTATTGTGTGTTGGGGGTTGCGGTGGTACAATCCCAACCTTGGATGGACTAGGTTCCTCCTCTCCTCTATATGGTCTTAAATGATAAGGAAACAATATTTGTGGATGCATCATGTCCTCGATGGCCCCAACGCACAATTTCCATCGGCCATGAGTTCCCTGAAATCCACTGATTACCCTATACAAAAGGATTGAAGCGGTTTAGATTTATTGTGAAAAGCAAAAGTCGGGGCCCGGTGATCCAAGTCTTGTGGGGACTGAGTTCCCTACAAACACCAAAAAAGTCCACTGCACAATGAAGGAGCATTTGAAATTAGTTTGTTTGGGTGAGAACAATCTTGATGGACCCGAGGGGCCCGAACGGTCCAATCTCTGCGTGATGCAGTTCCCCGAGAAGGGAAAATTGCCGCACATCAAGGAGATAGAGTGTATTGTGGATGAAGTGGAGTTTGGAGGCCCAAGTAGCCCTTGTACCCCAGTGCCATTAATTATCTGAAAACCTACAATACCCACATATCAAAGTGAAGGGGGGTAAAAAGCTAGTATTGCGGATTATGAGATCACACGTGGAACACCTCGACCCTAAATTTCAAACGGGCATAACTTTTGATCTAGAGCTCTGATTTTGACAAAATTGGATTTTTGGAAAGGGATCGACCTCCTCTACGCCAAAAAAAATAGATTTTTTATTTTTAATGAGGTTAGGTGGGTGAAAATAAAATATACAGCTCCATCTCCAAAAGATTATATGCCCAGTCCGAAAATGTCAAGAAATCCCTGGCAAACTCACAATAGCTCTCACACTCCATAGTGTCATAACTGAGATTTTTCAATGAATTTTCACAAAATGAGTCCCCTCGGTTGGAATCATGGTTTCTGAGCCATGCACAACAATCAAAAATGTAGAAATTGATAAATTTTTGTGTGGTTTTAAATAACCAGCCCAGTTATGTTTTGTGGTTGTTGAAAATTGGTTAGAGAAGCATTTCAATGAGCACGGCAATCATGTCTTCACTTTCTTCACTGCCTACAAAGTTATGGGGAACCTTGAGATTGCTTCTTTCTGTAGGTCCAAATCACAAACCACACTCATTTATAATGACTTGTGATAGACAGGAAAGGGAATTTTAGGAATTGCATCCCCTCTCTCTCTCCTCTCAAAATTATATAAATTGAAGTGGTGTGCTCATTGTAAAGCGGGAGGATAAATTTGAGTTTGGTTTTGTGAAAAAGCCAATGTGTTGTCGGCCTTGATGGACTCTTTGATGGTGATCCATGCATTTATTTATAATTAGCTTGAAACTGTGCTGATCAATGAAACAATAGATGTAAGTTTTTTTATGTATCTCCCTTGTGTTTGTTTGCATTCTTCTTCCTCTTCATCCTCAATGCAATATATTGTGTCTATTCTTATTGCTCTTGCAAGATGCATTGTTATTGTGGCAGTAACTGAAAAGGTCATTTGTTGGCGAGTTCGATCATTAGATTGTGGGACCTATAATCACCCTTTCTAATCTACATTTTGCTTCCATTTTCACACATTGGGGATTGTTCTCATCCACTCTTTTGGTGCATCAACTTTGTAGTGTAGTTTTCCTCACTGCAGGTTATTTCTCTCTCCTTGGTCTCTTGGAAATTGTAGGATAGAGATTAGTTAATAGCTTCATTTCAGTAGAGGTAGTTTGCCACTAGGATTAGGAAGAAGAGCCAAACTTTCTCTTAGAGGTCTATCTCAAGTAGCAAGCCTGCAACTTGAAAGATAGTCCAGTTCCCCACTCACACATGAGCTCAAGCAACAGAGTGTGCCAAATCAGATGTGTTGTGATTTGTGATAACATAGTTCAAGGGTAATCGGCTAAAATTTTGCTCGGGGTATATCTCTAGTTAGTGAAAAAAATATCAGTGAAGGGAGAGCGATGCAAAAATTCCATAAAAATTAAAATCACAACTTGCAGAAATAAAAGAAAAGGACTTGCGGTCAACCAGTAAAAAAAGATATTGGAAAGACTTCAGGACATGCGCAAAATGTACGTAAGTGTTATGAATTCATAGTGGGTTTAGCAGATTTAGAACATGAAGGGAGTCGTCTAAGGATGGGCCATAAAAACTTTCCTAATTTTGTACAGTAAATATTACTTGATGAATATTGATTTTTCCCATTATCTAAACACTAATAAATTCATCTATCTGTTCAATATAATGGCATAGCTAGTTCTTGGATGTGTGATTTTGAATGCAGGAAAATCGTCATAATTTTATTCAAAGGTAGGTTTGATCGCCTTGATTCACATGATAACTTTATTGATGTTTTCTTTTAAAAAAATTAAAAGTTCTTATTAAGTTTCTATCTTTGAGGATGCCGAGGCCCAAATATGGATCGGGAAAAATCCCACACATAGTCCAACCTACACCAACTCAATCACCATTAAATCATAATAGGATGTGACAGTCATAGGAGCTATTTGACCATTCATATTTATATTATTTTAAAGGAAGAACATGTTTGTGAAAATAGAGCACACTTAATTGCACATGGACACCTCAATATGTTTTTACTAACTTGTGGAATGATTTGTTTACATGTGAATTTTGTACATTCTTGGGTAGACAACAAAATAACAAATTATTAGTTTTAATTACATTAAATTACATAATAATATTTGAAATTATACTAATGTTGTCTAACTTGAGTTATCTTTAACAAGGATTGACAAGTAATCGCCACTTTATAGACACAAAGCACACCACTTTGGGTATATTTCTAGGTCGTTCCTATACTATACTATTCATATGATCCTAAACGAGAAAACTAGCTATTAACAACTACCTTTTCCTGTTTTCTATGGTTTCATGTTTCTTTTCTAGGCCCCCTCTTACACACACACAACCCAGTAATTACTTTACTGTTTTATATTTTAGGAACTCTGGGGAAAACCAATGCCCGAAATAATGCCAGTGTAATAGGCACCCCCATCATTCGGGAACAACTGCATACCCCTCTCTTTACATTACTTTGCTCCTTTGACACTCTTTGCTATTGGGGGCATCTATCTTGTTTCATTGGGTTATGCCTTCCAGTTGTGAATTTCAAAATTCAGCAAGGGAATCATACATATATGTTAGGTGACCATATGAAGGACCAAACTCTAGGCATTCTACTACTATCACCTAAGGTTGCAAATACAAAGAGGCATAGAAGAGCATCAAGCCTCATCTACGAGTCACTCAGGGACAAGGGGGACTTGCATGGTTTACATACAGTTATAGGAGGGGAGTTCATTTTGAATTAAACACTATCTACGTTGCTGAAAATCTTGATAGGATGATGATCACAATTATTTAATACTACCATAGAAGACTTACTAAAAGGGGTTGAAGAAACACCATTGCGAACTATCATGGTCATGATATTTTTTGTTTCATCACTTCTCGCATCATTACACGCTTTAGCATTCCCTATGTTAGTATCATTGACAAGGGGTCTTCTTTCAAAAATAAGGATGTTAAAAATTTCTACACAAAATTAAAAATTAAACATTCATTCTCTACTCCTTATTACCCACAGGGCAATGGCCAAGCAGAGGTCACCAATAAAACCATCATTAAAATCTTACGCAAAATTGTTGACACTAGCGGTGACAATTGGCATAATCAACTCCTATATGATCGTTGGGCTTACCACACTAGTTGCACACAACCCACCAACGTCCACAACAATTCCTCTAATTCATATTGTATTGAAGGTCCGTCATTTACTAGAAACTTGAAATACCTCATTACCGGATTCTCCCACGCGACAATTAATATTGCGAAAACCACTACATTAACTTGAATGCTTAACTCTCACTTGTCCAAGCTCGGAACATCTTCATGTTATCAATCTCGCATCACCCAACACTATCACAAAATATCCCATCCCCTCGCGCCGTTTCAATGTGGGTGATATTGTGTAAAATAATCAGAAAAACACGAACGGCCGAAGCTCCCACCGCAAGGGAAATTGCAACTAATTGGGGCTCAGGTCCTTATTGGTTGGAGGGCTATCAACAGGACTTGGGTTGTGTGGGCACTATCTCTTTCCACTCTCCTGCCGGGGGTGAAGGGCCACGTTAAGACCCACTTAGTGTATGCATCTTAAATGGATTATTACCATGACCCACATCACTACAATATCACACACTCTTGTGTTATGGTTCACACAACTTGACTGTTCAGGGCATACTACATTCATGAAACCTCACACCTACCCTTTCACACTTCGTACATGCACAACACATCTTTCTAACATCACAATCTATTAAAACACATTAACCTTTAAGGACACACTCTAGTTCCACTGCTCATACTTGACTACCGAGGGTCTAAATCTAAATTGAACCTCGTCATATTCGCACCCTCTACGCTTTATGATTCATTGATCATATCTTTCTAGCGCACAATTCAAACCATTTCCCGATGATGCAATCGTGTTCTATGGTTCATTCTTGACTGTTGAGGGGTCTTTTATAAATGAACCTCCTCTCATACTCACTCACATTTGCTTGGGGGGCATGTTGCTCTTATCACATTCAATTTACATTCCATTCCATTCACACTCACAACATATTGCATATCTTGGTTGCACATCCTCTTTCTTACTTATACTTGTTACATGTACAGTTTGTTTTCATGTTAGACATATATGTTGCATGTCATTGTCTTTTCTATATACACATGCTCATTCACTTGGTATTTAGTTGTCAATGTAGTCTTCATACAAATCTTTACGTGAAACATGAATGCTTGGCACTTTACATCTTGCTAGTCCCATAGCGGCTCCTAGGGGCATCTACTTTTATACACACTACAGGTGTTATTGTTTCATTTTATACTACTTTATATTCTTACTAGCACACTACTCTATCGATATGTACACATCTTGACATACTTTTTATATTTCTAACGTGCTAAACGGGTGCTTCATGTGTAACATTTGCTTTGCAATTCTATTTTCTACCATGGTTGTCTGATACTTTGCTTACTACTCTTTGTCATTGCTTGCCATTATATGACATTGTATACGGGTTTTGCCATATGTCTTGTTTGTTCATTACTTGTGTGCTTGTGGATGCTTTAGCCTTGATTGTCTTGTGACATTGTGAGTGATGTCCCATGTTTGAAACCTACTATTGTCTTATTGTTTGGATGCTTTAGCCTTGATTGTCTTATTGATTATTAGTTTACACATTTTTTTTCTATATGCATATTTATCTTGTTTGCACTAACACGTGTTTATAGCCACTTTGTTTGCATGTGCCTTGGTTTCTACCATGCACATTCCCTCCCCTTGTAGGGTGTCAGTTTCATATTAGCGTTTGGTCCTCCTTTGGGCCACATTCTCCTAGTGACGTCGCATGCACCCCAAATGAGGGGGGACATATATTGGGTAAATGAGCCACCCCACACAAAAACTTAGAGCTTTAGTACAACACAATTCAATACAAAATCAACACAAACTTTAGTTTCAAAGACAACCCAGATTTTGATTTGGGTCTACAATTTAGCACAGACACTAGCACCCAACTCCAGACACTAGCGCCTAGGCACTCCTAACCTTTCTTGGGCACCGATGACTAGCGAAAGTTATAACCACTTTCTCAAATTGGCGCAGTTTACATAGTAGTTTACACAGAACAGGCACATTCCTCCAGCAATCAACATGTATGCTACATTTTTTTTCTATTTACGTTGGATCAAACTGGATCAAAGCAAGATTGCACCATTTGTAGTGGTGTATAAATAATCAGGAATCACTCAAGGATGGATAATAACACTAGACTTTTCTCCCCAACATGCTTCTGACGTGGTGTGAGATCGCCCAAAAAACTCACATTTGGCATGAGGTCGCCCTCGTTCTTGGTCTGAGATTGCCTAAAAAACTCACTCTTCTATAGCATTTCAAAACAATTTCTATCCTTTTCACTCATCACGGATCAGGTGCACATGTACCTTTTACTACTTTTAAGGATTTTTACATACTTTTACATGTTTTTTACATACTTGGATGAAAATTTTCACATACACGACTTTGACTACTCTTTTTCTCTTCTTTTTTTTGCAAGTTCGTCTTTATAAGAAGCAACAATCTCAAGCACAACGTAAACAAAAATGACAACGTGGTACACACACTACGCTTTTCACCCTTAGGGTCACTTCCTCTTTCCTAGCTTAGCTTCCACACTTCATTTTCATCACTTCACACTTTCTTTCTTCTCCTCGACACACTTGTCACCATCGATCTACGCAGTTATCAAGTACACATCTCTTATCTACTTTATGTTATCGAGTATTCACTCAACAACATAAAGTGGGGGAAAATGTAGACACTAAATCACACACTTTAGGTACATTTTGTAGACACCTGTAGTTTGGCCAATGCACTATTATGACTAATATTGTGCTAATTGCGCTTCTCCTTGCAAACCGACGATACACCACCGGTTTGACCTATCTAACTTTCTTCCTACGACATCCCTTTTGTCGTTTTTCCTCTTGTAAAACATTTAAACAAGCTATAATAGCTTCGTTCTAACTACATTAGCTTCTTGCTTTCTTCTAGTCCACTTCTACCACCTTCCTGGCCTCTCGATCCATTCCATTGGATTGATCTGACCCTTCAAAACTCTCTCCAAACCCTAATCACTTCCTAAACATGTTTAATTAAGCTTAAACATGGTTTGTCACTCTCTAATCCTAGTCAAAGTAAGCTTTGACTTGCTAAAAGTGTTTTTTGGAATTTAGTGTTTGTCCCACATGCACTCAAGTTTCCCATTTTCCCAAATGGAAAATTATATATAGGGCTAGACCCCCTCTCTCATTTTCAAGAATTCCTCCCTTCTTCCTAAGCATAGATTATAACATTTTGCATCTAGGTTCTAGATTTCATTTCTAGTTTAGATATTGAGCTATTTACTTCATTTTTGTATTGCTAATCCAATTTAGAGGGTAAAGAGAAGAACCATTGGCTCAAAAGCCTATAATGGGGAGATCTCTTTCTCTTAATCACTAAACTGATTGCTTAGGACTTACTAGGTTCATTATTTTAAGCTTTTAAAGGAATAGAGATAGTTGTAACTAGCTTAAATTTGAGTGTTTACTTCATAATGAATGCTAGTTAGAAAATCTTTCTCATTTCTTATCGGATGGTCCACTGATTTGTTGCTTGAAGCCTTTGGGGATTCTTTAGGAATTCTTACCCCAAATCCATGGCTTTCACAACTTTTCTTTGAACACATTTGGCATGCCCGATGGGACACTTATGTCCATCCTCCATTAATGGAGGTCATTTAGGGTTTTCAAAGTCATTTTTCAAGTTTTTTAGTTTAAATCACTTGTTATTTTTCTCATTTCTGTTTTGAACCTTGGATTAATGAACTCTATTCACATGCATTTGTGGGTTTAACATAGAAATAGGAAGCTTTGACTAACCAATAACCTGTTTGCTCTTAAAAGTTTGAAAATCCGTGTTTTTTTGCAGGCTTTTTATAGGGCACGCGTAGGTATTTTAAGGTGGCACGTACACGTTGATATAGGCACGTCTCCATCGGAGAGGCCGCGTACCCGTCAGGGTGTCCTCTATGTTTATAGCATTTTTCTCTGCAGGGACACATCCGCGTCTCCATTGGTCTGTCCATGTCTTCGTCTCTCTGGACGCGTATGTGTAATTAATACCACTGTGTAAAATCTTACAGACTTCTTTTTGCTTGGGCCGTGTATCCGTCGGTAGGAGCATGCACGCGTTGAAACCCTAGCGTACATGTTAGATCAGGGCGCGTAGGCGTTGGTGGTTGTTTTGATTTTAATAGACCTATGTAGGTGTTGGTATAGGCGGGTACCCGTTGGTTGGGGCACGTACATGTTGGTTTAGGTGCACAGGTGTTAGTGTCAAGATTGAATTTTTTTTACAGTCTATTTTAGCTGTTTCTCTGACATTTTTTGATGCAGGTTTCTAGAAATTTGACAGGTTTAAAAACAGGGCTAACTCTTTAAAATTCCAGTTTGCACGATTAAGTGTTTTTCATTCCTTAGCTTAAATTAGGATTTGTGAAATGTGCGTATGCTCTCTCCTCATGCTTTCCAAAGTGATCTTGGAGATCAAAAGCACTTACACAAAATCTATTTTACACATTAAAAACACTTGCTTTTAAAGGATAAAGTAACATTTTTTGTTCTTTTAGTAGGATTTCCACTTTGCGTATGCTCTTTCTTTGCGCTTTCGGGTGATCTTAGGAATCAAAACCAAGTGTGAGTTCTCTTTTACCTCAATCAGCAAAACAAAAAACTACTACCAACTTGTTGTCTATAGGACCTAACGTTGGTCAAAGAAAGGTGTAAAATGAAGCGAAAACTCTAATACACGTGTGTTGCAGATCTGCCAAATGGTGTGCCACTTTTGAAACGCATTAAGATTAAAAAAAATAAAAAACACACCATACTCAACACTATGTATTGCAAGTTTCAGAAAAGGGTAAGTCCCTCTCCGCTTAACTGGAACGTAACCCCTTTGGCATAATGCCTTAAGCTATAACAATTTGGGTGGTTCCAGGAACCCCAAAGTAGTCCACCGCTAAGTAACCTCGTGGACAAAATGGGAAGCGCCTCACTTACCCACTTGACTAGTACACCTTGTGAGATAGTGTTACCGGTTGTCCGTGTGGCGACCCCAGTGACAGTACACGTAGACACACTAGTTGCCTACTATTCTTGAAGGGGGTAAAGTAAAGCCAAGATACTCCCAAACTAGCAGTGTGACTTTTTGGGTAAATCGTGCTCGATTAAGATAACCTTGTAACACCTAGTTGAGAGAGCTTATTAAGGAAACCATTTTGTCTGGAGGCCAACTTTACTAGTCCATTTGCGTCGTTTGCCATCATGAAGTGATAACTTGTTTGGATTAAACACCTTGTTTGTCGAACACAGTAACGAACCCATTCTAAGTTGGATCTAAGTGTTTTTCATCATGAATCTAGACAAACGTATTACTTAGCTTAGCTTCCTTCTCACTTTTTAAATGAGGAGAAGCTCTGCCCAAGTGAAACTAAGTCTATTTTCACACATTCTTGATCTACACCCATGCATTCGTACTTTCCATGTTGGAAGTCGAATAGAGGCATACTTTACGTGTCATGCCAAAGATAGTCCTAGCTAATTTTTTATATGTTTACACTCATCCATGTTTGCGGCTGGGGTGTTAAACAACTAAAGCGGGTGGGTACGTTTTCATGTCTTTGGCAGTCCTACGATCTTGATTTCAGGATCTTCGTTATTGTTACGTGTCAGTTTTGTCATTCTATCTCTCCCTAGTTTGTCAAATTTTGCTTGCATTTTAGTCGTTTAGTATTGGCATTTACATTGCATCTCCCATTCCTTGGGCACGTAGTATGAATCCCTCTATTACGCAGTTACGCTACTCGCATCGTCGCAGACTTCTTGTTATACTTTCTACTTGGTTTCAGTTCTGACGTCATCTAGGTTTTTTGACGAGTGTTGATAACGCATTATGTATATCTTCATGATGTTTTCTTGATATCGACGCCTTGCTTGCTTGGTTGAGGTAGCTTGATAGCGTTGTTACATTGTATCTAATTGTGACTTCCACTTTTCAATACAATTGGCTTGTTGTCAGTACTTGAGTCAGTTATAGGTATACCTTATTGGAGGACTTTGTCAGTATTGTGCTGGTATTCAAGCCTTGTTAGATTTATAACTTTGGCCCACATATCTGGTACAACATTGTCATTCATCTTGGTCTTTTATGTATGGATTTGACATAACGCAACTTAGGTGAGTGGTACATTTTCATTTGTCCATATCGGTAGCCTTTGAAAAATAGTAAACATAGTGTTGCATTTGAGTATCGGCTAGTAATGCCTAGAATTTTCAAAATGGAAACAAATTCCAGTGAGCTTAATGCAAGAGATAATCCTTTCAATGATTTCCCCTTTAACGGGAACAATTTAGGACCACTCTTCTCTCAAGTCAAAGATACAGAGACATTAATCAATCACAGTGTAGGAGAGTCAGACTCTTCAGGAGAGCAACAAAGGTTAGACCTAAACAAATTTGACGAGCTCTTATATTATAACAAAGATCAAGTACTCGAAAGAGTCTTAGCATTAGGAGCTAAACTGCCACACGAGCGCGAAGAAGAAACAAAGGTCGTTGACCCTAACTTAGGAGAGCGAAGATTCATCTTAGACACATATAATCGTTTCGATGTGGGATATGCATCCACTTCTAGGCAACATAAGGCCAATGTTGAAGTTGAAACATCACATAAACCTCGCTTTAAGGCTTCGTGTAAAATAAAAACTAATCAGAAGGCCTCCCCTCCTCCAAAATTTGATAAAGAAGAGGATCCCCTGGTTGAGGAGGAGACCCTCCAAAAACAAATCTTGAAGTTGAGTCAGAAATTAGTGAACCTAGGTGCTTAAAAAAGAAACATAGGTACAAAATATACCTTTAAAGCAACTCAAGCTCAAAGGTCAATATCGCCTACTAAGGAGTAACTCATTCAGGATGAATTAAAATCTATGAAAGATACGATCACAACATTACAACAGGGAAATATAGGCCAAAACAACAAGCATCTCTACGAAGAACTATGTCCTTATCCCTTCGATAAAGACGTGCTACTGCAGCCCTTTCCTAAACATTTCACTATCCCAGAGCTCGACAAGTACAAAGGCAAAGGTGATCCTCGCAATCACATCAAAGAATTTTACATGGCTTGTCAAGAGGTCACCTACAATGATAATTTTCTGATACAACTCTTTCCCTGCAATTTGGGAGCTTTGGTGATTGAATGGTTCTGTAGCATACCTAAAGGATCTATAACAACGTGGCCGACACTAGCAGAAAAATTTGTGTGGCACTATTCTTTCAATATTGAAAACGATGTCACAATGAATGACCTTTGCAATGCAAAGCAAAAACCTAATGAGACCTTCACAGGTTTCTTACAATGATGGAGAGCGCTAGCTAGTCACTTCCCCTTGTGCTTTACTTGAAAAACAATTAGTGAGCATTTTTGTTCCTAATTTTAAACTCAGAGATAGCCTTCCATCTTTAGATGCATTGTGGATCTAACTTCAAGGAAGTTATAGAGAAAGGTAGCCAAATTAAAAAGGATCTTATTACCAAAGGAACACTTAAACCCTTTGTCAAAGACAAACATGAGGCCAAATCTGTAGACAAACCTAAGTTCTTTAATAAAAACAAGCACGTCGTCAGTGATGGCATTACTGACTCCAAAAGAGTCTAAGCTGTGCAGATAGGTCCACTTTTGAAGCTTTCGCAAGGACCTTGTCCCAAGGCACCTACAAAACATATGTTTACAACATTGAACAAACCCCTGACTGTTATATTAAAACAATTAGATGATGCTAAAATGGTAGAGTATCCAAGTACCACAGTACCATTCCCAGAAAATGCTCAAAAACCTAGTTGGTATAAAGACCATGAATACTGTGACTTCCATCATGTTAAAGGACACAAAACAGATAGATGCCTATGGCTGAAACACTTCATACAAGACCTCATTGAAGAGGGCAAGATCGCCGTAGAATCACCTCTTGATTCAGGACAGGGTCTCAATGAAAAAATGGGCATATACAAAGAACCTTTTCCCGATCACACGGATAAAAAGAAAAGGAAACCAGATCACAAGCAAGCCTCTAATGACTATCACACTGCTACGTATGTTTACCCTAGTGATGACAATCCATTCAACTCCCTTATAGGTTGCATCCATTCGCCTGATGAATGAGTAAACATAATCTGAATTCTCGAAAAGAGTTGTGTAGTTGGAACGCGAATCATACCTGATCCAATACCAACTACCCAAAGCCAATATAATTTACTAGACCAACTAGAGAAAACACCAACTAAAATATCCATTTTAGACCTTCTTAAAATCTCTACTACTCACAAGGATGTATTGTACAAAACATTACAAAATTCTAGAGTATGTACTGAGGTAGACCCCGCGCACTTGCAAGCTATGGTCACCCACCTTGAACCCACTGATCATATCACTTTTGATCGCAATGTTATCTCGCATAACAACCCTGAGCATAATTTACCTCTCTATTTAGAAGTGTTCGTTACCCGTCGTAAGATTAAAAGAGTGCTTGTGGACGGGGGATCTGGTCTAAACATACGCACATTGAAGTTAGTCAGGTAGCTAGGCCTTTCAGAAATGGATATGGGAGCTAAAACCATCACCATCACAACGTATGATAATGAGGAGAGAGAATCCATAGGTACTATTATAGTGCCCATGGAAGTAGGTCCAACCTATCACAATACGACCTTCCATGTCCTGGATTTAGATCTCCTATATAACATGCTCTTGGGGCGTCCATGGATTCATGCCATGCAGGCTATTCCTTCGACATTTCATCAGTGTATCAAGATGTGCCATGAAGGGTGTATAATCACTATCTCAGGTGATCTTGAGCCGTTCACTCACTGTCGAGTGTTGCATAGTTTCTCTCGTGCAGCCTTTGAGTGCCCTTCCGTGGATGTTGTCATCCCTCTTAAAACAAAAGGTATGAAGAATCAGGTGAACTCAGAATCACTCACACCTTATAATCATGACTTCCCTTCTTTGGTCAATCCTTTTGCATCTTGGGAGGCCATATTAGCAAAATATGGCCTAGGAGAGCCATTTACTCTTGAACAAGCATTGTTAATTTCAGACTTATCAATGTCACCTAGGACACGGGGTAAGCTCTATTTTCAGTTCAAAAGTACACGAGAACCATGTTCAGAACCATTGGATAAATTTGTTCATAGTGGCCTCCTATCTGAAGAAAAGATGTTGGAGGATCCCATTAGTAAGGTGCCAGAAGGAACCATGGCCTCATGCCATCAAGCACCTCAGTATACTAAAGGACACCACATGATGTTTTTCATGGGTTATAAGGGATACAGATGTGGAGCCAACGCACAAGGACGTCTAGAACCTATTCCTACTCACTGTTTCAAATCTGACAAGCATGGTCTTGGGTTAAAATCCCAGGATGCTCAACCTGTCGAGGTTGATGCTACCTTTTCTGAGTGTGAGGACGTTTCGTATAATGCGAATAGTGATACAAGTTCCCAATGTAGCCTCTACGAAGATTTAGCTTCCACGAACCTATTCTTGGAGTCAGCCATCCTTACCCTATATGAATCCATCCCTTCAACTGCTTATCAGGTCACCCTAGTTTACCCTGAGCTTGTAGATTAGGACCAAAAACTTTACGTACCACTTGATATCTTTGAGAATGATGAAGCATTCATGGAATTCATGGGACTCAGGGATTTTCTTCCTGCTGGGGACCACAAGAAAGGATTCCAAATTTATTTAAACACATGTGCATAATTCATAGAAGAGGCAGAGATGTGTGGCCGCTTGGGTAAAAATGTTGTGAATAAAAATAAAAATACTTCAGAGCAGCCTAGTACAAAGAATAAACGGAACTCTCACAGTGACAAACTCTTTGAGACACTTATAGAAGAACAAAATAAAAAGCACGTGGATAAAATAACTTATCCATTTGAAGATGATAAAGAGATACCTCTGGAGGTTGATCTCACCCTCCTTCCTGATCCTACCAGAATGGAAGACGCATCTAAGATGCTCATTGAGGAAACCATCAGTGTTAACATTGGTTCAGAGGATTTACCCAGGATGATCAAGTTGGGGGCTTCACTCTCAGCTCAGGAACAAAAAACCTTTATGGAACTCTTAAGAGAATACGTTGATATTTTCGCATGGACATATTCAGATATGCCTGGCTTGGATCTAGCACTAGTTGTGCACAACCTTGTTGTGCACCCAGACACCAAGCCCATTAAATAGAAACTGAGGAAGATGCATCCTATAGTTGCACTTCTTGTCAAAGAAGAATTGGAGAAACTCTTGGCTGCAAATTTTATCAAACCTATTGATTACTCTGATTGGATCTCCAATATAGTTCCAGTACAAAAGAAACCCGTTGGCATTAGGATCTGTACTGACTTCCATGACATCAATAAAGCATGTCCTAAAGATGATTTTCCTTTGCCAAACATAGATATGATCGTAGACTCTACCGCTAGCTATGAGATGCTATCCTTAATGGATGGCTTCTCGAGGTATAACCAAATAAGGATAATAGAAGAGGATCAGCACAAAACTGCCTTCATCACTCCTTGGGGAATCTTTTATTACAAAGTCATGCCGTTCGGACTCAAAAATGTTGGGGCTGCTTATCAGCTTGCTATGACTGTCATTTTTCATGATATGATAAACGATATTATGGAGGACTATGTGGATGACATATTAGCTAAATCAAAGAGAAGAGAAGAGCACCCATAAGTGCTTAGACGTATCTCTCAGCGCATCAGGGACTACAAGGTTCGTCTTAATCCTAAGAAGTGCATCTTCGGTGTATTATCAGGAAAACTATTCGGATTTATAATATCATAGAGAGGGATAGAAGTGGATCCCACCAAGGTCACTGCTATTACAGACATGCCTCCACCCACCACTCTTAAACAACTCAGAAGTCTATAAGGAAAGATCCAGGCTATTCGCCGTTTCATTTCTCAACTTGCGAATAAATTTCATCCATTTACACATCTTTTGAAGAAGGATGTTGCTTTCAAATGGGGGCCCGAATGTTAGAAAGCATTTGCCCTGCTCAAGCAGTACCTTGTAAATCCACCTGTGTTGATGCCCCCTACTCCTGGAGAGCCTCTCCTTTTATATATTTCTACTACCTAATTCGCTATTGGTGCATTGCTTTCCCAATATGACCTTGGCCATAAGGAGAGAGCTATTTATTACATTAGTCGTACATTGATTACTTATGAATTGAACTATTCACAGATTGAAAAGGCCTTCTTGGTAGTCGTCTTTACATTTCAGAAACTCCACCATTACCTCCTTAACAACAAAACTAAACTTATTTCCAAGGTCGACCCTCTTAAGTACCTCTTATCCAAACCCGCCTTAATAGTCCGCATGACTAATTGGATCATTCTTTTGAGTGAATTTGAGATAGAGTTTGTAAATCAGAAGTCCTTAAAAGGACAAGTATTGGCAGATCAGTTGGTAGAAGCACCTTTACCAGGGACGGAGCCTTTATGTTTGGATCTCCCAGACACATCTTTGATGTATATCGAAGAATCCATGGAATGGCAAGTCCATTTCGATGCATCATTTACTTTTCATGGATCAGGAGCAAGAGTGGTGCTTATTACTCCCACAGGAGATCTTATACCAAGAGCATTCCGATTGGGGTTTCCTTATACCAATAACATTGCAGAGTATGAGGCACTCATTACTGACCTCAGGCTAGATATCACTTGGAACATCAAACAGCTGCGAGTTGTTGGAGATAAAGAGATCATCATTAAGTAGGTCAATGATGAATACAAGGTTAAAGATGAAAAACTTATTCCCTATAAGAAGATGGTTAAAACCCTGAAGGAATATTTTTCACGAGTCATATTTGAACAAAAACCCAGATCTCATAATAGATCTTGCGGATGCCATGGCTACCATCGGCTCTCTCTTGCACATCTCGCCTTACGAGAGTAGATGCCTTTCTTTGTGGAACACTTACTGATGCCGACATATGATATACTTGAATCTTGTTTAGCATGTGAAGTTGTTGGTCCCATATCCCCATGGTATGACCCTATTTACCAATACCTACAAGATGGAACCTTCCCATCTGACATTACCCATTCAGAGATAAAAGCCCTTATCCACCACATTGCCTGTTATACCCTCCTAAGAGGCACCCTTTATCGTCATGGCTATGATGGGAACTTGCTTTACTGTCTAAATGTTACTGATTCAGTTCACACAATTAAAGAGGTACATAGTGGTATCTGTGGAGCACACACTAGCGACATGGTGCTAGCTAAGAAACTATTGAGAGTAGGCTACTATTGGCCTACCATGGAATCCGATTGCCACAACTTCGTGAAGAAATGTGAAATTTGTCAAAAGTACGGTAATCTCATACATGCACCAGCACAGGATTTATAGCCTTTTGCAATGTCTTAGCCTTTTTCAAAGTGGGGTTTAGATCTCATAGGGAAGCTCCACCCTTCTTCATCAGATGGTTATACACACGTCATAATTGCCACCAAGTATTTCACTAACTGGGTGGAGTTTTTTCCTCTTACCTATGTCACTAGTACACAAATATCCAAATTTATGATGAACCATCTTATATGTCGTTACGGTATCCCCTCGTCCATTGTTACTGATAATGGTAAATATTTCAAAAATAAGATGGTAAAATACTTGTGTCAATGCTTTTGTATCTAACTCAAATTTTCAACCCCCTATTACCCTCAAGGTAATGGGCAAGCAAAGGCTACAAACAAAACCCTTGTGCACATTATGGAGAAAATGGTTAGTAAAACTGGTCATAATTGGCACTTGCAAATCCATCCCGCTCTCTGGGCTTATCGAACCTCCATCCGCACCCCTACTGGTGCGACCTTGTATTCACTTGTCTATGGCACTGAAGCCATCATACCTTTGGAAGTGGAGCTTCCCTCCCTGAGAATATCTTTTAGGGACTACCTTGACAAAGATGAAGTCTAAAAAGTTGCTTACTTGGCAGAGTTGGAACTGTTAGATGAACGGCGTATCAGAGCACTTAATCACCTTAAAGTATATCAAAATAGAGTATCTAGAGGATACAAAAAATGCATCATTCGTAGGGAATTTGATGTAGGTGATCTCGTACTGAAAGAAAATCAGAAGAATACCACCAAAGATAGAGAAAAGAAAGGTAAATTTGAGGCCAATTGGCTCGGTCCCTATGTGGTGACCGCTAAATATGGATCATGGGCATATAGACTTGCCTATTCAGATGGTGAAGAGCTTCCGGAATCCATGAATGCCATTCACGTCAAGCACTTCTATGCTTAGGTGTGGCTGGAATATTGAGATAAGAAAATAAAAAGTAGAAAACAAAGAAAAAACAAGCAAAAAAAATTAAAAATTGAGAAAAAAGTAAAGAAAAAAGCAAGTCGTCCTAGTGTGAAAACCACGCAATTTTGGTGCAGTGGGCATGTCCTTTAGTGAAAACCAGTTTTCGGCACTCAAGGAAGGTTTCTTGTACAGAATTCACTCTTGTGACAGGATGGGTAACTGTTGCCACTTGCTAAGTTCTGCAGTACCCTGGCTAGGTCTAGGGATCCGACCTCAAGCTCCCTTGTAGGACCTGTGATCTGGTTTACTTACGCTATATTTGTGTGAAGGATGTGGGCTATTAGTATATTCCCACATCACATTGGGGGCACATTCACATTCCACTTCATTGTACATTAACACGTGGCATTTGACCCTTTGTATATTCCCACATCCCGTTGGGGGCATTCCACGTTTCTTTGAAGCTTGTACATTACTTTCAGAACATGACCTTGGAAAATACAAAAACATTTGAAAAAGGTACACAAAAGCCTAAACATCTAGAAAAGTTCCCTTCTTAGGGATGCAACTATGTTATTCTCATAATGTCATCTTAGGGAAACCTATACAACAATGACGAACACAACTACAAAAAGTTATCTTTTAGATAAACCCAAAAACATTAGAAAATATGTCAATGCTGTCCTGCAAAAACAAAGTGGTAGTTAAATTGCTTTTAGTTGTTGTTTTGTATAGTTTTGGTGTACTTAGCTTGTTGTGTTGTTCGTTCTTTGAATGATTATTTGCTTGCCTTATATTAGATCTTGTTAGGTTTAAATTATGTGTTGCACTGCGTTCATTATTAGAACTTTCATGCTTGTAATTAATTGTTGTATGTTTCTTTGATTGCTATATGCATTTGTTAGAACTCATTTTTACTTGCTTAGATTAAAATGTTAGGTTAATCTTCATTTTTAGTTGCATTGCATTGTGTTGCATGTGTATATTTGTTTAGTTTTGTTAACTTTTGCTTGTGTTTTTGTTTAGCACATTTGTTTGTTATCACATCTATCATCCATCATTATCATCACATATAGCATCATCTATACATCATATATACAAAAATGCTAAGTATTAAATCATGCATGTATGCTAAGCTAATCATCACATATCATATCATCAATGGGGGAAAGAGGGGTCGCGCATCCGTTCCCGGTAAAAATTAAAAATTTCCCCCCCATCGCCTATGCGCTTGGTTCGACGTGCGCGCGCATCCCCGTTTTCCCCCCTTCGACAAATACTCATGCATGTATGTGTTTTTCAACGCATACGCCCATGCATATCCACTTTTTTGACGCGTACGTGTCCCCGTATTTTCGACACATATGCGCGCGCATGTGTCTTTTACCCGCCTACCTACCCTAGAAACGACCTAAAAAGCATTAAATGAGTAATTTAAGAGAGAAGGGATAGACCACTCATGAAGGGTCCATCCGCAAGGTCTCGCTGGTACTCTCAGTCCGGTCTACTCGCCTCCACCTCGTCGGTAACCTCTCCATCGCACTCCAGGATCTCTCACTGACACCTCGCGGTAAAAATTTGCAAGAGCTCTGGTATAAATGAATTGATCGTGATTGTTTTTACCCCCCCCCCCCCGGGTGGGTATATTAACTTGTCGCAGTGCCCTTGGGGCATATTTTCTCCGCCGTGGTCATTCTAACCTTCTTCTACCCACTGTGATAATTATTTTTATTATTAAAATAATTATTTTTATCAATTTTCACACGCTGGGGCACTTTGTGCTACCCTGCGAACACTTCCTCTTGACCCTGACATTGTTTACGAACCTTACAGGTGTTTTCCTCTGTTTTGATTCCTCTTTTTCGTCTATCTACCTCCCTTCATGACAAGTAATTATTTAAAATAATTAGTATCACCATGTCTTTCTTTCCATGGGGATCCCCTTTTGGCTCTTTTGTGGCCTCGCCTTCCCCCGTTCACCTCCGCGCGTACTTTTTAGAAGATCTTTGATCTTTTGAATTCTTCTGACCGATCAAAAAATTTAAAAAATTGTAAAATTGATTCAGAAAAATCAAAAACAATATAAAACTTTGAAAACAACCTAAAATTGGTAACCAACTCATTTTTTGGCTGAAATCTGTGTCTTTTGCATGGCGCTCATCCTGTATCCTGTTGGCATTTTCACATGATTTGAAACAACGACTTGCGAATCACCCTGATCTAAAATCATTTACCAAAGATCGTTGCTTACTTTGTTTGTACTATGGGCCACTATCGGTTGCCTCGTACTGTTTCGTCGTGCATGTTGGTTTTTCATCAGACCCAAGTGTCCTCCGTCATTTCCCTTGCATGTGCATATTGCTTGGGGCATCATTCTTAACCTTGTCGTTTATCAGAACATTTGGGACTTCAACTTGATAAAAAAATATTTGTGCAACCTTCTTGAACGTTGTTAGTTTAAGAGTGTGTGAGTGTACTTATTTCCCTGTTACATGAGTTTGTTTACTTCTTGTATTGCGTTACATGTTTGTATATTACACGGAGTTGGCATTTTAGCAATAGACAGTTATTTGGTATCTTGGATTTTCATGTCACTATACGCTTCTATTATATGCTCACATTTTTAATAAAGACCGATGAGGAGGTCTCTAAGCAAAATGATTATTTATGTTGTCACTATACGCTTCTATTGTATGCTCACTTCCTCTTTCCTAGCTTAGCTTCCACACTTCATTTTCATCACTTCACACTTTCTTTCTTCTCCTTGACACACTTGTCACCATCGATCTACGTGGTTATCAAGTACACATCTCTTATCTACTTTATGTTATCGAGTATTCACTCAACAACATAAAGTGGGGGAAAATGTAGACACTAAATCACACACTTTGGGTACATTTTGTAGACACCTGTAGTTTGGCCAATGCACTATTATGACTAATATTGCACTAATTGTGCTTCTCCCTGCAAACTGACGATACACTGCCGGTTCGACCTATCTAACTTTCTCCCTACGACATCCCTTTTGTCCTTTTGCCTCTTGTAAACCATTTAAACAAGCTATAATAGCTTCGTTCTAACTACATTAGCTTCTTACTTTCTTCTAGTCCACTTATACCACCTTCCTGGCCTCTTGATCCATTCCATTGGATTGATCTGACCCTTCAAAACTCTCTCCAAACCCTAATCACTTCCTAAACATGTTTAATTAAGCTTAAACATGGTTTGTCACTCTCTAATCCTAGTCAAAGTAAGCTTTGACTTGCTAAAAGTGTTTTTTGGAATTTAGTGTTTGTCCCACATGCACTCAAGTTTCCCATTTTCCCAAATGGAAAACTATATATAGGGATAGACCCCCTCTCTCATTTTCAAGAATTCCTCCCTTCTTCCTAAGCATAGATTATAGCATTTTGCATCTAGGTTCTAGATTTCATTTCTAGTTTAGATATTGAGCTATTTACTTCATTTTTTGTATTGCTAATCCAATTTAGAGGGTAAAAGAGAAGAACCATTGGCTCAAAAGCCTATAATGGGGAGATCTCTTTCTTTTAATCACTAAAACTGATTGCTTAGGACTTACTAGGTTCATTATTTTAAGCTTTTAAAGAATAGAGATAGTTTTAACTAGCTTAAATTTGAGTGTTTACTTCATAATGAATGCTAGTTAGAAAATCTTTCTCATTTCTTATCGGATGGTCCACTAATTTGTTGCTTGAAGCCTTTGGGGATTCTTTAGGAATTCTTACCCCAAATCCATGGCTTTCACAACTTTTCTTTGAACACACATTTACAGGTCCTAATTACACACTACTATTCATATCATTCATAAGCGAGAAAACTAGCAATTAACAACTACCTTTTGCCTTTTGTCTCTATTTCATGTCTTCTTTATGACCTCTTACACCCCATAACCCAGTCAATACTTTATTATTTTATCATTTATGATTCTTAACACCAGCACCAAAACAGGATGTCAGTGCCCAGGCGTCCCCTTCCTTCTAGACGCCCACGACCTCTCTTTACTTTACTCACTCCTTTTGGAAATCTTTTATCTTTTAGGCATCTTGTTTTTCTTATGGGTCGGTCTTCCGGTTGTTAATTGTGAAATTCAAGCAATGGAATCATATAAATATAAAGCTATGTAACCATTATGAAGGACCAAGCTCTAGGCATCTACTATCATCACCTACGGTTGCATCCAAAGGCATTCGAAGAGCATCAAGGCATCCATATAGCAATCACTTAAGGGACAAGGGACTGCATTTTCTATATACACACATAGGAGGGGTACTTCATTTTGACATCCACACATCTATCTATATTGCTACATCTAGTTATTGTTCATTATCAATTACATCTTGCAAAAGATCCACCTAGGGCATGTTTATTGCACACACGCACAAGAACTACATAGAGTCTGAAATGTAGTGCAGATCTTGGTCATAAGTTCACTCAGTCGAGTGATCATCGGGGTCAGTCTGACTCCCCATTTACATATTTTTTTATTTTTAGGATTTGATGTGTTTTGGGGTTTTGCAAGTGTTCTTTCTCTTTGCAGGTTACATGAGAATTTTGTAGGCATAATGTGACACACAAGCGACAGACAAGGAAGACCAATGACCATCTTGCGATGCAAATTAAATCAATTTCTGACAATTTCACAATTTTTTGGGTTTGGTTGCGACAATCTATGCTCTAGTTTTATCATTTTTGTACCTTGAGATCAAGTGTGAAATCAGCTAAGTCTCTCAGCCTCTCTTTTGCACTTAGGAATCTAATTTCCATTTTCTTATTACTTAGGTTAGATATGTACTTTAATGCTTATTTATCGTATGTGACTCTGAAATATCTATGTTTTATACAAAAAACTCATATACATGTGGTCCCTTCCACTCTTCATACACGACTTAAATTCCTTCATCGAGGAGTTGTCTATGA
Source organism: Taxus chinensis (assembly GCA_019776745.2). Classification (NCBI taxonomy): domain Eukaryota; kingdom Viridiplantae; phylum Streptophyta; class Pinopsida; order Cupressales; family Taxaceae; genus Taxus; species Taxus chinensis. The sequence continues at coordinate 657,295,861 of CM034152.1, forward strand.
TGTTCTGGTAGATCCATCACCTTTCACATATTGCAATTCTATTGAGCATTCCGCGGACACCCCTAGCTCTTATGCATCTAGTGAAAAATTCTCCAATTATGGTCTTTGCTATAAATATTTACTTTGTTATGGTTTCTTTGGTAATATCTTATGCCTGCATGGTCAAGGAGTCACAAAACCATGGACTTTTCCCACTCAATCTAACAAGCTTGGCATGGGATACCATCTTTCCTCTACATCTTCTTCGGAGGCTTATATTGTTATGCATACTTCTTCACTTCCTCTAGTATATCGAAAGCTCATTGGTGATTCTAATTCTATTGCTTGGGCTGATTTGGATACTTTTTCCACTGATGACTCACTTCTTGAATACATGGGAGTGTACGATCACCTCCCTTCCTTCCATCATAATAAACGCTCTCCATTAATTCTTAACGCTACTATTTACTTTGGGGAATCTGCGATGCCTAATGAAGGTACCGATGATCATGACACAAATCCTACTGACCCATATATAGAGGACTGGTCAACACTTTTAAATGAAGACACCATCCATTATAACCCTGACACTACTACCAACCCCCGAATGGTGTTGTTAGTTGTTTCTCTTACGCCTGTTGAGCAAGATGACATTAAACAAGTTCCTTAATAATTCTCTGATATATTTTCATGGGACTATAGCAATATGCCTGGTATTGATCCTTTTGTATCCATGCACAACATTGTCCTTAATCCTAGTGCAAAGCTAGTTAAACAAAAAAATTACAAAATGTACTCGAAAGTAGCACTACTTGTTAAGGAAGATATTTAATGATTATTAGACGTTGGCTTTATTTGTGCTGTAGATTACCCCAAATGGGTGTCTAATATTGTGCCAGTCATGAAGTTGGATGGTAGGGTCCGTTGTTGCACTAATTTTCGTGATCTGAATAAGGCTTTTCCCAAGGATAGTTTCCCATCACCTCACATTAACACCATCATTGATTCCACTGTTGGATATGATATCCTTTCTTTCATGGATGGTTTTGTTGTTTATAATTAAATCAAAATCAACCCAGTTGATCAAGAAAAAAATCATTCACTATGCCCTGGGAGACATTTTATTACACTGGCATGCCCTTTGGCCTAAAAAATGTCAGGCCACTTACCAATGAGTAATGACACATATATTCCACGACTATATTCATAAGATCCTTGAAGATTATGTTGATAATATACTTGCTAAATCATGACATCATTCTACACATGCTCATGAGCTATGCACACTCTTTGAACGATTTTGATAATTTAAAGTATGCCTAAATCTGAAAAAGTGTGTTTTTGGAGTTACAATTGGTAAGCTTCTTCGGTTTATCATTTCCCAACACGGAATTGAAATAAATACAAATAAAATCCATGCCATCATTGACATTCCTCCACCCTGTAATTTGCACCACTTATGCTCACTACAAGGTAAAATCCAAGCCATCCGTCATTTTATTGCGCAACTTGCTGATAAAACTCAGTCGTTCACATGTTTAATGAAGAAGGATACTAAATTTATCTAGGACAATCATTGTCAAAGGGAATCTAACATTATTAAAGCATATCTCCTAAATGCTTCTATCCTAATGCCACCCACGGCTGAGCGAACTTTCTTGTTGTATATTTCCACTACATTCTACGCCTTAGGGTCCCTTCTTGCACAACACGATGATTCTCAACAAGAGAGAGTTGTCTATTACATTAGCTTAACTTTTCTCTTGTATGAATGCAACTATAGTTTCATTAAGAAACTATGCCCGGGCCTCATCTTTGTAGCAGAAAATTTGTGTCACTACCTTCTTAACAATGAGGTTTATATCATTACCAAAGTAGATCCACTATGATACCTCTTGTCCCATACACATCGCTTAGGACGTCTGACACGATGGGTCACGTTACTTATAGAGTTTGACTTCAAATTCATTCCACAAAAAGTAATTAAAGGCCAAGTTATCGTTGATCAACTAGTTGACACGCTTCTATTTGATGCATCCCCTGTTTGTGACTCTTTTCAAGATGAATTCATTGCTTATACCATCGATACCAACACTTGGACCATGTATTTCAACAAGTCTCATTGCCGCTATGGCACTGGGGCCAGGATAGTCTTTATTACTCTACATGGTGATCATCTCCCTTTTGCATATTGCCTAGGTATTTCATGTGCCAATAACATTGCTGAGTATGAAGTCCTCATTCTTGGCCTCACTACCACTTGGAAGCTCCTCATTCAAAATATGTGCATACACGGTGATTCGTAACTCATTATTAATCAAGTTAATGAAAAATATCACACAAAAGAGGAACATATAGTACCATATAATAATCTTGTCAAGGATCTCTTAGCTATCTTTAAATCTTACTCTATCATTATCATCCCTCGTAAGGACAATTGTCGTGCGGATGTTATGACTAGCACAACATCGATCATCCCTTAGGATAGCATTGATGAAAAAGCCACATTCATCATCCAACACTTGTGACAACCTTCCACTTATACTTCACATCTTAAATTTTTTTCAATTACACGCAGTCATGAACCTCCCAAATTGTTCACTAAAAATCTATAACTTTCTTTATCGAAAAACCATTCCTAATGGTCTCGAACCTTGTTGTTTGTGATGCAAGGTCACACATTATGTCATCATAGGTGCAGAGTTATTTAAACAATCATTTAACGGTCATTTGTTATGATGTCTATAACTTGCAGACATCCCCACTGCTATCTCTTAGGTACATGATAGTCTATGCAGTGGTCACTTCTCCGGAAAGGCTATGCCACACACTCTTATGTTAGGGCTACTATTGACCTACCATGGAGCAAGACTGCCTAAAATATGTTGAGCATTGTGATAAATGCCAAAAACATGACAATCTCCGCCATCTGCATGCATATTACCTTCAGGCGATTGCTTTGTCATGGCCCTTCTCTTTATAGGGCTTCAATCTTATTGTCATGATAAATTCCTGTATCAACTAATGGGCTACAAGTATATTATTACTGCCACATAATACTTTACTAAATGGGTCGAAACAACACCATTTTGAACTATCACCAGTTCTGATATATTTCATTTCGTCTCTTATTACATCATTACGCGCTTTGGCATTCCCTCTGCTATTATCAGCGACAATGGATCTTCTTTAAAAAATAAGGATGTTAAAAAGTTCTGCACAAAATTCAAAAATTAAAAAAATCATTCTCTACTCCTTATTACACATAGGGAAATGGACAAGTAGAGGTCACAAATAAAACCATCGATAAAATCTTACTCAAGACTATTGACACTCGTAGTGATGATTGGCATAATCAATTCATATGTGCTCTTTTAGCTTACCACACTAGTGTGTTCACACCCACCAATGCCACACCATTATTGCTAGTTTATGGTATTGAGGCTATCACTAGAACTCGAAATACCATCGTTATGGATCTTACTCAAAGGTATACTCAAAGACAATGAATATCGTTAAAACTGCTTACACGAGATTGAAATGTTTGACTCTCGCCATGTCCAAGCTTTGGAACATCTTCGAGTATATGAATCTCGCATTGCCCAATCATACAATCGTAAAACCCATCCTCGCGAGTTCAATGTGGGTAATCTTGTGTTAAAAGAAAATTTTAAAAAATGCAATCGCCGAAGCTCCCCTCAAGGGAAAATTCAAACCTAATTGGTACGATCCTTATGTTATCACCAAAAAACTTGGTGTGGTGCCTATCGTCTTTCCACTCTCTTAGATAAGTCACTTAAGAACCCACTTAATGTTATGCATCTTAAACAATATTACACATGAACCACATTTACTACCCTATAATGCACTCTTGTGCTACCGTTCACACTTGACTGTTGAGGGAATATTACATTCATGAACCTCACATACTACACCTTTCACACTCTGCACATTCACGACACATCTTTCTAGCATCAAAATATATTACAACACATTACCCTATGATGCACTCTAGTTTCACAATTCATACTTGACCACTGATGGTTTAAATCTAAACTGAACCTCATCAGATTCGCACGCTCTATGCTTCATTGATCATATCTTTCTAGTGCACAATTCAAACCATTTCCCGATGATGCACTCTTGTTCTATGGTTCATTCTTGATTGTTGATTGGTCTTTTATAAATGAACCTCCCCTCATACTCACTCACATTCGCTCGGGGGTCATGTTACTCCCATCACATTCGCTTTACATTCCATTCCATTCACACTCACAACATAATGCATATCTTGGTTGCACATACTCTTACTATGTTTATATTATGTACACGTAAACTTCGTTTTCATGTTAGACAAATAAATTATATGTCGTTATATTTTCTATATACACGTATGCGTTGACTTGGTCTTTAGTTTTTAATGCAAACTTTTTATAGATCTTTACACGGGCAACACAAATGTTTAGCATTGTACCTCGTACCAATCCTAGAGTAGCTCCTGGGGGCATCTACGTTCGTACATACTACAGGTGTTATTGTTTCATTTTATACTACTTCCTATTCTTAGTAGCACACTACTCTATCAATATGTGCACATCTTGACATACCTTTTTCATATTTCTGACATGCCAACGGGTGCTTCATGTGTAACATTTATTTTGTAGGTCTATTTGTTACCATGGTTGTTTGATACTTTGCTTGGTACTGTTTATCATTACTTGCCATTGTTTGCGGGCTTTGCCCCATGCCTTGCTTGTTCATTGCTTGTGTGCTTTTGGCTGCTTTGACCTTAAGTATCTTGTGACATTGTAAGTGATGTCCCATGTTTGAAACTTATTTTTTGTTGTCTGACATTGTCTTCTTGCTTGCTAGTTTACACATTGTTTTATAAATGTGTATTTGTCTTGTTCGCACTAACACATTTTTCTAGTCACTTTGTTTACATGTGCCTTAGTTTCTACCATACAAATTCCCTCCCCCTGCAAGGTATCTAGTTTCATATCGGCATCTAGTCCTCTATTGGGCGGCATTATCCTAGTGATTTCACATGCACCCCAAATGAGGGGGGACATACATTGCATGAATCAGGCATCCCATACAACAACTTAGAGCTTTGGTACAAAATCAACACATAATTCAGTTTCAGAGTTGACCCATATTTTGAACTTAGGTCCACAGTTTAGCACAGACACTAGCACATAACTCCAAACATTAGTTTCTGGGCGCTCTTAACCTTTCCTGGGCACTTATGACTAGGGGGAAGTCACAATACATTTCTCATATTGGCACAATTTTCAGCAGTTTACATAGAATAGGCATAGTCCTCTAGTAATCAACATGCATGCTACATCCTTTTTTCTATTTACATTGGATCGAAATGGCTTAGTGACTCTATTGTATGGCTTAATGATGATCTCTTAGATGATGTCACTTAATTATTCTCTACATCATATGATTATGGGCATCATGCTTACTCTTCCCCCCACTTATAGCATTATCAAGTGTGTCTCACATTTTTACTATTACACTTTATGCTTTGCATCTATTCCTTTTCATTCATCTTACACAACTTAATACACCTCTTGTATCGTCATTACCCTATGGCACGCTCTTGTGCTATGGTTCACACTTAACTATTGAGGGAATACTACATTCATGAACCTCACACACTACACCTTTCAAACTCTGTATATTTACGAACATCTCTTTCTGACATCTACTACTACACACCATACACACTTTGCGCTCTATACATTCATGATATATCTTTATGGAATCTACTTCTACATGTTACATTCACTACCATATGCCAGGCACTCTAGTTCCAAAGTTCATAGTCAACTAACGAGGGTATAAATATGAAATGAACCTCACCTCATCTTGCTTTCTTTATGCTCTATACTTCATTGATATTTCTTTCTAGCGAACATTGTCAACCCATTTCATGATGATGGACTCTTGTTTTATAGTTCAATCTTGATTGTTGAGGGGTATTTTATAAATGAACCTCATATCATACTCATTCACATTCACTCGACAGGGCACGCTGCTCTTATCACATTCACATTCACTTTACATTTCATTCCATACACATTCACAAAATATTGCATATCTTGGTCACATTTATTCTTACTTGCTTAGGATTACATGTACACTTTGTTACACATGCTAGACATATACATTGTATTTCATTATCTTTTCTACATACACATGTGCATTCAGTTAGTCTTTACTTGTGAATGCATCCTTCCTACAGATCTCTACACACAACATGGATGTTTGGCACTTGTACCTCTTACCAGTCCCATCGAGGCTCCTGGGGGCATCTAACTTCGTACACATCACATGTGCTATTGTTTCATTTTATACTCCTTTTATATTCTTACAAGCACACTACTCTATCGATATATGCATGTCTTGACATACTTTTTATCTTTCTAATATGCTAACTGGTGCTTCATGTGCGACATTTTCTTTGCAGAGTCCATTTTCTACCATGTTTGTTTGATACTTTGCTTACTATTGTTTGTTATTATTTGTCATTGTATGTCATTTTATGCCATTATTTGTGGGTTTTTCCCTATGTCTTACTTGTTCATTGCTTATATAATTTTAGTTGCTTCAGTCTTGATTGTCTTTTGATATTATGAGCAATGTCCCATGTTTGAAACCCACTTTTTGCAGTCTACTTTGTCTTCTTACTTGCTAGATTACACATTGTATTCTATACTTCTGGCCACTTTGTTTGCACGTTCCTTGGTTTCTACCATGCACATTCCCCCTTGTAAGGTATTCAGTTTCAGATCAACATCTGGTCCTCCTTTGGGCCGCATTCTCCTAGCGATGTCGCATGCAGCCAAAACGAGGGGGGGAACACATTGGGTGAATCAATCACCGCATATAGTAATTTAGAGCTTCAATACAAACATATATAGTACAGGAACAACATAAAGTTACAGACAAAGAATGACCCAAATTCTGACTTGGGTCCTCAATTTAGCATAGACGTCAGCACCTAGATATAAAAAAATGCATGGGTGCTCCTAACCTTTCTTGGATGCCTATGACAAGGTGCAGTTATAGTTATTTTCTCATATTGGCACAATTTTTAGTAGTTTACACAAAAGTTTACACAGATTAAGCACAATGCTCTAGTAATCAACATGCATGTTATCTCCTTTTTTCTATTTGTATTGGATCGAACTGGAATAAAGTAGGAACACGCCATCTACAGTGGTGTATAAATCTTCAGGAAGTAGTTGGGGATGGAGAATAACACTATACCTTCCTCCCCAACACTCTTTTGTCGTGGAGTGAAATCACCCAAAAAACTCACACTTTGAGTGAGATCGCCCAAAAAACTCAACTTGGAGCATGAGATCACCAAAAAAACCTCATTCTTTGCATGAGATCACCCAAGAAACTCATTCTTCTACAACATTTTAGGACACTTTCTATCCTTTTCAATCACAGCATTAGGTGTGTATCTTTTACTACTTTTTCAAAATTTTACATGTTTTTTACATACTTGGATCTAATTTTTCATAAACACGACTTTGACTACTCTTTTGCTCTTCTTTTTTATAGGTTTTTCCTTAAAAACCTCAATAAATTATAAGTACAACAATGAAAACATGATCAACATGGTATACACACTACGCTTTTCACCCCATGGGTCTTCCTCTTTCCTAGCTTAGCTTCTACGCTTCATTTTCATCACTTCACACTCTTTCTTGTTTCCTCAGCACACTTTTATGATCTACATGGTTATCAGGTACGTATCTCTTATCTACTTTATGTTATCAAGTATTCACTTAACAACATAAAGTGGGGGCAAATGTAACACTAAATCATGCACTTTGGATACATTTCTAGGTCCTAGGCACATAATACTATTCATATGATCTCTAAGTTAGAAGACTAGCAGTCGTGGCCTTTTGTCTATGTTTCATGTCTTCTTTCTGGCCTCTTTGTTGATAAGAGAAAAACTTCAGTTGAACTTGCACATAGAGTCCGCGCAGAAGAGCATCACAGGAGCAAAAGCGCAAGGCATCAAACGGAGGTGTAGAGTCTTCCCAAGGACTTAGCCGATTTTGGAGATCAGGTATATTCTTAGAGATTGGTGTACGAAGCACACAAAAAACTCAAGACTTATACCATTTCATGGAGACTATTCTATGAAGAGCATGACAGACTTACAGATGCACATGGGCATACTTTTAACTACCACCACTCAAAATTTTACTATCAATGATCTATAGATACATACTTGGATGCATGGCTTAGTTGTCATAAACGTGTGGTTATTATTAAATGCGACCTATATTTTAGAGTTAGGTGGCGAATTTTTCCCCACCCTATATATATGTTTGAATTATTAGTAGACAATACACTCAAGATAAAATATAAGCTTTAAAGAATGAGGAGAAGATGAGTACAACGACTGGTATACAATTACGTAACAACCCCATGGGTCACATGCCTGGTATTGTATGAAGCTTTCTATTTATGCTGGTACATTTCATAGACTAAAGACACTTTTTCTTGGCTAAACGAAATACTGTTTGTCATGTGTTCTATCAATGCTTGTCAGGTACACATCTCATGATGAATTATGTATCGAGCGCTTATAGATCAATGGTTAAGTATAAAGTGGATGGATTAGTTTGTAGACACTAAATGTTTGTTGCTTTGTCATGTACATTTCTTGGTCCTAAGGGACCCATACTTTACGCATTTATATGATTCCTAAGTGAGAAGACTGAGCAATTGACAACTATATTTGGCCTGTTTGTCTAAGTTTCTAGTCTTCTTTGCATGCACTCTTACACCCTATAGCCCAATTGATACTTTATTGTTTCACCATTTACGACACTGGAAACAAGCACCCAGACAGGAGGCCAGCTGACCAGGAGCCCCTGTCCTTCTGGGTGCCCCAACCTCTCTTTACTTTACTCGCTCCTTTTAGGCATCTTGTTTTATTATGTGTCAGCCTTCCAGTTGTTAATTGTGAAATTCAAACAAGGGAATCATATAAATATAAATTTATGTGACCATAATAAAGGACCAAGCTCTAAGCATCTATTACTATCACCTAAGGTTACATCCAAAGGCATTTCAAGAGCATCAAAACATCCATCTAGCTTCATTCAAGGGACAAGGGACTGCATTTTATGCATACATGCATAGGAGGGGAAGTTCATTTTGACATCCACACATCTATCTACATTTATACATCTAGTTATTGCTTGCTATCGAGTGCATCTTACACAAGAGCCACCTAGGGCACAATTCTTACACACACACATCAGAACTACATGGATTCTGAAATGTAGTGCAACGCTCAGTCGTAAGTTCACTCAGTCGGGTGACCACCGTAGTCATTCTAACTCCCCATTTGCATCTATTTTTTAGGATTTGATGTGTTTTTGGGTTTTGCATGCACTCTTTCTCTTTGCAGGTTACAGCAAACTCTGTGCTCATCCAATGACATATTGGCAAAAAACAACTGAAGGTTAGAGACATTGGTGTGACACAACAAAAACCAATTTCTAAGGTTTTTCACTGTCATGGGCGCCCAGAAGTAATCTTTAGTGCCCCAAGTGCCCCTGACCTACTCTAAGCGCCCCAGTCTAGGCATATATGGTAGTTGCATAATTTTTTTCAGCTTGTTTGCGATAGTTTCCTCCTCTTGTTCATTAGTTTTCCAGTTCGACATACTTTGGGATTTACTTTGAAATTAGTTAAGTATTTTATCCCTTCTCTTACACTTAGGGTTTTAATTTCATTTAGCTTATTTCCTAGGTCAAGATATGTACTTTAGCATTTAATTTATTGCATGTGACTTTGGAATATCTAGGGTTTTACAAAAAATCCTCATTTTTGTTAAATCACAGGCAAGCAAGTGCAATGTGAACACTGAAAGGGATCATGGGTAGAGGAGTGAAGAGTGGAGGAGGTGTGAAGGGTTGAAATTAAAGGAAATAAATTTGTTATCAGGATTTGATAAAGGAGAAATTGAAGCAGAGGGATAAATGGATGAAACCATAAAATGAGGCTGGGAAGCTTGCATAGAGGGAAGCTTTGTAAATGTCTTGTTTAACCTTATGATCAAGTATTGTAAATTTTTTTAATCTATAATTCAAACTAGTTATAACGTGGATTTATTTTAAAATAAAAGAAACAATTAAATTGGTTGACAAATTAAAAATGAAAATGTGTGTGTTGTTGTTACAGGAGTTCAGAGTGGAAAATCCCATATCGATGTAGTCTTGTTAAAGCAGGAGGGACAAAGTATGCACTCTCAGTATTGATATCATTGTTATGTGAGGCATAATTGTAGTAAAGGATTTGGCCTATATAGAAGATATGCGGAAACACAAACACGATAACCTTAACACAATCATCCTGACTATTTTGACATAGTGGCTAGCACATAAAATGTGGGAATATTGACAACAATTCTCTATTCCTACAATCTCACAAAAAATAGAGGAATGTTATCTCACAAAACAAATGGAGGACCTAAACAATTTCGTGAGATGCTATGAATGGGGTCGCCAATATACTCACCGAAAAGCATAACCATTCATACAATGCACATACGTGACAAAGGAGACAACATAATGAAATGCCATTTATAGTTTTAAAATCAAACTCTTCAAAGGCTACTACGGAACTGTGATGATCCATGCCTATGGGGGAAAGATTCGGGGAATCAACCTTGATACCCACATTTTTCTCACACTTAAGCCTTTGCAGAATGCCCTACACCATTGACTCTAGATAAGAAGATTGCATATGCATGTGTACGTCACACTTAACTATAGTGGCCCCTGTAGATAGGGAAGCTCATTACCCTAGCCTACCAATATATCTATCTCATCCTGTACCTTTTTTCTCCAAAGCTATGAGCATGAATTAATGCCTGACAAAGTACAGTGAAAATACAAAATTAGAGAGAAAAATATAAAATATATTGTGTTTTCACATAGAGAACATAGATCACATCATTGTCATCAAGCCTATCCTCGTAGCCAAAAGTGGGAATAAATCAACAAAAGAGACAAAATGGGTTCAAAGGAAAAAACGTTTTTCAGTGTTGCTTGTGTTTTAAATGCATGTTGTTTTGGTCGGTGAGAAATTATATGGATTCTTAGTCTAAAAATTCTTATTGGAAGATAGAATCCTCCGTTTACTCATTTAACCAACCCTTTGAGGGGCTTAATTATCAATGATTGTTTGTGCAATATTGGCTTTCCTACAATTAGATGAGACATTGAAACATTACCAACGATAGTCTACTTGTCATATTTATGCCTATGAGACCTCCCATATGCGCAATTGGATCATTAACAATAAAATAACATATCCCAAACTAATGGTATGCCCTTCAGTTGTTTTTAGTATTCACACAGATGGTATCTTTCATTTTGCAATGAAATTATCCATCAAAGGTCATTGTTAAAACTTAATCTCACAATAAAATGAGTAGATTTATTTTAATGGACAATTATCCCTAATATCCACGTGGTCGCTAATTATGATAGAATTTGGAATTGTAGAGGAAGGTGTACCTGAAATGAGGGTTGGGGGATGAAAAGGCAGGCCAAGAATCCTCTTTGATAGTGGGTTGCAAGCTATATTGGAGTTGGCATGGGAAAAGATGCACAAATGCTTCACGGTTGTTCTTGACTGTCTCTTTGCCAAGATGGGCCTCTAGTCGGACCATATCAATATTGTTACCACTTCAACCTTTAACCCAACCCCTCCATATGTGTCGTGGATTGTGAATAACTATGAAATGAAGGATATTGTCAATACCTTCTTCGTCTCTCACATGGGTTGCAACATAAATGTTGTTGGCATCAATATAGAAAACTATTTGTTTAAGATCTACCACAAAATTTGAAAAGTAATTGATAATGACAAAATAAAAAATTGTAAGTCGTTGATACGGTAATTATGAGTGTGTCAAACTCATCAAGTTACAGACCACTTGATCGACAATTCACATGAACCCAAACTTCGACGTTGTCTGCTACTTCCTCTCCGCCATGGATCCTACTATCGATTGTCAGCTGCAAGGGATTCTACTCCACTATGGTATACGAATTTCAACATATTTATGAGTACATTGAAACGTGACCAATTCTATATTGTAATGATTATGATGTACATTCTTACATTATCACAATTATCATGTAATAATTTTTGGGGACATTCATGTATGACCAAGGTTTATAAATCTTAGAAATGTAGTCTATGTTAGGTTGCGCTATAACTATTAAGGGTTATACTTGTGCATGAAAAATATAAAAAATCAAGCCCATGTTGTGTTGTTCCAGATTATCAGAAGAAGATGATGATGTCAAAGATAAAGATGTTTTTATTTTCTTGGTAGTGGGTCTATATCTAACTCTATAATAGAAAATAATGCTTCCCTGATGTAGACACAAAATTATACACATGTCATCACTTTACTATGCCATCGGTATGTTGTTATATGCATAAATCTTAAGTAAGAAAAGTACTCACTAGTGACATTGATCCTTGTACATCTATGTTATTTGATTGATTTTATTGTGATTCTTTTCTACATCTCTCATTTTGGTATGCACTTTTGGTCAATTCACATGGATCCATGTTTGTCTATCCTGTCATACCTGTTGTTTTTGGTCTCAAAACACTAGCAATCAGGCATTTGTGTCCCTTTTGGGTGCTCCTATCCTCTTTGTTATATTTGCACATTTTTGTCATTTATGGTTAGCCTTGTTTCTTTTCTTATCATTATCATGCATTCTTAGTTAGCCTTCGGTGTCACTAGTGTAAAAATTCAAGCAAGAGACTCATATATATACACACCATATTAACCATTATTCTGGTTGGAAAATTAGGAGGGACTATCACATCTACATATCACTACTACTATTCAAAAGGGACTACATTTTGGGTTGCATACTCTGTATAGGAAGGGAAGTGTTGAATTCTATACAACAAATTTACATCAAAGTTAGGTATAGTGTGCTATCTTGGCCTCATTGGCATGAGCGCAAACCTAAGAACACAATTTCACACACAAGCAAAAATAACTACACGGAGTATGAAATGTAGTGTAGTGCTAGGTACTAAGTTCACTCATTGGGTGACCACCGGGATCAGTTTCACTTCAAATATTGCATATTTTACTCAGATCTAATGTGTTTACGAGCTTGTGCAAATAGGTAGGGTTTGTTTTACAGGTCACAGATGCAGTCAAAACCCTAACAGGGAAATCAAAGTGATAAAGAATGAATATAAGAAAATACCTTTCGACTCAAGAAAGATCAAATCTCGAACATTGAAGTAGTCACTAGCACCCAAAATAGTCATCAGCGCCTCGAGTGCTCCTGTCCTCCTGTGCGTGCTTCTATCTGGTATAGTTCTGAGTCCCAAAACCCTCTTCAAACCATTTTACAACTATTTCTATCCAGATCTATTACTGACATAGTCACAATGACTTCCAGATTAGTCAAAATCAGCTAAGTCGTCTTTCTCCCTCCATTTGTTTAGGGTTTTACATTGTCAAATTCTTATTGCTTGTATATTACTATATTTTATCATATGAATATCATTTGTTACATTAGTTACTCTGAAATTATATTTAATTCAATTTAAATTAAATCATTTGGTGAGCCCACTCCTTGCTTTAACTCATTTCCCTAGGATCCACATTCCTTATGGCTACAAAATGGTACCTATCCCCAGATAAACCGATGACCTTTATGAGCATGCAACCAATTTTTTCCAACACTTGCGAAGAATCTAAATTTTTTGCTATCATGCAAAATCCCGAGTATCGACCCCATGTCATCCAACAAATCCTTACATTCCAAGCATCTGACCCTAATGAATTCCCAAGTCTTGACTCTTGTTTTGTCTCCCCCCATTCAAACACTTGATGAAATTTCTCTTCCACCCACTACAAACATAAATGTTTCTCTATCATCTCCTCCTTGTACTATGGTCAATGATAACACTAATATAAATTCTTTGCATAATGAACTTTTTGCTTTTGAAAATATGGATAATAATGAAATTGACTATGATAATGATAATGCAAATGTTAATGATGAAGCCTCATATCTCTTCTGTTTCTGAAAATTGTTTCCACCAATTTCCATGTTGAAACAAATACTACTCCTAATGCATCTTGTACTATTCCTGATGATCATACACCAATGTACTCCTTACATACTACACATCTAGAGCCTCCATATGCATCCCCTTCTTCCACATCCCATTTCCCCTCCTCAAGTCCCTATGATCACTCATAATGGCAAGATAAAAACCCCTCAAAGTTCCTTTCACTGCCCAAACCATTGCTTCGCAAGACATCATTTGTCTCATGCATGTTGTTGGTGATTTGCAAAGTAAAGCCCATACCATTACTTTAGAAATAAAAGCCGATTATGCCTCAATTGACAAAAATACCATTCCAGGAAATCCCATACCCAAGAAAATTCACAATTCTGTTTTTCCTAAGGGTTTCACTATGCCCACTTTCTCATGTTTTGATGGCACGGGAAATCCTTATCTACGTCTTAAATCTTTTATATTAGCCATGACCTCGTATTTCAATGATAGGTTGTTTCTAAAAGCCTTCCATCATAGTCTTGTGGATATTGCTCTTAAGTGGTATACTCATTTGCCTAGTGGATCTATCAACACTTATTACGATGTGGAGGATGCATTCCTTAGATGTTTCATTTCTAATAATGGGCCTGAAGTTACATACAAATGTTTACCTTCTTTGCATCAAGGAAACACAAAACCAATTCTAGATTATATTTTATGTTTTAATTCTTACATGTACTATTTACTTTTTCAGCATATTGATCTAGAAATGGAATATATCTTTTGTCATGGTTTAATCCCTCCTTTAAAAGAAAAGATATTTTATGATACATGTGATTCATTTACTCTTCTTTGTTATAAAGTTATTGACTTAGAAAAAGACTTAATTGTGGATCATGTTGTGGTACTTTGCTTCTACCTCTACTGCTCTACCCCCACCTACTAAATTCTTTCCTCTCCCACTTATTGAAATCCTTTCACGGTCATCATCTCCTCCTCCACATAAGTGTCCCTCCCCTTCACCAACACATTGACCCTCACCTAGATCTTCCCCACCTCCCACATGTGGACCATTATACTTCTCACATACTGACTACACCACATGATATCTTACATATTTTACATGATAAACAATTAATTCATTTACCTTCTAACCAACATCATCACCCTCACCAACTCACCGCTAGCATGACCACCCCTTTTGCAATTTACACCGCATTAATGGCCACAGTGATAATGATTGTTATGCCATTTACGATAGACTCCAACAATTAGAAGATAGGGATGTCATTACCTTCCGCACCCTCTCTCATGGTCTCTCTCTCTCTCTCCTCTTCCATATAGGCAAGCCTTTACAACCGTTGTCTTATCTTATTTACCACCTCTTAAGGTCCTTATTAGGCCAACTCCTAAAGTCATCATTCATCCACCTCCTCTAGTTATCTCACCTCCTGCCACATCCTCTCAACCTACCCCTACCGTTAGTACACCCCAATGGCTTCCTAAGCAGTGCACTTCTACATCTCCCACTATCACACCTCCTATTATTGCAATGGTTTCCTTCGACATCCAATTTGGTACCTACACACACGCTCATGTTGTTCCACATGCTCCTAATGTGTGTCATCGACCTCTTACCCTATGGTGGATGATCCCCATATCATTACCTGATGACACACTTGTGTTTTCAAGGTTCACACATGATTGTTGTGTGTATTAAATGAACCTTACTTTCACACTAGGGGGAATCATCCTTCTCCCCTCCCTCCTCATCACATTCACTTATCTACATCATTGCGCATCTCATCATCATATAATTATCATTGCATCACTATTTTATCATCCTACATTACTATACAATTATCTCATCACTATTTATCTGCTACTCATTGCTACGTTCCATCACTTATATATCTCTACCTACTATATGATCTACTATTCATTATTATCCAAGTGAAAACTCTCATTCAACCCAACAATTAACTCTATACAATTATTTGCGCATAATCATAAATTTCAACAATCAACATTATCTATCAAATCAATAATACCCACAATGCATATAAAACCAACAAAATATACAATCACTGTCAGTGCCAAAAATAATCATCACATAGTACACAATAGACATCAACACTAGATAAGCCATCAATAACACGTGTGCTGTGTGTGTGTGTGTGTATGTGTGTGCGTGTGTGTGTATGTGTCTCATCCAAAATCATAGTTATACAATATAATCTATGGGGGGAAAACCCCCATGCCTCAGTGCATCCTATACAATAGATCATATGTCCTCCTCATTATCACTATCTACAACTGTGGGAGTTCTAGAACTTGAAGCTTCACCGCTAAGCGTACGTCGTCAATCTCTGTAGTCACAAAATCATGCACTTTAGACATTTATTTATCTCGATCTCATAAAACGGTTTAGAAGGTTCTTGAGTGAAGAAAGTACTAATTAACCTCTATCCTTTTGGCCATCTTGTTTATCTTATTTTGTAATTTGTGACCTATTACACCCATATTCCCAACTATTTTCTGACATTCCACATTATTTTAGCCTCAACTACGGCACCGAGATTTTGTACTGGGGCACCCATGAGTGCCTTGGTCCCACCAGGGGTTCCCCGACCCTTTTTGTAGTTTCCTGCCATTTTTTTGGGCCTCTTCTAGTTAGTTTGCATCTTTATCTTTCTTGTGGTCAGATTTTTCGGGGTTACTTACAAAATTAGACCAAGAGAACCCTATAAATATAAAGTTATGAGACCATAATGAGGGACCTAACATCATCTACTACTATCATTCCATCTAGAGTTGTATCCATCTATTGCATTGGCATCCACATAGCTCCATCATCAAGGCGCACGCTAGGACATTTACATCACACTTCATAGGGGGAGGGATTGTATTTTATTCCATGCACACATTCTATTACATTTTCTACATTTAGTTATTGCTTGCTACTTCACAAAATGTGACTGACACAAGAGCACCTAGGGCACGACATGCACATACTCACTAGAACTACATTCGGGTTTGAAATGTAGTGCAGCGCTCAGTTAGTAAGCTCACTGTAGTGGCAGCTAAGGTCATTCTGACCCATTCATTTACATCTTTATTTTTTTAGGGTTTCGATACTTTCTTTTGGGTATTTTGTAGGTTATTCTTCCTCTTAGAATATTTGGAGCATTCTGCATAGTACAAAGAAATTAATGCGATAAGTAGCAAAGGATAACAGTCATCTCCCAAACCTGTGAAGATGAATTCAAGACCTTTTCCCAAATCAGGGCACTTGTTTTTCTTACCAGAGCACTCGTGGGTGCCCCAGTCCTCTCCTAGGTGCTCCAGTCTAGCCATATTATCTAGATCTAACCTCTGTGGGACCTTGACACAGTCATTCTTGCTTTCTGATTTTCTGTTCATCACTACGACATAGTCTGACAGGATTCTATTATTCAGCTAAGTTTTACCCTCTTCTCTCTTACACATTAGGGTTTAGTATTTCATTTTATATATTTGCTTAGATCATTAACATATTTCTTTACTACATTTATTTACTTGATTATAGTTGTTCATAGCTTAGATTAACTATCTTCATACTACATAGTTTAGTCCAATTTTATTTAATCATTTTGGTGAATCTGACTCGACCATTCACGCTTCTTAGACTTTCATTTCTTCCATCTTTCATTCTAGAATTTATTCTTCTCTTGCCATGGCTCATTCTCATGAGGAGTTTATTAAAGCTCACCTCAAGGCTATCAACAATCACCTTCCTCAGAATCCCCAAGATCTAGATTTATTTTTACATGTTGCTCGCGAGGAAGCTACTAACTTGATTGAACTCACTGCTTCTGTAACCATACCCACTTTTGTTTCCACTCAACCGCCTGCTGCTACTCTTCCTCCCATTTCTACTATTCCCATTTTATGTCCCTACTCCTATTAACCACTTTACACCACCTCTAGTTTTCTCATGTACAACATGTTTCATCTATTGGAAACCAAGCCTTAACTTCTCTTTATCATGACCTTTAAGTTAAAATTTGTAAGTTACAACAGACCACTTCCCATGCATCACCATCTTTGGATTCTACTTTGTTGTTGCATACTCAATTTGCTTTTGCCATCTATACTTATCCACATCTCCTAACTTTGTCACTCCTAAACTTCCCATCTTCAATGGACATGGGGAGCCATAGGAACATCTTAGAGCATTTCATGTTGCTTGTCTTGACTTCGATGATGATCATCTTCTTTTAGCTAAGATTTTTCCTCGTAGTCTCCACAATTATGTGATGCGTTGGTTTTATGACTTACTTGTTCACTCAGTAACCTCCTTTACACATCTAGCTAATGCATTTCTTACTTATTTTTCTATCAACATAGGCTCTAAGATTTCTTATGCCTAGCTAGCACAACTTAAATAATGTTCAAATGAACACCTCACTAACTATGTTTTAAGGTATACTAATAATTTAGCTAAGATGACAAACGTGCTTGCTAACTATGAGCTTCAAGATTTATTCATTCAGATTATATTACCACCTATACTAGAGAGCATTCTTTTCGAATCCTCCCCTTCATTCGATCAACTTTGTCACACTCTCAAGCTTCGTGAGACTAAACTCCTATCCATCGGAAAGCTTAAGTATCAAGAGCAATATTCATCTTCCACTCGTTTTCCTAACCGACACTAACGTTACTATCAACATTGTCGCTCCTTTTAAGGAGTTCCAATTGCAGTAACCTCAACGCACATTTAGCACCCTTTGCATGCCTCTGCATATTATATTGAGACAACTTATTAAAATCAACCTTATTACACTTCCCCCTCCCCTCAAGTTAGAACCATCATGACCAAAAGGTAGGAACTACAATGAGAACTTTCATTGTGATTATCACCAATGCGTAGGGTATTCTACAAATCAATGCCTAAAACTTCGAACAATCATCCAAGAATTAATTGATAACAATAAACTCGAGTTCCCAGAGTCTTCTAGCTCTGTCCCAATTAGTTACAAGGCTAAACTCAAAATATTTAACAATGAATCTCAACAACATGACAAGAAGACAACATACTCTTCAGCTAATCATGCATATCATGTGGTATCACCTCCTAGATCAGGAGTTCTAGATTTATTAGTTGTAAACACTGAAGTTTCGCCACCAGTCATTTCCTTTTCCAATGTCGATTATCATGCCAAGTTTACATCTAACCATTTGCATATTCAAGCATCTATTGGCTCAACCTCCATCAACAACACTAAATTTGACCCATCCTAGCCCATTAGTGCATGTTCTATGTCACTCCTTAAAGCTATCAGGTATCCTCTATCTCAAGTTGAATACCCTTTCGTAAAACCCTTTGGTGTTGTTAAGCTACATGTTACAGTTGGACCACTTACTATGCTTGTACCCTTCCTCGTTGTAAACACAGTTGAGGGATGCGACATGCATCTCGATCTCAATTGGCTTCGTCGCTCACAATCTATCATTTATATGAATCATCTATGACTCAAATTTATTTACAATAATCAGGACATCTCTATTGATGGTGTCCCTCCATTTACACCATGGCCACCATCTCATCGCACAATATTTAGCACATACCCTATTTCATCTAGCGCCTCACATTCTATGTTGCTAAAAACGTAATCTACTCCTAGTTCGCCTACTCACATATCATCTCCACGACTGAATCACTCTACTAGCCCTGTACATAGGTATAGGCCTCTTCCTTGCATAGTTACTACATCTCGGCATATATCTCCACCTCGTTTTGTTCCACGTGGGTCTTCTTCACCTTCACATTTTGTATCAAATAAATGTGCATCATCGACACGACCTTCTTCACACATTCACCCCTCACATGCACATAGGCTTCATTCACCACTACAACATTTTTCTACTATACCTCCATTATTAGAGCATGATCACGCACTTTCACCTTGTGCAGCAGATGAAGGACATTCGTCCTTAACCATCATTGGATAGTGCATTCATTCACACATACTTGGGGGGCATGACACTCCACTTTCCCCCTTTATCTAGTCTTAGCATAGTCACAATCATCATATTTTACGTCCTTATGCATTCATATCCTTGTATTTTGCATATTCATCATGCATTCTAGTGTCATCACCCAATGACACACTCTTGTGCTTCGGTTCACACTTGACTATTGAGGAATTACTATTACACTGAGCCCTGCACACTGCACCATAAGCATTACATATTGCACCTCATCATATATGTATGCGTCATACACCCTACATTCTAAATTTAGTCTACAACATTTTTACACTTATGCATTGTATCTACACCTTTGTCTACGCGTCTTACATCCTACACTATGTATCTTACATATCACATTATCCATTTATCTACATACCATACATATTACACCGTTCCTTTTCACACATACTCTACATACTATTCTAGTCTTCATCATATGCGAGTCTAGCATTACACAATCTTACATACTACATACACGCCATTTTTACACATTCTACACATCACGTCCTTACACATTCCACTCATCACATGGTCAATTGTTGTCATTACATATACTACCTTGTCTTCTACGCGCTGCACTCACTACCCTATGACGCACTTTAGTTCCTCGATCCATACTTGACTGTCGAGGTTTTACAAATCAAATGGACCTCACACTCACAATGCGACAGTTCATCCTATGGCATTCCTAGGATAGTGACACACGCTTTAGGCTAAATCATCACCTATTCTATCATCTTGTAGTGGTATACACCTTAGGTTACATTACCACTCCTTACCATTCATCTTATAGTGATATACGCTTAGGGATGAATCATCACTCATTCATTTATCTTATAGTGATATACGCTTAGGGCTAAATCATCACTTATTCTTTCATCTTCTAGTGATATACACTTAGGGCTAAATCATCACTCATCCATTCATCAAGTCATGATATATGCTTTGGCTATAGGGTTCACGCACATCCTTTCTATAGGTCACATCTCATCACTATTCCTATACACTCATCACAACGTGTTAGACACACCCCACTATTCAACCATTTCCCAATGACACACTCTTGTTTACAGTTCATTCTTGACTTTTGAGGGGGAAAACAAAATGAACCTCATTGCATACACTTCCATTCACTAGGGGGCACGCAGCTCCTATCATTCCATCTTGCATTCCATTCCATCCATCCACAACATATTGCATTATCTTGGAGCATTTACTCTTGTTTATTAGTGTTTTACATGATCACTTTACTACACATGTTAGTTTGATTTCTTATATGTCGTTATCTATACCATCCACACATGCACGTTGACGCCTTTATTTACTATGATCGTAAATACAGGACACCTACACCCGACACAAATGCTCACCTTCTACCCTTCCTACACTAGTCACTGGGGGCATCCACATTTGTCTCTTTCAGGTGCTATTGTTTCATTTTGTACTTAGCATCTTACATTATTTGATGATACACGCTTTTGACATAATGGTTATTTCTCTAAAATAATAACGGGTGTTCCATGTGTAGTACTTATTTTGCAGGATTATATGTGTTCATGACTACTTGTTTATTTAATTGTACTTGTCGGCCATTGTTTGTTATTGTTTGCGGGCCTTGCCCTATGATTGGTATGCACACTTGCTTGTTATTTGCGGCCATGACGGCCTTACGTGTCTTGCGACATCGTGAGTGATGTCCCATGTTTACAGCCTACTTTGTGTGGCTTACTTTCTTTCTAACCTGTTTACATTTACTACATTGTCTGCGTAGCTTACACATGTTTTCTATATGCATGCATTGTTTATTTACACTTGTCTTTGGATAGCCTTTTTGTTTGTGTGTGCCTTGGTTTCTACCAAGAACTTTCCAGGGTTACAACGTACATGCGGTTGGTCCTCTTTTGGGGTCGCATGGCTCCTATCAGAGACATCGCATGCGCCCCCAAAGAGGGGGGACATCATTTGAGGGTTTTACATTCTAACACAACGTGTTTACACTGGTTCTGTTCAGTGCACTTTCCGCCCTTGGCATTGTGGGTTACATATAACGAGTGGGTTCAAACCAGTCTACGAACCCCATACACAACGGATTTTACAAAACATGGTGTCCTTAGCATTTATGGGAAGCAGTTACAGGCTTGGAGGTTATAGTGGGTGTGTCTCTCTACACTACTTCAGCCAGTGGTGTCAGATCGCCCAAAAAACTAGGACGATACAAAGATCTCTTCAGTCACATTTAGCCGAGCGGTTAGAGCTTGGAGGACATAGAGCATTTCCTCCCTACACTTCTTCAACCAGGGTGGCGTGAGATCACCCAAAAAACTTGCAGTACAAGATATCATTCTACACTTTCTCTCTTGACATAGATCAGGTGCACATGTTCCATTTACATTTGCATATTTTACATTTATGTGTCTTTTACATTACGTTTTTTACACTTACATACATATATATTTGACTACTTGATCATTTTCTCATTACAGGTCTGACTGTATGAGAAACAAGTAGTCAAATGCGGGGCAACAACAACAACAACGGAAACCAACAACAACGTTCCGCGGAAACACACATGCTTTACTAACCATGCAGGTACACTACACACTACAGCATCTACACGCGCATTTTGCCCTAAGTTCATTTCATCACTTTTTCTTTGTGCATTTTTCAACTATAGTTTCCATGCTCCTCCATATTTTTATCATTCCACGCTTTTGTCTAGTCCTTCAACACATTTCCACTACACTCTTTATGGACATCAGGTACGCAACTCTATCTACTTTGTGTTGCCAAGCTTTTTGCTCACCAACGTAAAGTGGGGGCAAAATGTAGTCACAAAATCATGCACTTTAGACATTTATTTATCCTAGTCTCATACTACTATTTAGAAGGTTCTCAAGTGAAAAAAGTACTAATTAACCCTCGTCCTTTTGGCCATCTTGTTTATTTTATTTTGTAATTTGCGACATATTACACCCATATGCCCAGCCATTTTCTGACATTCCACGTTATTTTAGCCTCGACTGGGCCACCCAGATTTTGTACTGGGGCGCTCATGGGCGCCTTGGTCTCAATAGGGTTGCCTCGACCCGTTTTGTAGTTTCTTGCCATTTTTTGGGCCTCTTCTAATTGTTTTGCATCTTTATCTTTCTTATGGTCGGCCTTTTTGGGGGTAAATTACGAAACTAGACCAAGAGAACGCTATAAATATAAAGTTATGAGACCATAATGAGGGACCTAACACCATCTACTACTATCACTCCATCTAGAGTTGCATCCATCTATTGCATTGGTATCTACATGACTCCATCATCAAGGCACAAGCTAGGACATCTGCATCACACTTTACAGGGGGGGGGGGATTCTATTTTATTCCATGCACAAATTCTATTACATTTTCTACATTTAGATATTTCTCTCTATTACACAAAGTTGCGACTGGCACAAGAGCACCTTGGGCATGACATGCAACACGCTCACCAGAACTACATCCAGGTCTGAAATGTAGTGCAATGTTTAGTTAGTAAACCCATTGTTGTGGCAGCTGAGGTTAGTCTGACCCATTCATTTGCATCTTTCTTTCTTTTAGGGTTTTTTATACTTCCTTTTGGGTCTTTTGCAAGTTATTATTCCTGTTAGAGTATTTGGAGCATTCAATGTAGTAATGCAAAGAAATTAGGATGCTATATAGAAACGAAGGGTAATCAGACCACCTGTTGGACTTATGAAGACTTAGTTCTAGACCTTAGTTCCTAGACCAAGGTGCTTGTTTTGATTACCAAGGCACGCTTGTGGCCGCCCTAGTCCCTCTCCAAGGTGCTCCATTCTAGCTAGATTAGCTCAGATATGACCTCTTCGGTATCTCGAAACAGTCATTCCTGTTTTTTCAGATTATTCTATTCATCATTGCGACACAATTTTGATATGCCCTCTGAATCAACTAAGTCTTTTACAGATTTATCTTGCATATTAGGGCTTCTACTTCCATTATTTTAGTAGCTTGGGTCATTTTCCATAGTCATTTACTGCATTCACTTACTATACGTAAGTGTTATTCTATATTAGATTAACTAACCCAAAATATCTTATTTTTAATTAATCAAGATCTATGTCCAAAGGTGCCCTAAATTTAATAGAAAATGTTCAATCTCAATCTAATTTTATTCATGTCTAACATTTAATTATATTTTATCCATTTTTGTAATTAGGAAGCTTTTAACATGCTTTATACCATTTTATAATCACACACACACACACACACACACACACACACATAGATGCCAAATGAAATTAGAGAAAGGAAATTTCTCTTTACTTTAATCCTCTTACATATGGGCATGATCGCCTGCGATAAAATTAATATTATTTTAGCATCCCTCAACAATGGAGGATTATAAGAATCTAGAGCCAGATTTCGAGTCAACGTGCATATGGAGGTATCCACGATCAATGTCCAGGTGTAATCATCTCCTGTAACCACATGACACACACCTCATATTAACAACTACACATCATCACATTCATCAACCTAATTAACAAGTAAGAAAATAAAAAAGTACAATACTTACGCTTTCACTCGTGTCACTGCTACATCATCTACCTAAGGAGAGTGCCTTGTACCCAATCCCCAAATTCTGGTCCTAACTTTCACATCCACAAACAATGAAAACAATAACACCCATTGGTGTGTTACCCGCCATTGCATATACTCTTTAGTACACCCTGTGTCATCCATCTTATATTGGCCCTATGGCTAGATTTGCCTCATTTGGATGGGGGCACTAGTTGTGCTCCTATAAGGGCATGGCCTCCATCCTAGTCATCTCCCAACCTTAGTAGACCAACACCATACATATGGCTCAGGGTGCACAACCTGAGCCATCCCAAACTACCAAGATACATTTTCACCTTAGAATAGCTTTGTCACTCTTAGAAATCGGTCCTCCAACCACATCGTGCACTAAATGTACTGGAACTCAACATCGTGCTCCACCCATCCTCTATAATCTTTGTACGAACTCTAGATAACCACCTCAGGGCCCATCTGATCCAACATTAACCTATATATTGTTGTGTCCATCCTCCTATTTTGGGTTCCCATCCACCATCTCACTGCAAATATCTCTGGTCGAGCCCAATCAAACTGTGGCCCACTAAGTGGCCTCACTACAGTTATATGTTCATACGCCCATACATGTAATAGAATGGTAGCTCTTACTAGCCCACCACCATGATACTTTTGTGTGAATTGATACAAATCCCTATATAAATGGGCCAACACACATTGCTAACCATGTGTATCTAGTACCATGATCCTCTATACTCTAAAAAATATCATGTATCCTGTACAAAATCCTAACCCCACCACCCTTCATGACCACTGATGAAGCTAGATACTACTAAAAAAATTTCTGCAACCGCAAAACCCTAGACCTCACAATCACATCCAGACTGATATACGTCTCAACCTACGCTTGAGACCCCATAAAAATATCATCATTGTTCTGCCCTCATCTGACCACGGGAATCTACTACCACCATCACCAACACCCTCTCTCCAAATAACAGGTAACCACAATATCCTATATACATCCTCTAATGTCATCGTCATCTCTCCTATCGACAACCAAAATGTACAAGTATCGGTACACCATCTCTTGGCATAAAGTTATCAACAATGGCATATTATGGGGTATCTCCCCCAATCTAGTGATTGCTACAACCCAACACGGTCCAATATATCCCACTCATCATCGGTTAATCCCAAACTAAACAATGTACTCAAATGATGACCCACACAGAACTCCCTCAAGTGTATATCTCTCTACATAACACAAACAAGCAACAAAACACATTATTAGCACAAATGCATGCCTCAAAATTAATCACGACAAGGTAAAACTACAGTTTCAAATTACCAAAATAGTACCAAAAATCAGTAGTTTCACCCAAGACTTTAGACACTAGCACCCATAACAGGTCACTAATGCCAAGAAATGGGCACGGTGTCTCGAAGGACAAAAATTCCCTATCCACTTCCATTTAGGTCAGGAACACCTAATTTTACAAAAGATCATTTTTTTCTAAAAACAACAAAATAACTATATTTGACAAAAATTTCCAAGTTTGGTTATGTATACTAGCTCCCCGATCGTCTTCGTAGCCACGACCACCATCATCGCCCCATCTCGAGTCTCTTCAGACTAGCCTCCCTGACACGTGGCATCCTCATAACTTAGAAGCTTGAATCACAATTACTCTCAGTTAAAATGACATTACTATTCATCTTTTCCATATTACTATATATAATAATTCTATTTTACTCTACACTATGGTCGCTTCTTTTTACCATTCTTACTAACTAATACGAGAGCACAATTTAACTCATATCTTGAGCCCCATTACTTCTATTTTTCTCCCCATTTACAGCACTTCAGATCAGGGTATCATCTAGCACCATATTGTATAAATTCTCATGCAATATATCCTACACACACACACACCATGTAATATCTACACATACTGTATCAACATGACACTACATCTCTTCTACTATTTCTTGGTTACTATTACCATCCTTAACATTTTTATTTTCAAATCAATACTCATTCCTCCACCCCTTTCCTTTTTGTCGAAAGGGGGGGAATACAATCAAGATCATCTTATAATCCCTCTTAGGATACAACACAATTAATCAACACTCCTGAAATTATCACATTTTTCTCTGATATCATTCAAACAACGATTACATTTAGTATATACATGATAGTCAATACTTTTTCTACTTCAAATCCATCCCCCCAAATGACCTAATCTGGGGTCAAAACAAAAAATCTCTCATGAGTAATTTTCCAAATACATCTTATTCATTCAATTCCTATCATTCAAAATCAATCAATCAATCAATACAATAATCATAGTTACTATCACTTCTCGATGACCTAACTTGGGAGCTACATTATGCACCATCGCTTCTAGATGACTTAACTTGAAATCCATCTAATAATATTCAAATCAGAACACCCATTACTGTAGGAGTGGTATCAATTATATGTTGTTGCCTTTCCTATATTGCTCCTATATGGGTTCATTCAATTGGGACACAAACTTTTCAATCGGAACAAAATGGTAACAAAATAGTCTTTATCTGTCTGCAGTGGTTGGACCTTTTGGGGAAGCATCGTGGAAGGAGGGAAAACAAACCTCTCTTCCCTAACACTCTTCCTCTTGCAACAATTGCACCCAAATTCTTCAATTATTAACAAATTGGGTTAGGAATTGATCACTCCTTACCTCCTCTATCACCTTAGACAAAAATCCAGGGAAATCTCCAATGGATCATCACAACTATCTCTCCTAGTTAATCCTTATGACGGTTCACTATTTCCTCTTACTCCACATGGGTTAAAACATTGATCCATGGTTTACCACACTACAAGCGTCTATATTCTACACGCACTCTACAATATGGCTTCTTCAGAGCACCTATGTACATGTATGGTTTTTACTTTCCTTTACACTACTTGAATTTCTTTCAAATAACATAAAGGGGGGGGGAATCTAGACACAAAATTATGCATCTTTACTATGCCATTATTATGTTGTTATATGCATGAATCCTAAATAAGAAAAGTATACACATTGGTGACACTTTCCATTGTCCCTTTATGTTCTTTGATTGATTTCTATTATAAATCTCTTCCACATTTCTCAGTTTTGTATTCACCTCTGGTCAATTCATAGGGATCCATATTTGTCTGTTTTATCACATTAGTCGTTTTTGGTCTCAGGACACTGGCACCCATCCTAGAACTAGCTCCCAGGTGCTTGTGTCCCTTTTGTACGATCCTGTCCTCCTTACTCTTTTTACACATTTTATAATTTTTTTCAGCCTTGTTTCTTTACTTATCCTTATCCTGCATTCGTAGTTGACCTTTTATGTCACTAATGTCAAAATTCAAGCAAAGGAATCATATATATTCACTAACATGCTCAATATTATTTTGGATCGCAAGATCAAAAGGGACTATCACATCTACATATTAATATTACCATTCAAAAGGGAATACATTTTGGGATGCATGCACTGCACAGGGATAGAAGTTTTGAATTCCATACCACAAATTTACATCAAAGATTGCTATAGCATGTTATCTTGAGCTATCACTGGCACGAGGGAAATCTAAGGAAATAATTTCCCACACAGGCACAAAAAACTACATGGAGTTTGAAATGTAGTGTAACACTTGGTATTAAGTTCACTCATCGGATGACCATCGGGGTCAATCCGAATTCAAGAATATTACATATTTTATTTATATCTAATGTGTTTGTGAGCTTGTGTGCAGATAGTTAGGGTTTGTTTTACAAGTTACATGTGTGATTAGAACCCTAATAACGAAGTCAGAGTGACAAAGAAAATATTGGAGTGAAGATATTTTGACATAAAAAAGATCAGATCTTGAATATTCACGCAATCACTAGTGCATGGGGCTGGGGCGCTCATGTCCTCCCCTGGCACTTTTATCCAACACAATTCTAAGTCCTAGAATTCTCTTTGAGCCATTGTGACATTTTTTTCTAGCCAGAGCTAGCATTCAGACAGTTGTAGTCACTTCTAGATCATTCAAAACAACTAAGTCATCATTCCTATCTTGTGTACTTAGGGTTTTTACATTATTGAATGTTCATTGCTTTTACATTAATGTGTATATTATCATTTGTATATCATTAGCTACATTAAGTTACTTTGAAATTAAAGTTAATTCAATTTAGATTAAATCACTTGCTTGTCTAGGTAATGAAAATTTCCCATGAAAACATGACCATCTATAACCCCAACACAAAGATTTTTGTAAAGAAGCTTGCAGTAAAATTTAATCACAGGATTAAAATTGTTTTCTTGGATTTCTTCATGTATTTTATCTTTGATTTATTTCATGGTGGACTCTACAACCATTTTTTTTAGGTCTTAATATGCTAAACTAAAAAAATGAAGGCTTTAACCAAATAATCTTTGATGTATAAATAAGCATTCAAAAACATGGCAGTATGAAGAGGCTCATATTACAATTACCGAGAGTTAGTAAAATCCAATGAGAATTATCTCGTCCCAAGACCATAACATTATATTATAATATTTTGTATACCATAAGATATTTTCAAATTCAAACATTAGGTTATTAACCTATAAGTTTATAATCTATGCAACAATGTTCAAACTACTAGCAATATGTGATGGTATATGTTAAAAACAAATATACTGAATGTGATAATTGGGAGATAGAGATTGACATTCTTTTTAATTTGAAATTGTTGTTGCTTACACTACAACTTTATACTTGAATTGTGTAATGTTCTAATTTGAACTACTTTGTGACATGCAAAATATTCACATTGACAATACTATTGTATATTCTATTTTTATTTTTATAAATTACCTATTGTGAGGCCATCGAGCAAGATTCTACATTTTTTAGAGTTGTGTTTCCCCTCTTCCCAATACTACAAAATACACAAAAGGTAATGTTTGTGTTAATATTTTTTCTATTATTAGTATTCTAAATAGAAATCTTTTACTTCTGTGGTAGATTTTTTGTGCAATGTTATCCTTCATTTAACTAAATCATTCCTTCCTCCTTCACAGATATGACTAGTTTTAATAAATTTTTATTTTCCCCTTATAATTTGACATTAGTTTACGTATTTTTTGAAGAACAATATTGTAGTTGTAGGTCGAAGCCAAGTGGAGTTTTGCATTTATGACAGTTGTTGCTACAAATATGAGACAATAGGTTTTTTACATGGAGCTGGTATCAGGGCTTTCATTGCACTCTGAACCAAATGCCCTCACAATTATTCTTTATGACCAAGTTCCACGCCTGCAAATTCATAGAAACAATGCTTGGTTTCTGGGTGCATGTTTGGCATTAGCATTGTTATAATTTATCTCTGATATGAAAAATTATATTCATGACTTATAAGGTGGATGTAAACTACTACTATATAATACTATAGGAGTTAAAGTTAATCAAAAAAATTGTTGCACTCTCTATGTAATAGAATCTTGTACATTCTTTGAGATTGAAGAAAAATATGTTGAGTCCATTATGTTATAAATCTCTATACTTTTTCTCAGGCATGAGGCTAATTCATCGGGAGATGATGAATAATTCAATCGTGGGTAATACATTTTCTGCATTAAGTATCATATGGAAGCAAAGTAATATTGATAATTTCACATTTTTTGTTCCTTTATTTGGAAGTATCCAATTCACATAACTACTTTCTAATTTGTGTTCCAAAATTATTCAAAGCACTATTGTTCTTCCAAACCCTTTATATCTCCTATTGATAAGGATCTACAATGACAAAGGTTCAAAGACGCAAACGATTAATTTTCAAATATTATGCCCTTAGGTTTCACCCTCACGACCATTTTGGAAGCAACACATGCCTTGAAAATCTACTTAAAAAGTTTACATGTATGATAATGAACCGATTTCTCCTTGTAACAAATCCAAACAAGCAAAATTGAATAGGAAAATTATGAACTTCCATTAAGATAGCACACTTACATAATTGGAATCAAACCAATAATTTAACAAGAAGGGAAAGAGGGCTTTCACAACATACACAAATAAGACTATGGAGATTTTACACGAGTAGTTCCTAACTGAGTAGGGATAATTCCAGGGTTAAGAGAATGATCACCCAACATCCAACAACTAGAACCCACACGTTACTGGTAAATCCATCCTCAACCCAACTTTGAACTTTGTCATTCTAATAATCCTAGATTAGCCTTTGAGCCTTAAGCCTGAGCAACCTAAGATTTAAATAAATCTAATGATTTCTCTTAGTCATCACAAGAAATAGGGTTCTAAAGTAGAATCTAAACATGTAGATAACAATTTTCAATTTTAAAGCATATACATAGCAATTTAAATCTTCAAACAGAAAAATTATGTCTTGTACACATATAGTATAAGTGTGTTTGAAAAATCAATAAAACCTTCTAGCAACAAAGATTCTTGAAAAAACCTTCACAAAGGAAAAACTACAAGTTGGAGTGTTAGTCAACTACTCCACATAGAACTATAACATAAACAATAAATGTTATGATAATATTAATAGAACTATTTTTTTCAGGGTTTGCAAAACACATTGAATACTAGTAAGGAAGGACAAACAAGACCAGATCTTAACAAGAATGAACACACATAGTCCACAACAACAAGCCGAGATGACCATAGATGTAGCGATGAAAATAGGCCAAAACCAGAATTAAAGATAAAGTAACGAACATTTCCTAGAATAAAGCATAAATTTTGCAAAGAGACGTGTAAAACCACAATTACATGTAATGCTAACTATCATTCACATGGTGTTGATGTTTTTTATGATGCCATTAAACCACCATTCGTGTCTCACCTAGCTAGTGATGGTTTCCATGTGCATGAACATGACCTTCAGTTGTTATAGCCCAGAAAAAATATGGCTCAATCCAAAAACAAGGTCGATAAATTCCACATCACGCCACATAAATGTCTGAAAAAAATTCCTATAGGAATGTAAAAGCCTCTAAATTTTTATAACATTATTTTCATGATGCCATTATTCTACTACACGTCCCCACCTACACTAAGATGAGTGTTTCTTGGAAGAATAACTTAGGATTATTGGTGGCCACAACACCTCTACCTCACGGAAAAATAATCCTTCAAACCCTTTCACCTCACATTAGGGAAGGGTTTGAAACATCCGCTTACATGCTTAAAAAATAACTTTTTTTCTAATTAATTATCCAATATATTCACCCATAGATGACAAGAAATCGTTTAAAGCATTGACGGCATGAATGATACTAAAAAAGCACAATCCTTGTGCTCATTCGTAATTCATAATCTCCTTGCGTACATAGATTCACAAATTTTATTTGACCTCTTAAAACTGTGGTTATCTAAAAGCTACCGTAAATAACAGAGACATCAATGAACAACTGAGAAAATGGGATGATGTTGATGCCAACTGTACACTCTGTAATGAACCACATCAAAAGAAAAATTGGCCTTTTTGAAGAAAGAGGGGTGATGCCTCGGGAGAAGAAGCAAACTACAAAGCATGTAATGCATGTTGGAAGTGGCTAAAAATATAGATCAATGACCTTCAATGGTCCTTGCATCATCGTTATCTGCAACGCAATCTCCACCTTCCAGTTTTCTGACTGTTGTTAGCTGCGAGAAGCCTTGTTCCCATTTGGAATGCCTTTTGACATAACAAGGTGCCCATCAAATATAATTTCTAGTGAAAATAAATAAATAAAAATTGTTGCAATTGACAAGCAATGCCACCTAAAGCATCAAAAAAAATGTTCAGGCTAATAGAGCAAGAAATAAATTGTCACTTCAATGAAGCTCCAATATAACAACCACATAACCTTAAATAAATATTGATTGATGAAAGAACCCTAAAATTTACAAAGCAAGTTGCATGACTAACCAAGGAAAGCTAACACCATTTCCATCTGTATAGCCAAGGTTCTAAGTCTAGGAATGTAACATTAAGATAGAAGCTTAAAAGAATGCTTAACTAGTATGAAAACAATACAAAATCTAACTAAACATGCCTACTAATATGCTTGAATTACCTAATATGGGCCTAAATAGACCTAAGAGGGAAATCAAATGGTTATGGTTGCTACTCCAAACAAGGTGAAATGGCCTCTCCAAATGACTACTTTGTCATTTTGGATATCCATCTACTAACCCCATTGAAGGCTTTAAGACAAGGATTGAACTTGGCTATATATCATATTTATTATATGAGATGCAAATCAAAGCATGGTGTAAAGTATAAAGGAATGACGAGTGCACCCTTTTTATAGTTTTCCTTTTGGGAGAAAAATGTATTTTGGTGCATGTGGGAGGGACTAAAAGCCCCAAATTAGATTAGAATTTCTAATCATGATTAGGTCCTTGCTAATCACAATTAGTGAATTACCAAGTGATTAAGAGGTATGGAGCCTTAATCAACCACTTAGGGTCAACTAGGAGGCTAGGATAAGCTTTTGAAGCTTTCTGAGACGTTGTGGAGGTGAATGGGGTGATTTTGAGTGGTTGGAAGAGGGTTTTGAGTCAATACTAGGGTATATTGATCAAATCAAGGGAAAAATAGGCTTAATTAGCTTATAATGCTAATTGTCTGTTTTGAAGAGGATTTTGGCTTACGATTCATCGTAAAGTGGCATCCTGAATGCGAAAGAGGTTTGGTGATCAATGAAGTGCTTGTTAACTGACTAAAGTGGTGAGAAACATTAGTTAATTAGCAAAGAGCACTAATTATAATGGAATTGGGAAGAATAAGAGTGATTTGCATGCATTTTGGCAATAAGATTGCAAAAGTGGAATTTAGGTGTCTACATTTGCCCCTGTTTGAGGTGAAGTTAGTGACTTCACTTCAAACATAGTAGACAAGCATAAACAGGTGGATTTTTGAAGAAAAATTAGCAGGAATGAAGGATGTCCCCTCGAGTGTCGATGGGGTGATAGAAGAAGTCAATCGACAATCGAAAATATGATTTGAAATGGATAGAAGAAAATGAGGTCAGAATGGGTGTGAAACCCTTGGGTATTGAGAAGGAATAAGAATAGGGATAAACATGGTTGTTTATTGCCCCATGGTGAGTTTTTAGAAGAAAAATTAGTAGTGGTAATAAATGATAATGGAGAAGAAATGATTAATGGAGAAATATAGGGAAAGCCCAATCTTTGCATCCAACCTTTCAATAAACAACATGTTTATATCATTTTTCCCCTAGGTATACATCATCAGACCTTTATTTAAAATAAACAAAAGTTTAAGATAACATGAAAAGCTAAATTACTAACATTTTTCCATTTACATAACTCCATGCAAATACATATGCAACTAATACAAGAAAGTAAAACATGCTTAACTATGCAACATACACAATACAATGTAATAGAAAGTAAAATGATGTT
Source organism: Taxus chinensis (assembly GCA_019776745.2). Classification (NCBI taxonomy): domain Eukaryota; kingdom Viridiplantae; phylum Streptophyta; class Pinopsida; order Cupressales; family Taxaceae; genus Taxus; species Taxus chinensis. The sequence continues at coordinate 657,329,973 of CM034152.1, forward strand.
TAACTCCATGTAACATACAAAATGCAATACAATATGAGAAATTAAACCAACTAACCTAACAGAGAAACAAACATAATCACATATACTCAAACAAACAATCATTCAAGATAGTTGTACCAATGTTTTTGTTATCAAGCTGCAGTTCCCAAATGTTCGTGTTATAATGAAAAGGGTTAAAAATGATGCCCCAAGCAATAACACATGTGAGGGAAAAATGGAGGACACAAGTAGTCCCATAGAAAGCATTCGTGCATTATGACACAGTACCTAGAAACTCATTGTTGCATGGGAGTACCGACATAATAAACAGACCCAACTTTGTTAATGGAGGTAGATCATGATGATTTACATGTCATTTGAGACAAGAAATAAGCAAGAACATCAGAAAGATGGTTTTGTAGGACAAATTTCAATGTTGAGGATAATGCAGGTGATACATGCTTCAGTTATATGTAAGCCATTTAAAAATGAAAAACCATAAGTTTTTGGTAAATTTAAAGCCAAAATTAATGTTACCATTGTGTAGCTTGCTTCAATACCTTTCCAACACAAAAAAAATGGAGTCGTTTCAAGGTTGGGAGCAAAAGTTATGGCTTGCGCAATGCTTGGGTGCACCTATGCACTTAGGGGAGCACCTGTGTTGGGCCTCCTGGGTTTTGGATATTTGGTTTTTTTTGACATTTTGGGTAGCATGGGTGCTTGGGTGCCTGTGCTGACCTTGTTGATGAGTTTTTGCATTTTGTGAGCCAACATGGGGCTGAGAGCCTATGTTAACCTTATTGATGAGTTTTTTGCATTTTGTGAGCTCCAGCATGGGTGCCTGTGGTGCAATGTACTAACCATTTTTTGATGGTATTTTTGCATTTTGTGAGCTAGCATGGGCACTTGAGCACCTGTGTTGACCTATTTTTTGAGTTATTTATTTTGTGAGGCAGCATGGGGGTGCATGTGATTGGCCTCCTTTTTGAGTTTTTTTGGATTTTTAGCATGCAGTGCATAAGCACCTGAGCACCTGTGTTGGTAGTGTTCATAACATGGGCGCTTGGGTGCCTGTGTAACACTGAATGCACTACCTATCTTCCGAAGGCCATAAAATTTTGCTCCCAACCTCGAAATGACTCTGTTTTTTTGCGTTGGAAAGGTATCGAAGCGAACTATGCAATGGTAAGATAAATTTGGTTTTTTGAATTTTTCTTACCATTTTTTTAGAATTTTGAGTTTTCTTGACCAATTTGTTTGGGTTTTTTGATGTTTATTTGGATGTTTTGACTTTTCTGACTAACGTATTTGAATGTTTTTGGATTTTTGAAACATATTTGAATTTTTTTATTTTCTAGAAGTTTTCTAAAGCTATGTATAGGAAATGAAGAAACGTGGATGCCCCCAGCGACATGATGGGATGTACAAGGGCAGAATGCCACATGCATGCACAAGAAAGTGAAGATGTGAAATTTCCCCCAGCGTTAGATGGGAATATTCAAAGGAAAACTCTTCACGCGTAGAAGTTGGATCAGGGCCAATATAGATAGGTTCAACATGATGATGAATGTAACCCAATGATGTGCTAGGAAGGAGCAAGGATGCCCCCAAGTGTAAGCTGGCCAAGAAGCACATGATAGAAATAAGTGGCAGATTGTTTTGAGAAAGGGGACAAAGGTGCCCACAAACATGAAAAAAAGGAAATCTTATACACATGGATGTTCTGAATGAAGTAGAAGAATGATGTGAATGTTGTGAATGTATCTTAGAAGCCTCATGATGAAGAAGTGATTAGCCAAAGGCACGAATCGTGAGACAAGATACAGACTAGAGTAAGAGTCTGAACAAGGTCCAAAAAAAGACACTTGGTAACATACTAATCCTGTTTTCTCATAGAAATCTAGTGTGTGCACATGGAAATTTATTACCTCTTGGAGGGAATATTTGATAGACAACAAGTGAAGACACCCTAGCCAATGTGTAGGAATGATTTATTTTTCAAAGTTGATTTTTATGGATGGATTGCGGAAGGAGAGTCGTACATTGCTTTGCTGCCATCCAGGCATCCATAGCCCTGACGGAGATGCATTTGATTCTAATCACAACATTTCTCTACTGCCAATCAGGCGTCCATAGCCCCAGTAGAGATTATTGGAAATACCCCAAGAGAGAGTTATATATCAATTTGCTTTTGCTTTTAGCATTTTGCTTTCAGCTTTGTGCTTTTTGATTTGACTGATTTCTTTTGTTTTCTGAAAACTTATTCCAGACTCTCTTGCTTGACAAGGGGTTAAGAACCACTGATGGCTTGATGGAAGGAGGCAGAAGTGATTGTGATGATGACATTGGCTAGTGTCAACAAATATGTCCAAAATTTCTTCACAACAAGTTTTTTAGATGTTGATTGTGATAGGATCTCTAAGAGGTCAGTCATTCTTTAATTTACCAAGGTGATAAAAGACCAATGCCAAACAGATACCATAGAGATAATTGTCATAAAATGCATGTGAATAGGATAACAAAAATATCACCAAAGGGATGAAAATGGTAGGACGACTTGCAGAAGAATAACAAGGAAGGGAAGAAAGAACATCCATGTGTATGCGATACCTGATTGCAATGTGTGTTCGTTTACCTTTGATTTTTTGAAATGTTTTCTCATTTTTTTGTATTTTTGTATTTTTTTGAAAGGTGGGACCGACAAGGTCACTTGACATGATAAGATCCAACAACAATGTTAGAAATTTCCTTGATAAGGAAGACTAAGTGTGTTTTCTTATCAAGAGTCATATTATCCCCGATCTCAATGATCATGGTGAGATCATACTCAATAGATGACTGAATTTTATCATGAAATGTGGATTTTTATGTGTGGAGATTGAGGTCCCTATCCAGAGGTTTCTACACTTTACGCCATACTTGATGGGTGCATTGATGTGCATTTTTGAATCGTGTTTGATTCTGAACTTTAAGATCATTTAAATTGTTGTGAGCTTTGGAGCTCTTGGAATTATTGATCTGAGTTGATGAAGGAACTATTTTGGTTTCTTATAAGCTATTACGTGACTTGTCTGATCCTGAGAAGTGGGAGAAGAAAGTGGATGAATAGAATTGATGTGAGAAATGATAGTGGGTTTTCCACAATCATTGATAGAAGAATAATATGATGGACACAAAGGATATGGTCCAAGAATTGAAGAGGATGGGCTACCAGGAGGTGTCCCATAGACTGAAGATAAAGGAATACAAGGATGTGGCCCTAAGAATGAAGATGAAGGACTTCCTGGTGGCATCCCATAGATAGAAGATGAAGGACTACATAGGACGTGTCCCATATATAGACAAAGATGGGCTACTAGGATGTGAGCCCAGTATAGATGAAGATGGTGGACTTCTATGGAGGTGGCCCAGTATAGAAGAAGAGATGGGCTACCAGGAGGTGACCCACATATAGATGATGATGGGGAATACTGATAGGTGGCTCAGGTAATGAGAAGATAGATGATGGGCTACCAGGTGGTGACCCAAGGTAAGATTCACGATGGAGGAATCCTGATAGATAAAGAATGATTAGGTAATGAGAAGATAGGCCATCATGTGGATCAATGTTAGATCCAAAAATTTCATCTCCCAATGAAGAATGTGAATCATGGAAGAATAAGAGGAGGATCATGTTCGATGATCTTAGGGTCTTCCTCTATTTTCTAACAAAAGGCATCAATCTCTTCCTCCCAATATGTGAACATATCGAGGTCTAAAGAGGTTTCTTGCTCACAAACTTCTAGATGAATGTCTTCATGTACCCTCATAAATTCTCTAATTGCTTCTTCATTCTAAAATGAATCAATCGGTGTGGGTAGTTTTTCTACCACAAGGGTTTGATTGGATGAATGCATGACATGGGAGTCGACTTGGATGATTGATTAGAAGGACTTTGAGTTGGAGAGCTCTTCAAGGAAGAAGGGGTCGTTGAGGCGACTGAGAAATGGGGTCCTGTGAAGACAGGGAGGACCGTGACTTAGGAGTTGTATTAGAGGAATAATTCAGATTGGAATCTTCAAAATAAAATTTTAGAAGACTTAGAATCATTGGGATTGGAATCTTCGAAATAATAGTTTGGATCAAGAATCATAATCATACCACTTACTATGAGTTGAAGATGGGGGAAGAGGTAAGTGAATGAGTTCTTTAGCGTGAAGAATCAAACGAGGTCTAGTTGTGATAGGCATCCTTTGATGGGAATGTTGAAACCTAGGTTCCTTACTGTCATAAGTATGTGAAAATGTCATGATAATTAATCTTTGTCAGCACATGCCTAGACATAGATAGTCCAGGGGATATCACAGGGGTTATTGTGTTGACATGTTCAACATAGTGTATCTACACAACCAATGAGGGCATCAAAATGATTCTCCTCATTAGACATATAATTAGCATTCTTGTCCTTATTATGTTTAGGAAAAGTATTCATATTGGGGGATTTCTTAGGAGTGGATGAATCCATCTCCACATCACCACTTTCAATTAAGTCCTAGATGTAGTGTTGCAACTTCAAACACTTATCTGTTTTGTGACCTTTAACGCGGTGGAATTGGAAATATTCATTATCTCTAAACCATGATGGTTTAGGTGTGTCATCCTCATAAGGCGTAGTTTTAGGATATATAACCATATTAACCACCTCTAGATTGTTTTAGTATTGATGACATTGAGTCAGATAGAGGAGTGAAAGTATGATGCTTATACTTGATAGGCGGAGCTCTCCTTTACAAGTTTCAAAGGAGTGTGGTTCTGAATGGATTTGCACTTGTTTAGAGTCTACTATCCCATCACTAATGACATTTTGTTTTTATTTGGGAACCAAAAATTGTTTTATCATTAGATTTAGAATCATTATGTTTCACGGGAGAAAGGTTTTAGAGTCCCCCTAGCTAACAATGCTTTTTCAATTTGACTCCCTTTTTCTATTACCTCTTCAAATGTGTTACCACAATGCATTTTCAAGTGGAACGTAATGTCTGGATGGAGGTTGGGAACAAATATACTATTAACTTCTTTTCAGGTATGGAGAAAGGAAACCGACTAGCTAATCCTCTCCATCATTGTAAAAATGCATAGTGAAGTTTTCGTTATTTCATTGCTTGGCATTGCAGAGATCTAACATGGTGACATCATTTTCTATATTGAAAGAGAAGTGTTGTACGAAAATTTCTGCTAGTTCTAGCCATGTTGATATGGATCCCTTAGGGATGTGTACAAACCATTCTAGCATTGTTGCTCCTAAACTTCGTGGAAAGAAGCACATAAGATAATTATTCGTTGAATGCCACCTCTTGACATGCCATATAAAAATATTTAATATGGTCACGAGGGTCACCTTTTCCCTTATATTTATCAAATTTTGGAAAATCAAAGTGTCTTGGGAAAGGTACCTGTAACATGGCTTTGTCAAATGGGTAGGGACATAACTCATCGAACCGATACTTCTTGTTATTGTTACCGGTTTGGCCCTCTTGTAACGCTTGAAGGGAGTTCTTCATAGTAGACCATTCTTGATGGAAGAGTGGATCTTGCATGGGTGGTGGTGTAGGTCTATACAAAGGATTAAGCCTAGGTGTATGCCCACCCTTATTTTTGTGAGAAATCTCTTCATAAGGATCTCTTTTGTGCTCTCCCATCGAGGAGTGTTTATTGGGAACTCATAAAATGAAGCTTTAGGTTTTTCCTTTGGTATAGCTTGTTTCACAACTTTTGGTTGTTCCTTTTGTATATGCAAAGCCAAAATTGCCAATTGGTGAGTGAGGGCTTGGACCTGTTTTTCTAACATAACCTCTTTAATAGGTATTTCATGACGATCATCATTAGAAGGAGGTTATGCATGATGAACATGTTCTTCATGGTCTTCACAATGAATTTTAATAGGACGTAAATGATAGTCTCCATAATTTTCGAAAGGTACTTCCTCATTATTTTTCTTTGTAAAAGTAGATGTGTGACCTAGGTTTAATATGCCATCTATATGGCGACGAGGACATTCCCATCTAGTTTTGATCTTGCTCCATGAAGTTTTGCTCCACGAATTCTACCACGGTATCTCAGTGACAAGATCGCATTGTTCGAGCTATATAGGCAACTTGCTAATGTTCATGGTAAACTTAAGAACTAGAAAAGGAAGAACATATAATTTACCATCTCCCTTAGAATATTCTCTTACAAAAGTATCAGTGATGTTACACACCTGGGTGAATTGCATAGATTATTTTAAAGTCAGGGAACGAGACCACATGAGGAGGACCATTGGGAAAATGAAAAGATTCTAGTTTGACTGGTATGAAGAAGGCATAAAAAATGAAGGCACAAATTTATATGATCCAAAATATAAAGTAGTAAAGACCTTACCCCTTCCACATGTGACATGGAGTGCCTGCGAATCGAGAGATATAAGTGAGCAAAATGAGGCCGTCATCAAAAGATAAAATTAATGGTTTAGAAAGAAGAAGGCTACCTTCATTACTTCAAGAAATTTCCCCACTCTTCGAAAGTAGGCATCCCATCATTCGTCTTCGAAGGTCATGGAGAAGGCTACAGGCCCAGTTCACTCTGGAGAAGTTTAAAGCACAAGAAAGTAGAATCAGAAGCCCCCTACTACAAAAGGTTGCATAAGATTGTAGGAACAATATATGATCTTGTGGTAGAAATGGAGCTAGGGGAAAGTGATCCAATACACATTCCATTCCCTCAACAACCCATAGCTTCTTACCCTTCATTTCCACACCAGACCCTTCTACACGTGATGTTCATATTCACTCTAAGCAGGAGACAACAATCATGCTAGTTACCAAGCCCGAGATGAACAAGATGTTTCCTTGGATGTAAGAAATGATCACAAAGGAGGCCCATATAGCTCAATAGGTGACAGTCCCTGATTTCTCAGCTATATCCTTATTGGCTAAGGGAAGGAAGATAAAGGTCACTCAAGCACCTTCGCTCTTTTTTAGTGGTACTTCAGGCAACCAACATGTGGAAGCAATCAGGCCAAAGGTCATCAAACCCATAGAAGAAATGACCCCATTTGACTACAATATGATAATTATTTCCCTAGGCCTAGCAACTCATGAGCAAGATGCACATCTGTTCTAGGATTCTTCCACTCGCCTTCTCATGAGGAATCAAGAGTACAAAGAGAAAATTGATCAGTTGGAGGACCATGTGCAAATGATCACCACGTACATGCAAAATTTATGGACCCGAATGCCTCTTCATCTCTTCCAATTAAAGAAGTTACTCCCACTAGTATCTTTGATCCAGATTCCATTCGAAAGACACAAGGTTTCACCATGTAGGGAGGAGCCAATGAGAAATGGGTGAACAAGATTGTGAAGAAAATGAATTTTTTTCTTCCAGAGATGATATTATTATATAGGTACATGTGTGTGACTGCCACCAAAGTCTGAATTTGACGACGAATGGGATTGAGAAAGAAAATGAGCAATGGGATCAGGAGTACCCACTGGTTGTGGAAATAAGAAAAGTTCATTCTCAGGTGTTGGTAGATAGAAAGATATTCGATTATCCATCTAAGAATTTATCATAGGTATGATTGATGATTCTTGTCTCTCGATATGAGATGTTGAATCATGCTCTAGATGAGTTGGATTCAAATGAGGAGCATGCCTCCAAGATGTAGGATGATGTCAACACCAGTATACAAAAGCTTGGAGTGTCCACAATTGATGAGGGTACCTCAGCGGATGAATTTTTGAAGCCATTTGAGGAATATGTCCAAAAATAATCTGGGGTACCCTTTTCTTTCAATGAAGATACACTGGAGTCTCTAACCAATATTAGAGCTACGATATCAAGCATTGTAAAGAAACATTAGTCTTGTTTTGCTAAAAGAAAGAATGTCAATGTTATCTCGGATGGTTGGATCAAGTCATTGAGTTGTGTTTGCATTCCTTAAGCTGAGAAATTTGCACCTGCGGCGGCTCGGTATAGTAGAGAATTCAAAGGAGGGGAGATTTTTCAAGTTGAACTTGGTAAGGATGCATTAGACAGTGAAGCAGAATTAACAAGGGTGGTGTCTTCATCAGACTATTTATCTCTCTTCTTTTTTCTCTCTCTCTCTCTCTCTCTCTCTCTCTCCACTCCCCTTTCCCCTCTTCATTCATGTTCTATTTCTTCGTTGGGATTTTTAATTTTATTTTTTTCTTATTAATTTTTTGTCATATTCATTTAAATGTGACTATAGTTGACATTGTAATAAGTCACCCTTAATTAATAAAAGGGGACTAAATTCTATTCCTAGGAATACGAAGAGTCACATGTTCTAAATTACAAATGAAAAGTCATGTGGGGGGTAGGTGAAGAGTCTTTTTAAAGTCTATAAATTGTAATGACTCCCCCATTCCAAGGGGTTGTCAATTTTGTATGCTCAAGAGTAGCTAACTACTTGTGATATGCAAAAGAGATATCTATTTTCCTCTATTCTCCTTATCATATATTCTTCCATTCCTCTCATTTTACAAATTTGTGAGAATGTCAATAAATAAGAAAGGAGTTTCATGCTTTTATGGATGAGGGAATAAGTGAAACATTTTATTTATAATTCCATCTTGTCTTGGTGTTATTAACAAGGTTTTTTTCTTTCTAATTATGTGTGTTGATATGATCTGATTAATCTTTGAAGGCATATGAGTTTCCTACTTGCAATATTAATCCCCCCTCCTAATTTACCACTCCTATTTTCCCACCTATCTAGAAAATTCCTCCCTTGCGAGAAATTACAAGTATTTGTCGTAAGTGCAATGGAGTGTTCTTGTTGGATCCCTGACCTTTAGGCCAACCAAAAAGTTTTATTTTCATTTGCACTCAATAATGGAGCTGCCCCATTCAAGAAAAGGGATCTAGTCCCAGAGCATTGGCGGAAATCCACCAATTTGTCCCATCGATTTTTTTTTGTCACCAACACATTTATAATTCACGATGCAAGCCATAGGGGAATCACATAGTGATGTCAATATCATATTATTATCATCTAAACCATTCACAAGTTGGGTTGATGACTATGTTTCCAATCAACAAATAAAATGTAACCTTTACAATATTACATCCCATTCTGGAGTTCAGATGCATAATTTCATTTTATTTACAGGAAAAGAGGACCCTAATAAACATATTGATAATTTTGTTATATGCTTAAAGTTGAACGTCCACAATGATAGAAGTTTTTTTAAATATTTCCCACACAATCTCATTAGCATGACATTAATATGATTTCATAGCTTTCCTAGTGCTTCCATTAATAGTTAATCATCATTTTAATCTTTATTCGTCTATCATTTCCAATATCCTCCTCCTACTAATTATAATTTTGAGCATTTAAAAGAAACACACCAACATCCTAACGAGTCCATTCATGTTTGCTTCACCCAATTCACATCTTTAGCATGCACATCTACATTAACTATGCCAACAAGAGTAGTCAGATAGATGAGTGCAAGTTTTATAATGTTCCATTTGTTATAGACTATACTTTTAAAAATAATTGTTGACATTTTTTACGCCTGGCAAAAGGTCAACTCGAAACTTAGTTTTCAGATGGTAGGCATTGATGTGATGGACCTAACTAAAAATAAAAAGGAATTAAACTGTTGGTGTTCTATAGTTTTGGAATTTCTACCTCCTACCTAAGGTGTCTTTCCAATCACATCCTAGTCATGATCGTGCATCAACTCCCTCAGGAACCAATGCAAGACCCTGATACATCATGGGAAAGATAGATGAGGTTGAAGGTGGAACAACCCAGAACTAGAAAAGGGACATTTCACTTCAGGGATGAAGTAGGTTTCAACTTATCTTTATTCACTTTTAGTTGTTATCATTTATCTTGAGTTCATTAATTATGATTAAATGAAAGGTTCCTCGTGTGTATGAGTTGTACATAATTCATTTTACATCATGTAAATGAAATAATAATGCAAAAAAGATAAAGATACAACTCATCACATGAATAAATTTTCATTTATTTCATAATTATAAAGTACTATGAACCCACACAAGCATGGGGAATAAACTCTGAAAAGCAAGAACATAAATGAAAGTACATATATGTATAACTGTGAATAAAGAAAGAAGGAAATCCATCAATTCATTGTTAGATGGATTTAATGTAGTTTGGTTTATTCATTGTCCTTGCTGCTTCCTTTTCACATATCTTCTCCAGCTGCTACCATTGTACCTGAAAGAGAAGGAAAAATCATGTTAGAGCTTCGGATTTCATCCTTGTTGTATTCACAACTTTAAACATATGGACTTTCATGAAATGAACTTGAAATTAGAAGTACAGAAAAGAATTCATGAGAAAAATATCATCTTCTGAAACATCACATAAGGGAAAAATCAATAATAAAAGAAAGGTTTTAAGCCTTCACTTTTTTCTAACTAGTTTCTTTAGTGTGTAGGTACATAATTCAAGTTAATTTTCATCTATCATAGTCATAATTTCAGATTGGAAGGAATAATTTCTAGGTTCATTACAACATGTCTATAGCATGAAGATTGCAAATATTCAAAGTTGAATAAAGAATTTACAAGAATTACACTCATGATCATGCAAACAGGAGCAAACTAAAGTACATGTTTTCAAATGAAAATTTTACCAGTCTTTCAAGAAATAGTTGAGTCCCCAAGAAGGGAGATAAGATGTTTCCCAGTTCACAAAAAATTGCTACAGATGCATTAAATCAGCACTTACAAATTAAAGTAAAGGTTTCAAGATCAATCAAAAATTACAAGTACCAACAAGTGTTTAAGTTGCAAATCAAAACTACCATGTTTAAAAGTACCATTCCATGCATAGAGAAAATACAGAGTGCCCCAGCGAATCTTTGAAGCTAAGTTAGAGATAATACGACTACCTAGAAATGATAAGAACCTCATTCATCAATAGCAACTACAATAGAGCCTAAGTTTAAATGAACATTTCATGCAAAATCCTTATCCCAGAACCAAGAAGTCTAATACAAGCCATTTTCATGTTTACAAATTTCAGCTCAAACGAGCTTGAATAAAGCACAAAACCAAATTTCCATTTCCTCAGGTAAAAAATGGCATCATTATTATACAAGAACATGAACAACAATGAATGGTGAATCTTCTCAAGAATGACAAAAAAAAGATCAACATTAATTCGAAGAAACAGTTTAAAGTTGAACACAAGACTGATTCATGAAATATACAGAGGTACATACAAAAGTAAAACAAACCTAAAATTGACCTTTTCAGGATGAACATCACCCATATTTGGTTCAATACAAATTTATCATGAAACCATTATAATTCCATATTCAAAATTACAGTGAAGGATTTTTTGTCATTTACAGATGCATGAGACAAAATATCAATACAAGCCCAAAAATTGATGCAAGATCCTATCAGCTCCATTGAAATCAATTTTGCACTTTATCTGTACCCAGTTCTAAAGAATGCCAACAAACAATCCAATGGAAAATTACAGTCTCAAACCCTTCACTCAGATCAAAAAACCTTAAGATTTTCATTTCAAAAGAAATAGAGATAGAAAATCCTCGTTGGTATGACCATAAAAAATATTGGTTTCGTTTTTGACAAAGAAGTTCAATGATGCAACAGGAAACAACTTCATTCAGAAAAATAGAAACTAGAGAGCTCAAACAAAATTAAAAAATCCAAGAATCATTAGACCCAGAAGATATCGAGTCAAAAGGTGCTTATGCCTTGAGAGATTACAGCTGGTTCAAAACCTTTTCAATGTTTTACTTTCTAGAGCATGGAAACAACAAATGCACCAGTCCCAGATCTATGAAACAAATCAAATTGATCAATGGCTGACTTGGGAACAAATCCAGGAAAAGAAATGTAAAAAATATTTTCACAAGGAAATAATCCAAAACCAGAATTAAGGGTAGAAGAATAGAGAAACATGAAATGAAAAGCACGACGTGGGCTACACAATGAAGATTAATACAACACCAAAGCTGCATCCTGAAAAATGATAGTCATTAAAGCTTCAACAAGCTCTAGGAAGTTTTCGAACCAAAAATCTAAAGGAGATAATTCATATTTCCAAAAAGGCAGAACTCCATAAAACCAATGAGTCAATCGAAGTAATAAAAAGTTGTACTGTCACCATCACAAAGCAACCCTAATGGCAGTGAGTGAAAATATTAGAAGATTCCATCCCTTCATCCGGGTCATGTCTCAACAAATGCAAAATTTTCGAGAAAATGATTAAGGTTTTCAAGTGGTGGCATTCTCAACCATCAGATGGCATACTCATCCTAGGAGTTGAGCCTACACAGGTCTTTGACCAAGAAACAAAAAAAATCAAACTCACCCATGTCAAGAAAACAAGGGGTAGATTATTAATTAATCAAACCTTATGTCATTAGTCCATGTAGTAGGCTTATAAAAACAAGTGAGAAACCAAATCATAATGCAAGGTTTTAATTTTTTGAGAAAAGGAAATCAAATTGCACATAAGAATAAGTGGGGAAAATTAACCTAAATCCATTACATGGGTCTAAAGCCCTTCCACGTTGAAACAAAACATGTGTCTATATCCAACATTGGCTTATAGTTATGTGGCACTTTAAGAAGAGATGATTATTATTAATGCATGTGACCAAGAAGACAAATTACCTTTTTCAAAGGTGCACAAATCATACATTCAACAAGAAGACAAGTTTTACACATGCAAGGTCAAAGAATAAAATTTACATAATTATTCCTCCCCAATAACCTTAATATATGCCAAGGGGTCCGTACTCTTCATGCAAAAGGATGATTTGAAATAGTCAAAGACAGTTTGAATAAGATTGCAAGTAAGATCATAAGGTCTATTTTTACATTGTAATATCTTACATGTTTATTTTTATCCCCTGTGTATGCCATTTGTTATGATAAGGGCTAATAATATCATGCAATTATAGACTTAGATGTAGTCTATTTTTAGGGGGATTGGGTGAATAAGTTTGCTATTTATTATGTCCCTTGCAAAGCACAGGGGAGGACTTTTGGAGTACTGAAGCCATTTTCCCAGAATTTCCCTTATATGAGAATCCGTTGATTGTCCTTTCTAACAACTTTTGTAGTGGTGTGTATGTTAACAGTTTATTCTTGTGAATTTTATTCCCTGAATTTTATTAAGCTTAATTATGCTATTTACCTTGTTGTAAATAGGTGTTTTCTGCTAATTTTAGTGTGCAATTATCTTCCTTGTTGCTGTGAGTAGTCCCTCAACAGATTTTTTTTTTCCTTGTGATTAGTTGAAACCCATTGGATCGTGTATTTTTCAATCTATTCACAACTTATTGTGCATGTCTCTGTTAAATCCCTTAATACTTTTGGTGTATCACCCCCATTTACGTTGAGTTTTAGCCATCTTTTTACCATTAAAACCCCAAAGTTCAGTTTAGGATACATCCAAAGAAGGTACTGACCTTGTAATCTTTAAGATTCACCTCACAATAGGGAGACCCACAGCTCGTGAGGTGTTTGAATTGTCTATCCGTAAAAGTCAGGGAGAAGCTAAGTTAGAAGATCTGCCAACCTTCAACAAGGGTGCACCTAATGGATCAATGTAGAAAATACATTGATGGAAATAACTATCGTCAACATTTATAAGATTGACAAAAAGAGGGGCACAACTTCTCATGTTTGAAAAAGTTGGAATGTGTCATTTAGATAAGGTGATCCATACATATGACTCAATCATATATTATGATGAATGCGTTGAGTGTAAGTAGTGTAAGTAGTCTTTATGTTCAAGTTATATATCAACGTGGCACAAAACTTAGTATGTGTAAATTACGACACTCACAGGTGGGTGGGGATCCTTGTAAAATTTAATATCATGATATTTTGACTAACCATCAAATGACATAGAATATCTAATGTTGCACATAAGGATAATTGAATGAAAATCTATTCAACCTCATAAGAATTTACAGTCTCTTTACAAAAATATAATATTTAAAACATAATATGTTTAGCTTCATAAAATTCCTAGTGTTTCACATGAATCTTTAAGAATCAATGGCTTCAAAAGATTTTGTCTCATAGTACACATGTGATTTCGCACATAAAGTGAAATTACATAAACTTGTAGAAATTTGTAATTCAAAGTGTTATGCTAGAAATTTGCAAGGATTTATATGAATTCACAATAATTCACATGGTGTAACACTTTGCATACCTTTTTCACAACCAACAATAGCTACAAACACTTATCTCACCATCTATTCTTAATTTTAGGTGATGTGGGATTTTTTGTGAACCCATATGCTCTTGCATCACTTATACATGCTCCTGTTAGGTATTTTTTATGATGTTCTTAAAAAAAGTATCTATGGAATAACTATATCTTCTTCTCTTTGGGAGTTAATCACTTGGGATGACTACTTTATTTCTTCTCTTAAATATTTCGAAGATTTTCCAAATTTATCAATTGTTCTTTTTCCACTCCTCTTTCACACTTTTTTCTGCTTTGTTGATTCTCTTTAGTTGCCGAGAGACATGGACATTGATATAGTATTTTAGATAGCATGTGATTAGACTATATGGACATTTAATTATTATTGCAATATGAATCTTATCATGGATTGTGTAAATGCTTCGTTGACATTATTGGATGTTGCAGCACATGTTGAGTTAACATTACTTTACTATTTACCGACATCGTGGATTCATAGCAGTTGCAATTATGTTTATGCATCGTCTAACCATGTGTACATTGATATTATGGTTTATTGATTTCAAGATGATATTAGGTGATCAATAGGTGAATTGTGCGATTGTCATAAAATGTGAATTGTGATTTTGGATAATTGTAAATGTTTGATTTAGAATAGAATTACGTCTATGATGTATGATGATGATTGTATGATGAATGAGTTTTACATGTTTTGGATTTCCTTGATGTATTGATGTGTCCTTGAGGCTGAATGTGGTATTATTTTGTGGTTGCAGGAAATTAAATTACACAAACAAGGTGGGACTAGGAAGGCCAACCATGAAGGAATGTTGCGTGTTCACAACACGGTCACCTTGACAGCTGTCATGTTTGTGGTTGTGTTTGTGTTGTATTTTAGAGGTCTCCATGGGGGAGCACCTTACATGTGACCATGGTATAGGTATGTGTTGTTTTATTTTAATTGTCTTGTGGTTATGTTATTTATTTTATTATGGATGTTGGGATTGTAATTAAGTTTTAATGTACCCTTGTAACCCTATGTTCTATGTTGTCAATGTAACCCCTTATTTGATTATGTAATTTTTAGAGTGAGCTAATGTTTCACCTTATGTTTCTTATATTTATTTTGTGCCTTGGCTTAATTATGTTAATTGTAGGGGGGTAATGGTTAATGTTATGATGTGGATTTTGGGAGGGTAGAGATTCCTTTGAATATACTTTATTCCTTTCACCTCTTTTATTTGATCTCTTAATTTGGCTTTGGTATGTGTGACATTCCTAAGCCCAATCTCGGATTTGGGCTTTGAGCCAAATTTTGAGAGCCCACTTGTCTCACACTCTTTAGAATTCCCTCCTAACCTAACCTATGACCCAAGTGGTTAATTTAGGCCTTTAATTATGAAAATTGAGAGGGAAGAGGCAATTATTTCCCTCACATTTTGATCCTCTAAATTTAGCCTTGGAATGTGCAAAAGTGAGCTTGTGTGCAAATGTGGTGAAGGTATCTCCTCACCTACCTCTTTATGATGCTTTGGTTTGTGTGAGGGAATGGGTGATGTGGATTTGAGGGAGATGAAGTGGCATCCTACATGAAGCAACGTCACCTTTCCCTCCTCCTTGTCTATTTATGTTCATATCCTTTGATGGTTTTGGGGTTACTTTGATTATCTTGCTTTTCCATTTTGGTTTTGAATTTGGGAGAAGGACTTATTTTGATCGCTTGGTTCTTGGATTGGGAAGAGATTTTTGGTGTGCTTGCCTTGAGGAAAGGAATTTAAGTGGAATTACTTGAAGGAAAGAAGTTTCCATCAATGACAAGGTAGGAGCTTAACTCATGTTATTCTTTGTTCTTTTTGTTTATATTAGTGCATTTTGAATGAATGCATGTTGTGTGTGATTATTGGGTTGGGTAGTTTTTTCCTTAAGAAAGGTGTGGGAGGAGGGAATATAGGGCCATTCGGGAGATAAAAGGGATTTTTGTGATGTTATTTTGAGGAGGGAGTGTGGGTAAGGTGTTCCACCTATAAGGGAGAGAAAAGGCTAAAAATTTCTTGTTGCATTATATGCATTTGATTTACGGAGAAATAAGTGATTTTTGAGAGTGTTGTGATGTGCACTTTGGAGGTTCTTGGGTAGAACCTTAACCCACTTGGGAGGTATAAGGAGATGGCCACCATTATTCCTTCTCCTTTGCCTCTAAATTGAGCCTTGTGATTAATTGAAAAGTTGTGGGTTTTTAATTGTTTATTCATATGTTGGAACATTTTCTTGCGTGTGTATTGTAAATGTGAAGCCATTATTTTGTTTGTCATGGTTGTAAACATCCCACATTGTCTCATGGTTGGAGCTTGGGGGCCAATGAGGGGGTTGGATTCACCCCTTCGTTGGAATTTGGCTTGGAGGAGAGTGTTGTCTAGCTCTCTCCCTTGTTTGTGTCTTGGAGAAGTTGCAAGTTCAAAAGAATTAAAGGGTGTTGTAGAAGTTGTTTTTAAATGGAATTGCACAAATCCTTTAAGTGAAAATTTTGGACATTTTGTCTCCACCATTTTGGTGGAGGAATTGTATTTACTTGCATTTTAAATTATTATGAATTTTGTATGCACTTAAAGTTGTAGATTGAAAGAATTATATTATATTTATTTATTTATTTTAAAATCTGCCTATAAGCCAAGCCTGAAATGATTTGGAAAATTATTGTACAGTCTGTTGCAAGGACAAGTTTGAAAATTCATTAGAAACATTGTAAATCCCTGAATTTACATTTATGGTTAAGGCTGTTATAAGTATTTACTTGCATTTTAAATCAGAAAATATGCATGAATTTTGTATGAACTTATGAAGTTGTAGATTGTATTATGAATTATATTATATTTGAAGTACTTTGTTTTAATACAGATCTGGCCTATGATGTTTTTGAAAAATGAAATGATTTGGAAAATTATTGTAAAGTCTGTTGCTATTCTGTATCAAGTATTGTTTGAATGAAAATCATTAGAAACATTGTGAAATCCCTGATATTTACATGGAAGTTAAGGCTGTTATAAGTCTGCATTCATTGCAGTTGTGATTAGCACTTTGAAAGAAGTATTATCCTTTCAACACTTATTGACATCCTACTTTGTCTCTGAAATATTAGATCTAAATTCGATGTATATTTGCACCTTGAATAACGATTAAATATTGTAAGTTGCACTATTCTGTGAAGAAATGTAATATGTTATAAGTCTGCATGGATTGAATGAAAATATATTCATTTTATGATAAACTGGAAGAATGAATATCTTTATCTTCTTGTATAGCACTTTGGATTTTCCTTTCAACACTTATGACATCCTTTTGTCTCTGAAATATTAAACTAAATTCGATGTATATTTGCACCTTGAAAACGGTTTGTAAATCTCTGTGAAGAAATTAATATGAAGATGTTAAGAGACTATTTTTTTTCAGATGGGTCAGATTCGACCCAGTAGTTCCTTTTCCGAAACTTTAAACTCAGAAACTTGAATACATATTAAATATTACTAGTCATGAAGTATATATATGGATATATACACATTTATGTGCACATATACATATGTATACATCTGAGAATAAATTTATCCATAAAATGATCACAAGAATGATGTATATTACCCAAATCTAAAGCATTTACAGTTTCTAAACGAATAGATACCCCAAAGAAATTTGGTTTCATCTCTGTAACTCACAAAACATACATAAGGGTGATAAAAAACACTCACAACTAGAGATCTTAGTAAAAAAAACCATTAAAGAAACTTGCATAATAAAATCCTCCAAACCCTAGGGATCATTAAAACTAAAATAATGAAAGAAAGGGGGAGAGAAATCCTCCCATTGCAGACCCTTGTACCATCCTCTTCAACATAGTTTCATCTCAATCTCCCTTGTCTCCGTTCTTTCCCCTTTCCTGTAGCTTGACTTGTGCAAATGAAGGCACATTAGGGTTAGAATGAAAGATAAAAAATAAGAATCATAAGGAAACTTAGGGAAAATTGAGGAACCCTAAGATCTAAGGGAGAGGATTAAATGAATCATACGACTGGGATTTAATTCTCATCCCTCAGTGATGGGTGCATAAATTTAATATTGTATGGGTAAATTAATCTAATATAGCCCTAAAAGTATGTTATCGGATGAAGGAAATTAAATGGGTAAGAGATATGTTAATTATTTCTTTTAACTTAATGTTGTGTTAAGGACAAATTAATGTATTAAATGGAAAGTTAAAAAGGGTTAATGGGACTATGTGTAAGGGTAATTAATTAATGGGGTGGCTTAGGAATAATGTTTGCTAAGAAATGATTAATGATGTGCTAGGAATGTTTATTAAAGTTAATTTAAATAAACCTTGGTGGGGGTGAGATTTAATTAGTTAAGGTTGGAGAATAAATTATATTTGATGGTTTTAAATTATTATTAACTTAAGGTGGATAATTAAATGAGATTAATTAAGAATTAAATAATTAATTAAATACGATTAATTGTGGGATTAACTAATGGAATGGGAAAATTAGCGAGATAATAATACCAAATTAAATAAATTAAATTTGTTCAGAAGGAGATGGATTGAATAAAGAAGTAAGCTTTTCATAATTGTTACTAATGTATGTAAAATTGGCTTAACATATTTTAATGTAATCAAATATATATATTTGTCGTAATTTTCTAGCGTGTTGTTGTTTTGGTGCAGTTTGATGTGACATTTTTTGGGCTTCACATTCTTATTAATATATTCCATGTGTTATTTCTAGTTTATTTTAACCTTTTGCTCTTATTAGATTTATTTTTACTCATAGGTGGATAAATTATTATTCATAAAAATTTAAGACACTTGGAAACAAATTTTGAAGTAGACATATGAATTCAACATATTAACATAAGAGTAATCAAGAAAACATAACTCAAAGACTCATAATTCCCTAAACTAACTCCTCTTTATCCACACATATATATATATCAATGCTTAATACATTTTTAATATTACAATCACTATTGAGTATATACTCTTTGATTAACTAAAAGTTAACTAGCTATGTAGCAAGTGGATAGTTTAATATAAGCTATGAAAACTATAATAAAGTAAATAAATGCAGTAAAGAAGTATACAAGTAAGCTAAATAACTATGTGAAAGGAAATGCTAACTTTATTGTGCAAAAGAGAAGAGATAAGATCTACGTTGAATAACAAATGTTCGTCAGAAATTGTCACAGTGATTACTGGAAAATACAAAAGCACGAATGAATATGCAGAAGTCCTGAAAAGGATGGATATGGAGGATCTAGCTGGGCTGGAGCACCTCGAAAGGGACTAGGGCACCTGCGGGTGCTCTGGTCTGCAATCTGTGTGCCCTGGTCTATGTAGAAGCTGTGAAACTAATCTTCGCAGGGCTGGGAGGTGATCTAGAACCCTCGCAATGTGTTGTATCAGATTCTTCATGCTCCTTCAGATGTCACCAATAATCCAAGATGAAAGAAGGACCTGTAAGATCCCAAAACAAGTATCAAACCCTAAAAAAGAAAAATGCATATGAAGGGGTCAGAATGACCTTAACTGCCACACTGATGGACTTGCTAACTGAGCATTGCACTACACCTCAGACCTGATGTAGTTCTATGTGCAAAGTGTGTTTGAACATGCCCTAGGTTGCTCTTGTGCCATACACACTTTGTGAAGTAGAGAGCAATAACTACGTGTAGAAAATGTAATAGATTGTGTGCATGAAATAGAATAGAATCCCTCCCCCTATGAAGTGTGATGCAGATGTATTAGCCTTGTGCCTTGATGATGGAGCTATACAGATGCAATAGATGGATGCAACTCCAGATGATTGATAGTAGCAAGTGATGTTAGGTCCCTCATTATGGTCTCGTAACTTTTTATTTATAGGGTTCTCTGGATCTAATTTAGTAATTAACCCCGAAATGGCTGACCACCAAAAATATAAAGATGTAAAATGGCTAGAAAGAGCCCAAAAAGTGGTGGGAAAGTGCAAAAGGGACCGGGGCACCCCTGGTGGGACTAGGGCACCCACGAGTGCCCCAGTACTATTTTGGGTGCCCCAGTTGAGGCTAAAATAATGTGGGATGAAAGAGGCTGACTTGGCATGTGGGTGTAAAATACCGAGAATGACGAAATAAAATAAAATAAGATGGCCAAAAGATGAGGGTTAATTAGTACTTTCTTCACTCAAGAACCTTCTAAATAGTAGTATGAAACCAAGATAAATAATGTCTAAAGTGCATGATTTTTTGACTACACTCTCCAAATCTAGCTTAATTTTCTACTCTCTTCGCATGTCTATTTCAAAATACACACACACAAATATAAATCCCACACTCTAATGTAAATTTCCACTACTCTCTATTTATCCATTCTATTATAATTTATTTTTACAAATTGTATCTATTATAACATGTTATAATGATTACTCACATCTAGGGTACATACAAAACCTTTGTTTCAGCTCGCAAAACATTATTTGATGTCACACGAGTTGCTTAATATTACATGTCTTTTTCCAACCCGTGATGTATGCTAATACTTCTTCACTCAACATCTTATAATTGAAATTAGATGAAGAACCCTACCAATAATTACATTCCCTTAGAGTTACTCTTTTTGGATGAACTCTTTTAGTTATTACCGAAGATTCTCATAATTACCTAATTTCTTCTTTTTCTCCTTTAGTTATAAGATCTAATTTCTCTACTATTGGAACTTCTTCCTTAAGGGGAATTTATTCGTTAAATATATAGGCTTACTCTTAGAGTGTTATTACTAAACATTTTACCTTCCAACTGTAATATGCATCATATTCATTACCTTAGTTAGTAATAATGCTTAGTATTGACATGAGGGTTATCATTAATTTGTAATTGGACATGTGTGTTTATAAATAAACAAATGTAATGTAACATGAAATCAAGTTGGCATGGTATTTTATAAAACTAATCATCATTTTTTCTAACTAGTACGTTCAGTGTCAATTTCCATCATGGTCGTTGACTAATGAACACCCAACTAATGCCCCCCCCCCCCTCTGTTAGGATGCCTTTCTCTATTAACCTTTCAATGGTGGCACCATTTACCTTGTTACATTATTCTGGGAACCAAAAGAAGCTGACTATGCTCCCTTTTGAATACCCCACCCATGTGAAAATTTTAAATTCCCCACCCATATGAAAATATCAAATACTCCGCTTATACAAAATTTTCAAAATTAACCCTACAATTGGCTTTATCTTATTTTACTCTTTTTTCATCCTTCATTGTTTATGCGAAAGAGTTACTTTTTCAACATGCTCATAGAAATTTGTGAGATATATTAAACAAGAGATTGATCTATAAAAAGAGACAAAAGTAGGGCACTAGATGTAATGGAGGAAATCCCAGGTACTCCATATAGATGTTCAAATTTGGTAAATTACCCTTTTGAACCCGCTTATTGTAATTTTGCTTCTTTGTTAAAACATACACCCATATCCTATTCCTACTAAGTTCATGTTGTCAGCTCTTGTCTAACTTGTTTATTTCTGTATACCTATATATCTAACTTTTTTAAATATCAATACACAAGACCAGTTCTCAAACTCTAGTTTACAAGATGCAACTTTAAGATTTCAATGAGCTTAACCTTTTCCAAAACCATACAATTCAATCAAGTTGTTTAATCCAGTCATGATCGACATGTACGTTACTGAATTAACACATTTTCCAACTCTATTTTAGATGCACTATAAATTTTTAGGTCTTATTATCTCCTAGGTCATCCTTATCATAATAAATTACCTTTAGAAACCTATCTACACAAGTTAAAATCACCTCATTTCATAACTTGACACTCTCATGAGATCTCATTGCAAATACAAGCACAAAAGGCAATCAAGGCTCCCTAAATCTTCCTAAATTTGATGCACATCCATTAGGGAAACCACTACCACAATTATGTAGCACTCGACTAGGTCAAGTATTTTATCTTCCCTCAAATCCAAACACATCAAGTTCCTATTGCAAAGTCTCAACAAGAGCACAATTATATCAAGTATGATCGAAGGGGTTCAAGTTTCTAACTAGTTGCATTCATATAGATGATATATGATACATGGAGAACTATGTGTGGTTTGAGGCCTCTTCGGAGTAGTGCCAACATAGATGTTGCATGAGGTGTACTTTAACCCAAAAACTAACCTTCTTATAGGGTACTATACCCAGGGTTAGGGTTTTGGAATGATTTAGCTAATTATTGATGATAATGAAATTGTGTGATCGCTAGGGTTTGAAAGTAAAGTACATTTCAAGGCCACTGAAGGACCTAGAAAGTTAAAAACCTAATTATGAAGGCATTTAAGACCGTATAAAATGGACAGGACTAGATTATACATCCTAAATAGATTGTACGGTCCTTCACCATGAGATTTACAAGTTACAGTTTCAACAAAGAAGTTTCTCTAGGCTTTACACTTCTAGATTCTCCAGTATGTCTTCCTAGATTCTTCATGCACAACTATGTATAGCTAAGTCTCTCTCTCCCTTTTGTATTTTGATCTTATACATGCATTTAAAGAACTAATATTTTATTATGATTTTGTATAATTAATGTTGGAAGTTTGTGTATTAGAATAGCTCCTAGTTTCTTAACCTTACATACCATTTTATATTTATGTATTTCATAACAAAGAATTATAATCTTAAAAATGGTTTAATCACCTCACTCACTACTTTGAGGACAACTTGGTAAAATTTCTCCATGAAAAACATGAGGCAATGGAAAGAGGTGGAGTGCTAAAATAATATGTAAGTGACAATGCCCATCCCTCACACAATGTGTAGATGATAGCTTGTCATTTTAGGAGACTTTTTCCATATGTTATCCACTATATAAGCACAAAGAGGATAACCACAATGAGGGAATAATATGAGAATGAATTGATATGTTCTCCATTTTCCCTCATTATATGCACAATAATGATGACATCATTACAAGAAGAATCCACTAGCTAGATGTATTCTATTTTTTCGGGGGTATAGTTGTCGTGAGTGATGAAGTGGAATTGGAAAAAGTTGATGGAAAGAAAGGGTTCTAGAGAAATGAAGAAAGGGAATGAGATTCCTCCATCCATTACCTACATATATGAAAACCTCAAACTTTTCCCTGTTTCACTCCATCATAAACCATGCACAACAAAATTGTTTAACAAGGATTCTTCTTCGAGTCCCTTTTCCACTAATTCAAAAAACATATGAATAATTAACAAGCATCTCACTTGCAAATCAAGGTTATCCCTTATCTTCTTATTTCAATAAAATTTCTTGTCCAAGAACCAATGTAAATAGATTCACTAGTTAGATAAGGCACTCCCAAATTAAGACTTACAATTGTTTAAGATAAGGGAGTCTACATAGCCACTTTGGAACTTTACCTATGTTAATTGCACATGAGTTTCAAATTATGCTGGAATGGATGTCAATGTTTGATGTGCTAATTTTATTTTTGTTATCCTAATTTTGTTATGATATGTTGTGGTTTGTTTTTCAAATAATTTACATCCACATTGGATATTATCAATTTCATACATCTTAAAATTAGGAAATAATAATAAAATGAGAGGAAGAATTTTCACAAAGAAAAAATAATATGCAAGAATTAAAAAGCCAACAGAATAAGTTCCACAAAATCTTAAAGTGATCCTTCATTAAGATGTATAAATGAATAAGGCTTGCAGAAAAGAGTTCTATTGTTAGATTTTTCTATTACGACAATTCTATTTCCCTTGGTATAAAGCAAATGGCATTTTTTCTTTCAAATAAATGAGAAAACAAAAAAATTGTCGATATAGCAAACAAAACCACAATTCAGAAATAGAATATCTATTTCTCTAAATATTCAGCAAATGCAAATAATATTTATTCTAAATTGTAATTAGAGAAAATACAAAGGTTCACCAAAATAGTAAACAAACCTATAATTCCCTAATAGTTCAAATGTGAAGCATATCGCTGACTTTACCTTGGAACTTACGTGAATATTGATTGGTAGGTCACTGAATAACGTATGCATGGCCTATTTTAGGTCAGGTAAATGACACACCCAAGCATCAGATGATAAAGAGTTGCATCTACCTGTGGTGATGGATTTGTTTGAGACAATTGAAGCCTTGCCTCAATAGGTGTAGTAATGGGATTGTATCCCATAATTTGCAACCTCTCTAGTAGTATTTTGGCATATTTCCTCTTACAACAAATATATGATTGATAAGAGTCTTGAATTTCATATCTATCGACATTTTTCAAATGTATGTATTTAAGATATTTACACTAGTTAAGATACTATACATTAAACCCCTGACATAACCACAACAAGGTACAAATTTATATTATTCGTCAATTTATTTATTCATGTTAGATTTATAAGGTGACTTAGAACTAATAATGTGATGTAAGAAGATGAGTTAATTTTGGTCGAAGAGACACGTGTCCTTTACCCCGCTTCATGTAAATCTCTTTGCCACAACACATCCTTCCTTACACTTCTTTTATGTAGCATCTTCCTCTATTCATAAGCCTCATAGACATAAAATAAAGGGAAGTGAATCAAGCCGAATTTATACATTAGAGAGAATCTTAACGTATTCATGGGAATTGAGAGTGATTTAGTAATAATAAAATATGGCGACCTTTTCCCTTTTGATGCCCACAATATTGTGTTTTTAAAAATTGGGATTTCAATTTCATATGATGAAGTAGACACAAAGTCATCCAGTGGTATTGGTGGCTCTAACTAGATATCTCAAATGGCCTCTTGAAGTGGACTCACCATTTGTCTCTTCAAGAAACAACCAATAACTAGTTTGATAATTGGTGTCAATTTTCCTTTCAAAACACTACCATGGGCCATCCACCACTTTCAAGGATTTGTTAGGAATTTATATGTTAGTGTGAACATTACTATTATGTGTGTATTTGTAATATATGATTTGTGATATAAAAAACTCATATAATGTTGTAATAATTTAATTATATTGGTGAGTTGTGAGAAAAAATTATGTAGCTAAATTTGTGTGAGAGAATAAAGGGATGCTAGAAATATATTGGGAGATGGGGTTGAGATATTGTAGGGATTCGAGATGTTGTTTGAATCCATGAAAGAAGGAGTACAAAACTATTTATAAAATGTAACCTCTATCAATGAATAAGATGTCCCAAATATATTGAATACGATCATGTATGAATACAATTCTGAAGATTATTATCTTTGTGCTCTAATTTCTGTTGCATGTAAATATGGACCAACACTTATAATATTTGGTATCAGAGTAGGATACACTCCATATTGAGAGGATGTTTTTGCTGGATATTGTGAAGTGTCATGTTCATTTGCTGGTGTTTATGAAAACCCAGTTTACAAATCCGCAATCTGTCATGTGATTTTTTTACATTATGGATCATACTAACATGTACTGGGTTTGAAGATACTATGCGATCTAGACAATGCTGTAATATTTTCAAAACAACCTAGATCATATTTGCTAAGACAACCTAGAACAGCACATCCAGGTGAAAAAAGTACGTATTCATTGTGGTGTGCAGCTGTGAAGATATTCAGATCCGTGACATCAGTAGTATATACCACTGTCTATCTCTGCGCAGGTATTGACAATGAATAGATCGGTCTTTCAGAATAAAATTCTGCATTGAATGTCTGTTGCAATTGACTTAGTTTGACAATCCACAAAGGGGTACTAACGACATTCTGATTTCCACGTGGATGTCCCACCGAGTGACAAATGGCATTGACATTTTGTGTTAGTGTCGAAGTCCTTATCTAAATGGTTATGTCTAGTTCAAAGTCATTTTATGGTAGTTTGAACTCTTTGGTAATAGGTAATGTGTTACCATTTTTATTTTTTAGGAAAACCGAGCAAAGTAATGTGGTTAGTTTTGTTTAAAATTTTTTATTTTGCTAAAGTGGTATTATATTACTTTCAGGTTTTCAATGGTCATATAAAGTGTTATACTTGAATGTTATGTTTTGTTTAAAGATTTCAATAGATTATATGATTTAGTCATAATTAA